>CM077645.1:157995002-158355002 GCA_039707465.1 Rhabdophis nuchalis
GACTATCAAAGTATACTAATTATGCAAATGCAGACATTTTGTATGCAATCATGATCCTAAAAGCAGTTACAACTTGTTTATGCATTATCAATTTGTTTGCTTGTTCCATTTAATTCATTCTTAATGGAACCTGTAGCAATGCTTTAAAAATGTTTTAGAATAGCTACTAAATTACAAGTCAATAATATATTTCAAGCCATGCAGTATTATTTTTATTACTTTTCTCAACGCACAGGTAGACTGAATGAATACATAATTCTAAAATATAGAAATGTTTTAAAAGAATATATGTAAAACTACATTATATTGATAACATGACAGCTCTAGATTACTCTATTGTTTATAAATTTAAAATATAAGATTTAGAAGCAGAATAACTTTTAGTTTAGATTTTTTTCTTTTCTGAAAAGCTTTATTTTTGCACCCAGGTATTAAAAGAAAACTTTTATTCCTATAGATGTATTGATTGTGTTTTGCTCTATTTTAAAATGCAGTTAAGAGATTTGTATAATAACAGAGGATTCTACTTCACATAATAGCACATATCACCTGTCTCTTTCTAGATGACACTTTTAAAAGCATCTTTTTATTAGAAACACAAACCAATACACTGAAAGGGCTGCAATAACTACTTTTAGACGATTCGTATTATCATTCCCTTCTTTATATTCTGACTCTAAGTAACTTATTACTATGATTGGCATGAAAATGGCAACCTGTCACAATTGATTTTTTTCAGTCTAAGTTTTGTGTGTGTGCGTGTGTGTGTGTATATATCTATATGTGTGTTAGGTTTTTGAGCTGATCAATAAATATAAAAAAGTACACAACGGAACTCATACTGTCTAGATGGTCTCTGGTGATCAGCCGAAAGGCAGAAAAGGAAAGCAGTATGCTTCCTCCCTTAATTGGGGCTTAACAGGGTGTTGTGACACAACCATATATATCTATATATATCTATATGTCTGTCTGTCTCCCTTGTTTATTTATTTATCAGCACAAATGTAAACACAAATGGAAACAAAAGGCAACAAACAAATAGCTTTCTGTCTGCATGGTCTCTTGTGATGAGCCGAAAGACAGAAAACTTTTGACTTTGACTTTGATTTTTATTAAATTTATATACTGCTCCCTTTCCCAGAAGGGACTCGGGCCGGTGCACAGGAAAATTAAAAAACATATATAAACATAACAATATACAAAATTTAAAAACCAGAATTAAATTAGTATCCCTGTGCTAAAAAAATTTAAATAAGTTAAAACTGTATCCCTATAAACCAATTAAAACAATTTAGCTACAGACTATAGGCTAGGTGGTGTGAGCTAGGCCAGGCCGGCCTGTTGGAAAAAATAAGTTTTAAGTTTCTGGCGGAAAGAACGGAGGTCCGTGGTCGTTCTAGGTTCGGGGGGTAGGTCGTTCCAGAGGGTTGGGCCCACCACAGAGAAGGCCCTTCCCCTGGGCGTCGCCCGCTGGCATTGCCTGGTGGACGGCACCCGGAAAAGTCCCTCTCTGTGGGAGCGAATCGGCCGAAGGGATGTATGGGGTAGGATGTGATCCCGTAGATAACTAGGTCCCGTGCCATGGAGCGCTTTAAAGATGATAGTCAACACCTTGAAGCGCACCCGAAAGGCCATAGGAAGCCAGTGCAGCTCACACAAGAGCGGTGTTACATGAGAGCATCTAGGAGCTCCCATAATTGCCCGCGCGGCCGCGTTCTGGACTAACTGCAGTCTTCAGGTGCACCTCAAGGGAAGCCCCATGTAGAGAGCATTACAGTAGTCTATACGGGATGTCACGAGCCCATGAGTGACTGTGCGAAGGGCGTCCCGGTCCAATAAGGGCCGCAACTGATGAACCAGGTGAACCCGGTAGAACGGCCCCCTGGCCACGGCCGTCAAGTGATCTTCTAACGACAGCCTGGTATCCAGAAGGACGCCCAAGTTGCGTGCCCTATCCACGGGGGCTAGATGTTCGCCCCCAATGGCCAGTGATGACATCAACTGGTTGTACCGGGACGCCGGAAACCACAGCCACTCCGTCTTGGAAGGGTTGAGTCTGAGTCTGTTCCTTCCCATCCAGACCCGCACGGCTTCAAGGACACCATGACATCACTTCGACGGCATCGTTGGGGTGGTTTGGGGTAGATATATACAGCTGTGTATCATCAGCGTAGAGGTGGTACTCTACCCCAAAACCACGGATGATCTCACCCAGCGGCTTCATATATGTGTTGAACATGAGCGGTGAGAGGACCGACCCGAGGCACCCCACAAGTGAATGGTCTCGAGGTCGACCTCTGCCCTCCTGCCAACACAAATTGCAATCGACAGGAGAGGTAGGAGAACCACCGTAAAACGGTGCCCCTCACCCCCAACCCCTCCAGCCGATGCAATAGGATACCATGGTCGATGGTATCAAAAGCTGCCGAGAGATCTAATAGGACCAGGATGGAGGAACAACCCCCATCTCTGGCCCTCCAGAGATCATCCACCAACGCGACCAATGCCGTCTCGGTGCTGTGTTCGGGCCGGAAGCCGGACTGGCGCGGGTCCAGATAATCAATTTCCTCCAGGTGGCGGGGAAACTGTCGCGCCACCACACTCTCTACAACCTTCGCCAGAAAGTGAAGGTTGGAGACCGGACGATAATTTACTAACAATGCTGGGTCCAGGGAAGGCTTCTTGAGGAGGGGCCTCACCACCGCCTCTTTCAAGACGGTCGGCAAGAACCCCTCACTCAAAGAAGCATTCACAAATTCCTGGAGCCAGCCTCGTGTAACCTCCCAGGATGCCAGTACAAGCCAGGAGGGACACAGGTCCAATAAACATGTGGTGGCTCGCAGTCGCCTACGCAACCTGTCCATATCGTCGGAAGTAACAGAGTCAAACTCCTCCCATAAAGGTATCTCAAGACCTGCATCCGATAATCCCTCCAGACCACTTTCGGTGGAGGCCAGTTCGCTCCGGATCTGAGCGATTTTATCCTGCAGATACTCTCCAAATTCCTCTGCTCTGCCCTGCAGCGAGGCTTCCCGCGGCCTCTGTTGAAGGAGGGAGCGGATCACCCCGAACAGGGCGGCAGAGCGGTTATCTGCGGACGCGATGAGTGGCACAGTAATGACGTTTGGCCACCCTTATCGCCACAAGGTAAGACCTCAATTGGGCTCTTGCCTGTGTTCGGTCAGATTCGGACCGTGTGGACCTCCATCTACTCTCTAGGCGTCTCTTGTGGCATTTCATCACCCTCAGCTCCTCAGTGAACCAAAGAGCCTGGGTGACTCGCCGCCTCATGAGAGGCTGCAAGGGTGCGACCTGGTCCAAGGCCCCGGCGGCTGCAGTACTCCATGCGGCCACAAGGTCCTCAGTCAGGGCACGGGTCAGGGTCACAGGTAGTGGCCCAAGCTCCGTCTGGAACCTTTCGGGATCCATCAGGCGCCTGGGGCGGAACCACCTAGGAATGTCTGGTTCCGCCTCCCCGCGGTGGGGTATAGCGGTTGGAAAGTCGAGCCGGAGAAGTGAGTGAGCTGACCATGACAGGGGTATGATGGCTAGCTCACCTACACCCAGATCACTCGTCCACTTTCCCGAGACAAAAATTAGATCCAGAAAGCAGCTTGCTTCCTCCCTTAATTGGAGCTTACCAGGGTGTTGTGACACAAATATTCTCTCATATATATATATATGCATGCTGTTCTTGTTGTATTCGGGTGTTTTCCCGTGTAAGTATGAGATTGTTTTTGCAACGTTTCGGCAAGATCTCACTTGCCATCTTCAGGCTTCGGTCTGTGGCTACGAAGATGCCGCCTTCCTTATATATGCTTGTGTCACAAAACCCTGTTAAGCCCCAATTAAGGGAGGAAGCATATTGCTTTCCTTTTTTGCCTTTCGGCTCATCACCAGAGACCATCTAGACAGAAAGCTATTAGTTCCGTTGTGTACTTTTTTTTATATGTGTGTTAGGTTTTTTGAGCTTATCAGCTCAAAAAACCTAACACACACACACACACACATATAAATCTTCTTACTAAATAAAGGTCTAGTTTATAAAAGGAAATCTCAAGTTTCAGTTCATGATAACTGAGATGTCTTTTTAATATTTAACCAATTTCATTGTAATTTTAGTACAATGACAATAAAGATTATTATTATTAATAGCTCTTAGGAAGGTTTTTGCTTGAGATTAGTAATTATTTGCAGTTTTAAATGAAAAGCTCCCAGAGAGGTTGAAATGTTCTTTATCAAGAATTAAATAATTATCATAGTATTCTGACTATAGGATGGAACGTTACAAGCTCATAGTTGGGAATCAGAAATTCCACAGAACTAGAAAGCATCCTAAGTTCTATTACAAGTTTATTCATGTATTCTCTAGCAGAGACATCTATTTTAATTAATATTTAAAACACAATGATGCGAAGTTAAAACTCTGGAGGTGTTAATTCTGTCTTGTCCTTTCATCTGCATAGCTACCTCTCTAACCAAGGTGCAAAAGAATTCAAGGACTGCAGCCTGGGATAATGTCCAACCCTCAAGTGTTAGAATGGCTTGAACTACACATTGTCTTTGTGGAAACTATGGAGACCATGTTCTTCATCAGATCTGGGACTCTTATTCAATCCACACAGCTACTCCCAGAAAAAAATAATTTTACTTTCTGAGACACTTTTTTGTCTTTGTACTGTTCCTGGCCTTCCAGGTGGCAGATTCAAGGGCAGGGAACAAATAACAGCTGCATTATTACTAAACTGGCTGTACTGACAATTATTACCTGTTTCCCTGAAAATAAGACGTCCCCGGATAATAAGCCCAATCGGGCTTTTGAGTGCATGCGCTAAAATAAGCCATCCCCTGAAAATAAGCCCTCCTTTAAAATATTGCAACACAGCAGCAGTCATGAGGTGACCATGCTCGCCGTCTCCTGCGCCTCAAAAATAATAAGACCTCCCCCCCAAAAAAATAAGCCCAAGCAGTTATTTCGGGGGTGAAAAGAAAATAAGACCCTGTCTTATTTTTGGGGAAACATGGTACCAATGTTCTTCCAAGAAAATTTGATATTTTGTAATAATCTCTATATAAAAGACTATCCTTCTAGGCATCTAAAGCTCTTTTTAAAAGAATATATGGCAAATAGCTTGCTAATCTAGGCAGAAACAGTGATCATACCACTATTGAAAGACCTGTTTATTTATTTATTTGTATTTCATGTTTGGAAAACACTGATCGCCTCATAGAGGGACTCTGGATGGTATACAAATATACATAAAAACATAAAAGCTACATGTAAATATTATACTAAAAAGAGTTAAAACCAAGAATAATTAAAATGAGAATTCAAAAGGCAGAGGCTTCAGGATGCTAAACAGCCCCTTGGCTGTGTGCTCCTCTGTGGGCTGTAAGCAAATCACCAGAGTCAGGTCTTCAAGCATTTCCTAAAGGCCAGGAAAGTGGGAGCCTGCCTCACTTTTGGGGGGTAGGGTGTTCCAAAGGTTGGGGGAAGCAGCAAAGGTTTTCTTCCTAGACCCATCAGTCAGAATTCTTTACCTGACAGAGTCTACAGCATACCTTCTCTGCCTGTCCGAGTGGGACAGGCTGATGTAATGGGGCGAAGACATCTCTGCAGGTAATCTGGCCCCATGCCATGTATAAATGTCACAATCTTGAAGTGAATCTGGAAACAAACTGGCACCCAGTACAGCTCATGCAGCAGAGATGTGACATATGCCATCCTTGAGCCACCTACGATCACTCGAGCAGCTGCATACTGTACCAGCTGAAACATATGGGTGCTTTTCAAGTGTAGGCCCATGTAGAGCCCATTGCAATTGTTCAGACGGGAGATGATCTGGGAATCAGTTACTAATTCCTTCTCAAATTCAATCTTTAGTGTTTCAGTTTGTCATTTAAAGCTATATAAAGCTGAGAGCTATCTGATACATAGAAACTGCTTATACATTAAGACAGTGAGAAAATGCCATTGTGAAGATATCACCATTCACTGCACTGTGCTTGATGGACATAGTAATGAGTATTTATTGTCCTTAAATTGTGAAAAACATCCCATTTGGAATTCTATTTGCTCTGTTTTTGGAATAGATACCAAGATTTTTCCCCCCCGTTTAAGTTATTGAAAAGTTTTAATTATATTTTAATGAATTATTATCTTAACCATGCTTTCGACTACCAAATGGCTGTATGGGGGCAAATATTTGTAGCATAGAATTGAAAACAAGAGGCCTAAGTGACTGCTTTGCATAATGACAAGAGTTGTCGATCCCAACTCTGGTTGCTAATCAAGTCCCAGAATGCTGGCCTTTTTTAATGTGGAAAGGTAGTCTCGTTCAGATTAGGTTGGGCATAACGTTTCAAAACTCTCCTCTGGATTGGCCTTCAGTTTATGAAATGTTATCTTTCTTTTTACTGACACCAAGAGTTCTGCCCCTCCCACCTGGCTATGATATAATTTTCTCAACTCAGTAATATCAGAACACTAATAAGGCTTCACTCCAAATCTTTAGAAGAAGGTATCAGTTTGATCTAAATGTTATAAAACGCAAACTATAGATCTTTGCAAAGCATCAGTGGCATAACTGTCATAGTGATGAACTACAGAAGACTAATTCTCAACCATTCTGACTTATTTCAATAGCCTATTTTTGCTTTTGGCAATAACTGCTACTCAAAGGTTTAGTAACAGCCAGAAGCCTTTATTTCAATCTCAATCCCAGCTGAGAGAGATTGTGACAGTTCTGTACTAAAAGACAGGTTAGGGATGGATCATCACAGAGAAAATCTATATGGTCGTTAGGGGTAAAAAACAATTTGATGGAACATAATCATGTGGGTATGTATGTGCGGGTGTGCATCTGCAAGTTTGTATTTTTGTGTATGTATGTGTGTATGGAAATGAACACCTGTGTCTCAAAGGTGCTGTTTTCTTTAAAAGGCAAGGTAGGGTTTTTTCTTGAGGAAGAAGAAGAAAACATTTCGCTTCTCATCCAAGAAGCTTCATCAGTTCTGATGGCAGAAGGGTGGAAGGATATGGAACACCCATATATGCATATATCCTTTAAAATACCAAATCAGTGGCATTTGGAAGGCATGAGAAAGCAAGTTACCATTTCAGCAGCATTTAAAAAAAAAAGAGCTCTATGATCTCAGTGACAGAAATACTATTAAATAAAGAAGAATAGCAGTTCTATTTAAGATACATTTTCCTTGTCTCAATCCCTATAATAAGAACCTTCAAATAAAAAAGCAACAAAGAGGTACACTCCTAGACATCTGACTAGCTTTCTGTATCTTCCACAATATTTTTATGGCTTAAATCCTTAGCGCCTTTTAATGCTCATACTATTGTTAGCCAATCTCTCTTTTCCCCCTGCCATATTATTTCAGGCTACAGAGGGAGGTATTAGGCACAAAGCTTGTTTTCAATAATTCTAGTGGATTTACAGCAGAACAGGACAATCTTGAAACCATAACCCAGTTTGAACAAAACAGCAGTAAACCTCATCAACTATTCTCTGACTCATTCGGTACACTAAACCATTTAGATTTTCAAAAGCCAATTTTATTCAGGGTTAAAAATAATGAAGAGCAACAAAGATATCTTTAAAAATTATACTCTTGTTTTGGAAACTATGTATTTCACAGCTTATAAAGGTGGTCCTTACCTACAAAATAAAAATATGCATGAAGAACTATTCTTTATGAAAAATAAAATCCACCAACATAGTTATCTGTTCAAATCCCTCTGCCATTAAGATCATCAATTTATCCCAATATTTGGGTTTTAAATTTAAACTTATTTTAAGTTAAGCAGGATATGGATTTAATTTCGTTATTATTTAATAATATTTTGTATTTATGTATAATTGATTTTAAATCTCTGTTCGCCGCCCCGAGTCCCTTTATGGTGAGATGGGTGCGGGTTATAAATGTGAAAAATAAATAAATAAATAAATAAATATACTTCTTTCAGCAGTGGCAGAATATCAATGTTAAAACACAAACATATAAATTATCTGTATAGATAACATATATTAGGAAAATGTGGCAAAAAGTAAGATGGAACATGCATGTGAACTGGCATTTCTGAAATGTATTTTCATGTTGCTGCAAAAAGGAATTTAAAGAAGAGTTTCACTTCTTTAGAGGTCTATTGCTGGTGGTATATGATTACCTATACATAATCCAAATCACTTTTTCTCCTTCAAATTCAGGTTAATGCACAGCCCTAAAATAGGTAACAATAAAAGGAACCTAATATTTTATTTAGAGTTTAAATATGTTTTACTAGGAAAAGTTAACTAAAATAGTAGATATGTTGGTTTTCTTTCTGTTAATTCTGAAGCCAGTTTACCTTATTCTTTGGATTTGATGTGTTCATTACACTTCGAGTCTCTTTTCCAGTGTAAATAACAACACCAATTACTGTTCCTGGAACAAATATAAGGAAGAGTTATATGAGAATGTTAACATATGTGTTATAATCGAACATTTCAAAAGGGAAAAAAACCCCACAAGTCTGTATCACCAACTAATCTAAATGTTTCTCTTCAAATTTTATGGCATAAGAACTGACTGGTCTGTGCATTTCATTCATTGGATATCTAAAATAGAAGTATCTTCCATTGCCAGCATTCTTCCTAAGATTTTAACACCAAAGACGTGAATATTAAAACTACTTTTTATTACTGGGTTGCACTGACAGAATGTTGTAACTTTGTATGTGCCTTTCCCCTCTCTGCCTTTATCCTAAAGAGAACTAGGAAGCATTCAGTCTGAGACACTTTCTCAAACTCCCTTCCTGCTTTCAGGTGAAATTTCTCTTATCTGACTGATGCTTTGGCTGCAGCTCTTCCTCCTCAAGGTTTTTCTTGCTGCTTATTAAAGCAGTCCCATGAGTACATTTTAGTAATAATGATTCTACATAACGCAACTGCATTAATTTGACATGATCCTGACGTTTTGTTGAATGGGAATTTGCAACTCTCCTTTTGAAGCACAAAGGCCCAAAACATCCAAGTATAAGAAATTCATTTCATTCTTATTCAGACTTAAAACGCTTTCAGATTATTCATATCAAAATTACCTGCCATCATTTCTCATCTATCATTATGTAAAGCTAATGAAACAATGTAAGGACTTTTTGATGAATCAAAAGAAAACTTTTCATGTCTGTATACAGGTATTTTACTTTATTGTGCTAGAAAAAGAACATGGGAAATGTTTAACCTAATAATTCTTTTAAAGATAATACAAGTAGCATTTGGGAATATGGACAAGTATTAAGCAAGAATGAATCTGAGTATTTTAAAAAAAGCTAGGGTTAAAAAAGGTTAATAGAAAAAAAGGAATAAAAATGTGAAAACCGAAATATTTCTTTTTGTCACGTTTCCAAACTATGCATTTTTTTTACCTGACGCAACAACAGTGCTTGCCCATAGTGTATTTTGTATGCTTAGGCTCTCATGAACAGTTGGATCACTGTCTTCCTGTAAAAAAAAAGAGGATTGGTTGCTAAAATTGTGTTTCATAAGTAAAGAATTATTTACAAATATGTATAAAAATATTAAATATCAGAATAATGACTCGGATTCAAAAAAATAATACCTGTACGTTATCCAGACTTACAATGGAAAAGAAACAATAAGTAATTTCAGAAAATGTATTGTATGGTACTGAATTATATTGGTATAGCTGCCCATCCTACATTTGTTACTCTGAGTGCTTCACCTAATTAAAAACCACCAAATAAATCCAAAAATCAGTAAAACACAATAACCCCAGTATATTGACTCAGTGTCTAGAGCATGGTGTAGAACAGATTTCGGCTCAATTCTAACAAGACTTAGTGGCTGTGGTTGTGGCTGTTTGGTGTTAATGTTGATTATTTGCTCAAGGGCCTCTGTTTTGTTTTGCTCCGATTATATCAGGAATGTTTTCATATGTGCATATGTAGGTATCTATTAGTTCCCCTATTTCAAATCTGACTTCTGTAAAGCATGCTAATAGACTCATCTTTAAGACTGGCCTCCCTCACAGTCTGGAACATTCATTGCTATTAAAGTATCCGGTAACTGAAGTTCCTAAAGTTTCCAGACTCTGCTATTAAATAACAGACTTCTATGCAAGTATACAAGCATTAAAGACACATTATCTGTAAATCATATCCACTGTTTGTAAAAAATACATTTGGGACTGGCATTGAGATGTTATTTTGTAAATTGAATATATTTTTCAATGAAATTATAGGCTTAGTTTACAATAAACACCTGGGGCGACGGGAATGAATTCTCCCAGGTAAAGAGAATTAACCTCTGAAATCCTGAGGGAATTGTGCACTTCCGAGCTTTGAACTAAGCATCACTTATTAAGGAAAATTTACACTTACAGCAGTACCGTGTACTGTACAGTAACTAGAAAATATCAGCCTTTAGAAATAAAATAATGATCTGGGATTTACATATATTGTTAACACACTGGAAAAGAAAGAAAACAACAATAACAGTAAACTGATAAACCTTAACATTTCCTTGCTACCCAATAACAACTTTTATCTATAGCCTGGTAGCTAAGAAAGAAGAAACTTGCTTTTTTATTTCATCCTTTTCCTCTAACATATGCATTTCTCTTTATCAACAATATAAAATTTGATTTAAAATTGAAGTAACAATTCCAATGCCAGGAGTAGATAAAAATCCGTCAGCATTCATGGAATCTGTCCTATTTCAGAGAAAAATAGGTTGTTAAAGAATTAAGGAAATTTGTAACTGAAGCTCAACTATTTTTTTTCAATTACCATTTTCCCACCTAACTCATTTCTGGAATCTGCACTGGACTATAAGAGGGCTTTAAAAAAAAAAAGAGTCTGTGGAAGCTAATGATTTATTTGGCAGGGCCATGTGGTGTGGACAAGGGAAGAGATTAAACTCTGTATTTCTTCCTCCTCCTGAAATGCTAATAAGCACAAACAGCGCATTTTAAAAGAGTATCTGCATGTGTAGCAGCATAATGTGAATCAGAAACTGCACTTAGCCATTTGCATGAGCAAGGTCTTTACTAAACTAGCAGTAGGTACTAAAAAAGCCTGCTGGGTAAATAGCCTCTTGCTGAATGGAAGAATGGAAAAACCTGCTTTTCCTTGATCTTAACAAATTATGATAAACAAGTTTTATTTTAATATTCTTTTATGGATTTGAAAAATATCAATGTATTTTCCAGCTGTTGTGGTATGATATATGCTGCAATCAATGGGCACTGCTTGAAACTTGATTGTGATCTGAATTGTGCAGCTTTTATTAAAAACAAAAACAAAAAAAATGCGACCTTGGGTTCTCATCTGGTATACATTTGCAAATCCTATTCTCTTTGAATGGCTTTTATCGTGCTGTGAACCATCATCAAAATATGGATGATTTGATAGAAGAAACAAATGTCCCTTCAATATTTATTTCTTGCCCATATCCTACATACTCATCTCAAAAGTTGCCAAATTTTTGAAAAGTGTTTCACATGCATAAGGAGGTGAAGTATAATGGAATAGTATCAAACTACACTAAATACTCACACTCTGACTATTGAGAGAAATAACCTTTAAAAGTATTCCCTTCTTAAGCCAATTTTGACAAATGAGTAGAGCAAGAATGAGTACTTACAGTTAACTACTTACCCGTGTAAAGGTACCTTCAAAGCTGTGAATATCCATTTGAGGCTTTTGAGCATAAACATATGCATTGATTGAAAACAGGTCCTATAACACATAATTTTTAAAATATCTTTGTATGTCAATGATAAATCAATAGAGCCTTGATTTCTCAATCCCTCACATCTACCTTATCATGCTTATATAGAAAAAATAGAGCAGAAATTGGAGAATGGAAGTTCTGTGCATTCCCTATGCTTCAGCTAGAATTTATTTTCTACATTATAGATGTTATTTGAAATGTTGGGAAAAATAATGAAATATGCTTTGACTTTACTTTTACTATAGGCACAATTAATGTGATTTTCCATAGATTGTCCTCAAGTAAATGGAAATACTTTTGATGCCTACATACTTTCCATCATACTTTTGATGCCTACAATGCAAAGCCTATTGCTACTCTCTGAACATTTTCTCGTTTGAAATACTTGCTAAAGTAAGGACTAAATCAATTCCCATCATTATACAGCAATCCTTTAATGTCCAGATTATATCTAATCCTGGTATAGAAGTAACAAAACTAATACGTATACCTGCACACACATTGTTTGAAATAGGCAAGAAGTTACCTATTACTGTGGTTTTTTTATCTGTTAGATCACATGTATTAGCTCTTGTGCTTATGCAAAGCTCAATTTGAAACATTTCAGAATTTAAGAGATTGTATTCATTCATTTATTTTTAAAATATATGTAACTGCCCAGCTCACAATTAATGACTCTGAATGGTAGGGAGCCTGGTATCATAGCAGTAGCCCAACTGATTCTAATAAACACTTTGTGTGAGACAGCCTCTGATTGTCTCCAAAGTATCTTCAATAACAATGGCTACCTCCTTGCGGCACTGGACTCTCAACAGCTGCCACATCCAAAACTCAGGTGGGCACATCTCTGAGCAGGGAGATACTTCTGCAATGTCCACCCAAGTCTCGGTAATGTATACTATATGATAAGAGTTTTACTGCAGGCTTTCCTGGCATTCAGCAGCAAGTCAAAAGTCAGGTTGGATGAAGAGGTGGGATACAGGAGACTGAAACACAACACTAGTAAAAGGCATGTCTTTTTTGAGTATGATCTGCCTTTTGCCATACTTATCTGTTTTCCCCCTCCCACAAACCTTCCCTGAGGGCCCAACTCCAGGCTAAGAAGTTCCATCTGCATCTCCTATTAAATATTGCCTGCCAATTAGAAATTCTAATTTTCAAAACAACAATCATATCAGATTATTATCACCACTGAAGGAGGGAACAAAGACAATTCAGTGTCTACTAAATTTGGATTTAGTAGGTCTTGATGGAAGGAACTCAAATTCCAAAGATGAAAGTTGTGTCATTTTTGTAATGATGTTTCTTTACTCATTTATTGAGTAAAGTTTTCTACACCTGTCCATCTCAACAAGTGACTCTGGGTGGCGTACATCATAAAACATAAAAGCAATTAAGGCAAGCACAAAAGAAATATGTAGGGCACCAAGTAAAATTGTTACTATGAATGGTAATACAACTATTTAGCCGAATGGTATGTGAGGCTGTCCTTTAATGATTTCAAGGAATAGTGTGACTAATGTAACAGGTACTGTAATTAATATCTGTGGTTCTCTACAACATTATACATAAGACTGACAAATGGAAGTCTCCAAGGTTAATGATTCTTTAGATTCAGAATTGGCAGCCTTTTTAACAAAGTTAGCAAAATAATTTTAATAAATCCGTTCCATAATCTGGCATCTTTACAACAATTTTCAACATGCTTCTCTCTAAGGCGTAACCATTAGAGACTATGATGCCCGATCCTGCAAGAATGACATTTACATAACAAAGTGTTCAAAGTTAAAGCACCATGGTTGCTGTAGAAATGTAGAATGAACAAGACCACTCTCATGTATGGATCTAGCTTTCCTGAAAATGTCCATAAAATTATTTCTAGCTAAGTCAAATGTTTAATTTTCAACACTTTAGAATATATATTGTTATGTTTATAGCCTTAATATTTCTGAAGGCCAAGTAAGCCTTTAATCATGAGATTATTTATTAAAACTGTTTTGTATAACACTGCATTTTATTAGGTTGATATTATATTTTATATTTACATTTAGTAAACACAGATGTAGACGAATGGTTTTCCTTGTGCCCACACAGTAAATGGCTAGCTGCATTTATTCTCTATACCAGTAAGTATATCTAGCAAGTAAGTATCTTTTATCTAGGAACAGATTTTAACATGAAATTCCCTCACTTCACTTGGAAGAGTCATCCGGGACTACGAATAACAATACTCACCCAAGGATCTGTAATGGTTCATCCTTCTGCTTATTTCTGAAATCCCTCTCCTTTTTAAAATAGGAGATATATAGAAATATAGAGCTTTCCTGCCTATATCATGGATCATTCATTTAGTATAGATAGTGCTACAAGTATTCTCAAAGGTACCTGGATTAGGCAAAATATTTGCCTATCTGGAATATCTTTTAATAGCAATGCATTAAGAACCTGAATAAAAGCAGTAGGACAACTAAGTAAGCAAATGTGTTTGTATGTGTTCCATTTAATTTTAAAAGAATGTAATTCTAACTACACTTTTCATTTTAGGTTCTGATTAATTATGTATACTAACTCATCCAACTATTTTGTTCATATTTTAAGGGCACAAATCATATTTCAACATCTTCCACTACAAATCAGCTGTTCTAATGCTAAATCATCAACCATTTATTGTAAGCTTTCACACAAGCTTCCATTCAATGCATTCTTATTCTTCAAAGTTAGTTTTCATCAGCCTCTTGAGAAATAATTCATATGAACCTAATACACATGCGGTGTCCTATATCTGCATCATTCATTTCTTCTCAATCTGTTATCACCTACAATTTAGATAATCCAGGCTATTATGTGCTTTATTGTTCACAGAAAAATAGGAGTCTCAGTACGGCAGAAAACTAATACCACACACATACTCATAATACAATAAAAACTATTAATGAAGTGAGCCAAGCACGAAAGTTTTCTTTCTTTACAGACTCCACGCTTTGCAAAAATTGTTCATCTAGAAGCAAATGAGATGATATAAACATTTATTTTATCTGGGGAAAAAAATTTGGTGTCCAAAACTGTCTCAAGAACAAAAAGAATGCTAGTTTGTTTTATAAAAAGTAGGTATGTGCCAAAAGCACTCATGATATATTTAAACATTATAACTAAATTTGAAATAAACAAATTAATTATTGCCCTCTACTGATTATAAATTTTCATTTTAAGGTCATTTATACTATGGAATCTTTAAAACAGTGTTGACTATTTTGCATTGCCTCTTTACATGAGCCAGAAATGCATATGTATTTGCATGCAAATACTAAGATTTTCTATGCATGAGAAATTGACAACACTTATATTATAAGTATATACAATTTTAAACATGATTTTGTAATTGCTTATAACGAAGATGAAGAATCTCAGAAAACTATTTTGCAAGGATACACCTAAGTATTTCCATAGGTCCTGAAACAATTAAGAGATAGTACAATAACAAGACTGCTTTCCTTCCTTCTAAAATAATAATTTAGAAATCACTCTGGAGTTATCAATAATATAGAAAAACTTCCTCTATTAGGTCAAGGGCAACATTTGTTCACCTTACTTAAAGATCATTAAAATACATCCTTAATCATAACATGTAGTTCATTACAAATAAAATTGTTTCTGGTTCAATAAAACTAATTAAATGTAAATGGTATTGTTTACTGCTTTATGGATCTTTTGATATAAATCAGCAAGTCACTATTTATTGAAAATTACAGTGACCTCATTGCTGCTAATAAATTTACTTGATCACTTAGGCCAAAGAAGCCTATTCAAGAATATGCACAGTGTAGAAAAACACTACCGTGCATATAACTATGAAACCAAGAAACCTAACCTGGGTGTTACAGTTCTTACAGCTCAGGCATCATTAAATGACTTGTTGAAATTTTAATTCTCTGATCGCATTAAGTGGTTCGGGAAGACAAGAAAATCTGTAGTGATCATCTTTGATGGTGTCATCTGTTCTTTAAGAAAGCTCTAAAGTTTTGCCTGTTTATTTATTCCAGGAACCACTGAAGATAAAGTTGCAGTCTTTATGCAGTCTGATGATGGAATTGACAGATCATGATAATAATGCAAGAGACATTTGGAAATGAATGACAATTACCAACAGTATATTAACAATACAAAGTCCAACTGCTTAATTCAATACAATTCTTGTTTCTTTTCTCTTTTAAATCTTATTTTATATATTAAGTTTGTTCTTATTGTTGTTTGTTTTACATGTTTTGTGGTCTTTATAAGTTGAATAGTCTTTCGTCCCACCCTTTTCTGCTTTAATCTGTTTAGCAGAATCTATTTTTGTTTTGTTCAAATAATTTACATAAAAGAAACCAAGATTTTTTACTAATTTAAATCCACAACAATTTATCAATAAGAAGAAATGTTAGCCTAATGAACCAGAGCTTTATAACATTAAAAATTAAGCTGAATTGGCAACATTAAAGGTTAAATGTTGCCAAAAACTCATGTCTTCTAACCGGAAAACTGTATCACCAGTCAGAATAGAATAACCATTGAATGTATATTTTATTTAAATTATTAATCTTGATTTTTGTTAGCAAATGTTTTGTGCCAAGCATGTATTAAAAACACTCATTAAACAGCTTTTTACCACTGAAAACTGAAATGGTTTATTAGATTATATGGAAGCATTCATTTGTTTAAATCATAATCTTTTCATTCTCTACCACCTGCATGAGTCAAATTGATGACAGATTTTGAATGTAGTGATATTATGGAAAAAGCTGTGCAAGAATAGAATAAGCAAAAATTAAGAAAGAAGGGTAAGCTTGAAGGATCTCCTCAGCCATTTTAGTAGCAGCCCAGCAGGTGGCATTCAAGAATTACTGTAAAACAGAAACCATCCATTCTTTTTTACATTCTAACCACAAAATCCTTACAACTGTTGACAATTTGTGGAAGATATTTGACAAGCTATTAAATATCAGTGACTATTTGCAGGATATCTACAGATTGCCAGGATCTGTAGCACTCAATGCAATAAGATTTAATGAAAATCCATAGTTTGATTTTCAGGAATGTAAATTGCTGTTGCCATTCTCTTCACTCATTTATTTGGTGCATTTTTTTTGTTATTGTGAAGATGGTAAAAAGCAGTCATAATATGTAGTGAGAAGCTTACCAATACTTGGATCCTAAGACTTCCTAAGAAATGCAGTTCTCTCTAGCACTATTTTCACTTTCCTATAATGCCCACCTTCTAAGAGTCTTCACAAAACAGCAGTGTCCGCAGCAAGCCACGTGGATACAAAAATGTCATGCATGTGGTGATGTCATGATACGAATTCCTGGCTTACATCCTGACATCCCAACATCTGAGACAAATAAGTGGTGGAAATTTCCTTATTTAATTAAGGGTAGGGATTCCCTTCCAGCTAAACTGTAGATAATGAAACCAGGAGTATTGAAATCATAAATACCCAACAAAGCCATAAATATCCACCTACCATTTGCACATGTGTTAAATGTATCAAACCCATTTGAATTTCACATAGATACCAAGATCTGTGTGAAATTCACATAGATACCAAGATCTGGTTTGCATTTTCTAACCATGGGCACATGAAATGGAAGACAATGGGACCACAGGTAACAAAGACCACTCACACTTAGAAAATGATTGTTACAGAAGTTGAATAGAATAGAAAAACAGAGTTGGAAGGGACCTTGGAGGTCTTCTAGTCCAACTCCCTGCCTAGAGAGGATAGAGAGAGAAAAATAGAGAGAGAAATAGAGAGAGAGAGAGAGAGAGAGAGAGAGAGAGAGAGAGAGAGAGAGAAATACAGTAGATAGGTAGGGAGAGGGAGAGAGAGAGAAAGTAGGTAGGTAGGTAGATGTTTCCAGGTGTATTTACCCATGTGCTGGAGAAGGAAATCACTGACCACCTTTGGAACAAATCTTTGTTTCTGCAGGCACAGTACTTGACCAACGTAATTCCCATCAACCACTCTAACTTTACAATACAATAGCAGAGTTGGAAGGGACCTTGGAAGTCATCTAGTCCAACTCCCTGCCTAGGCAGGAAGCCCTATACCATTTCAGACAAATGGCTATCCAACATCTTCTTGAAGACTTGTAGTGTTGGGGCATTCACAACTTCTGGAGGCAAGCTGTTCCATTGATTAATTGTTCTAACTGTCAGGAAATTTCTCCTCAGTTCTAAGTTGCTTCTCTCCTTGATAAGTTTCCACCCATTGCTTCTTGTTCTGCCCCCAGGTGCTTTGGAGAATAGTTTGACTCCCTCTTCTTTGTGGCATCCCCTGATATATCGGAAGACTGTTATTATGTCTCCTTTAGTCCTTCTTTTCATTAAACTAGACATATCCAGTTCTTGTAACTGTTCAAAAGTTAAATCAGAACACTGTATTTTCAAGTAGTTTCTCTTTAAGAGAAACCTTTCTTTAGGAAATTCACTTTAGGAATATACTGAAATTCCTGTATTCATTTCCTCTTTAGGCAGATTTCCCAATTTTCTGTTTCATGCTCTCCATATCAGGAGCAACTTGAAGTACTATCCTTTAATTTTAGCCTAACTGATGAAAATATCTATTGGACTTTGTGGTGCTTTTTTTTTTGAACATCTGTGTTTCTTTTACTTTCAAAGTTAATCATGTAGCATGTCAGGGATATTGTTTTGAATTAACAGTTCAAAGCACCATGGACAGATGTAGCATCTTGCACAATTTGTGGTTCCTGAGCCATTAAAAATATGTGTATCCCAGTTCGCCGTATGGTTCAGATGGCTTATAACTACAAGAACAGCCTTTATTTATAAAACAAGAGTTTGCTTTATGCAAAGCGAATTATTATATTTTGTATGTAGAATTATATTCTATGTTCCTGTGAAAAATCCTTTTTTGATAAACAATGTCAGAATATCCAGTGCCAAATTAATCTTTATTTTATCACATTTATATAAAACAAATTAATACAAAAAAAATCTCAGATTGGTTTTACATTATAACAGACTCAATGCATTAAAGGAAAAACCAACCCTTTGCCTACAGACCTAGATTAAACAATACATTTATTAACAAAAATTAAAATTTAATAAAGCTCATGATACTGTTAAAAGACCAGTTTTATGACTCTGTCTTATCTCTGTGGCATACAGCAATGAAAATACAATAATGCAATTATTGCATCATAGATGTAATAGCTGCGTATTAACAAATAAGTGCAATGTTGTAACAATACTTGATCTTGCATGTTCCCCAAAATTCAAAGACTCAGATAGCACCCCTCCTTAATTTTTCCTTAAAACAAGTACTGGCTGAGAGATGACTGCCCCCAAATCATCCAGTGAGCTTTGAAAGGTTTACACTTATTTGCAGTTCTTTCCTGGGCCTAATTTTAAATTTTATTAAAATTTATTATTTATCTTTATGGTATAACAGTTATATTTTGATATAGCATTTAAATATTTGATTTAGTGAACGTATTAGTCATCCTGGATTGAGGGTTTGAAGGTAATATTATTAAAAATAAATAAAAATATTACATTCTCATTTATAAAAATTGAGATAATAGTTTAAAGATGTGTGTGTGTGGGGGGGGGAATTAAAAGCACTTTCTTTACTTGGTGCCTAAACCCTCTGAGGATCCCATTCCATGATGAGCAAATCATTAAGAAAGGAGATTCATAGTAGTCGTCCATCTCTGCTCATTTGGCAGCAACCCTTTCCTCACACCGCAAAAGATCTGTTTAATTTGTCATATTTGGGAAGAAGTCTTGGTGTGTAATATTCAGATTTGAAGCTGAAAAAAGGCTTTGAATTAGGTTTGAGTGCACTTACCATTCCTGTCAGCAGTGTACCTCTCTACAATGTAGAGAGGTACTACAATGTGTACCAATCACGTACCTCTCTACAATAAACAAGTATTTCCCCAGAAGCACATGGAAAAGATGCAAGCCTAGAAAGATGCATAACTTTTTAAAAGGTCCAACATACGTCTATGCTGGATTTGAAGTAACCTTCCACTTCAGTTCCATCCTCCCAAAAGACATAAGCTTTTGAGAAATTGACTGGAGTCATTTAAAAATATTTGAAATGTGCCCTTAAATTTGTCTCACAGATACAGTTATAAAAAGTAATAATGAACAGTCCACAGATATTCTTAAGAAATTCTGAAGCTACAATTTAGAAGCCCTTCTTCTCACTATCTTATGCTTTTAAAATTTTGAAATATTTATTGATTTCAGGAGTTTGATATTATATATGTTGATTAAAAAAAGAATCCAAAACAAATAATTATTTAACTGCAATGAAAGGACTAAAATGTTGAACCATAATGCTTACCCCTAAAGCTGGTAATCTCTGTGTGCAACTAACAGCAACTTTTAGTTTCCAGTCTGTCTCTCCATCCAGCTGATCAGTTCGAATAAAACAGGAACCTTAAAATTACAAAACCAAAACAAAACCCCAAGAACATTACATATTTTAGATTCCACTAAAATAGAAACTGAGCTATGATTTTTTTTTAAATTGAAATCTTCTACAATTCTATCAATTCCTATAGACAGTTTTATTAGTACTGTATTTCAAATTTAAAAACATTTCTATTTTTAAAAAAGATGGGAGTACAGTCTGTACAAATAATTAACTTCTAGAAAATACAAGGCAAGCATTTTTCAGACAGTTATTGAAACTGAACACATTGTAAATAAGTATAAGACAACATCAGAACATTAGACTCCTGTAGTATATTCTAATCAACAGTCTATTCTCCATCATACTTTGCAGATACAAGACATTTCATGGTTCTCTTTACCCTTCCTGTCAATGACTGCTCTCATCCATCAATTTCATTTAGAATTATGCTATAGATCAATGCAGTTCAAGACCAGTGTGGCTCCTCTGAATGGTTGACTGCACATATATTCATTTAATAGAGCTCACACTATGACATGTATCGGCGAGCTGCATTTCCTCTCCACTTCAGCAGTTAATTTCATCAATAACTTATCTCATAGTCCGTTTCCCTTTTATCCAGAAAAAGAGACTAGTTTGTGCCAACTCAGCTTTCAATACCGATCACTACAGCAAAACCTAAACAATAAAATGTCCCCCTACCCAGACATTTAAAAATCATTCTTTAGCACTATTGGCAAGACTTTTTAATGTACATGATAAACTAATTCTTAAGTTTGCATAATGAAGTTTAAAGAGCATAAAATTATATCGGCAATACTAAAGATGATGAGAAGTAACTCATGCCAAAAGCATTTACTCTGATTTTCTTTTACTTATAATTTACATAAGGTTTATTCTGATTTAGTAATAGAACAGACCTACTGACATTAAAAAGCATCACACTGGGAATCAGTCCACCATTCATACATCATATTTTATCAAATTGTGCTTGCTAATCAAGTTTCTTAATGACATAATATTTTGTGTAACAAGTTCAATGGTATATCAATTTTTAGATTTAGAAATGTCAGAAAAAATGTGGATTTTCTAAAAATCTCACTGGTTTTTATCTGAGGCTTTGGGGAACTATATTTTCAAACGTTTAAAATGAAATTTGGATTCTTAAGTTTTACAGCAGAATGAGGCATTGTTTGTCTGGCTGTTTCTGTGAACAGAATGGGTGGAAACTAGTATGTATTCAAATAATAAACTACTGCACAGAATTAAGTCATACCATTATATGCATTATTATAACACTACACTCTTTTGAAGCTAAGAACAATTTATATTGCTGTAACATTCCACATACATTTAATTACAATAATACTACATCAGTGATTACTCTTAACTCTTATCAATACCAACTAGCTTTTTAATTTTCTGGTGTTAATCAGGGAAAAAGCAATTTTGTCAATAAACTCAGAAAAGTTCTGCACTTACAAAAATATCGGCAACTATCTGCTGCACCATTTATGAGATTTTAAAGCCGCTTTGGAAAAAAATGCACATTTTCCTAGCAGCCACTCATGGCTGTTTGGGGTGGAGGGAGATTTTAACTTACCAAAACTGAAATTGTGCTCAATATAGCATGTGTTTGTAATAAATTGTGCCCAATAAATTGTTAATGAAGCTTATTTCTTTCCAGCTACTTTCCGTTCATTTGAACCTGAATTTAAAGCTGTTGACCTGGAACTCAGCAAAATAATCTACGTAAGTATGATCTCTAAGTATTAGTATTTTAAAGTCATCTGACTGTCGATTAGCAAATCTGAATTACAAAAAAGTCTCAAATGTCACAATTTCCTCTTAACATAACTGGAGCTGAAATTCAAATTGAGTTCTTTGACACTTTTCACCTGGCATTTTTCCCTTTCAAAAATAAAGATTAACAACTCAACCCAGTGAACATTTACTCAGAAGTAAGTCCCACTTTGTTCTATAAGATGTGAATGGGCACAGCCCGTTATCAGCCGAACGTATTGGACCATAGCTGACAAAAAGGATACAAGCAGCAAAGCTCTTCATAAAATAAAATGAAAGCTGCAGGCATTAAAGAACTGGCTTGATAATTGATGAGAGTTCAATCAGCACAGAACTGAGCATGTCTGATTGATTTTTATTTATTTTTTAAAAGGCTAGAATCATCCTGGGGAATGTGCTGCAAATCAGGAATTTGGTATAACCACCTGGGGGCACTTTCTAATCACCCATGGCAACCAGGCAAGATGTTAATGAGAAGTCCAAGCAAATAGATCATTTAATAAGCAAAGAGATATTATTTGACTCTGTATCTAATGTGAGAGTTTTAAAAACCTTCCTTGTTCCCTTATTTAGCAGCAACTGCAATAGCTTGAAAAGACAATTCTGAGCACACAGTCTTGCTTAATTTCAAGAAACAGAATATGGAGAGATAAGCTCTTTATAACTCAAATAAAAGCCATCATCTTACTGATTATTCTTCCTTTTACAAAAGAAAGCCTGCAAATGGGGAGTAAACTAACAGGGAATGTCGAAAAGACTTAAGTATTCTTAACTTAATTTAGTAAAAGAAATGGTTCACTTTTCAAGCCGCTCACCTATTTTCAGAAATGATTCTACAGTATTCTTATTTGCTACTAGCTTGGCACTACTATCATATAGAGGCTGTAGAGGCGGAAAAAGATATTCTTTGCTGTCAATTATAGGTTATCATCTAGATATGTTGGCAAATAGGTACTTGCCTTAAAAACTGAAAGAAGGAATAAACAAACAAATAAATAAATAAATAAGATGTGCAAAAGTTATACAATAATTGTTATGTAACTACTAATTTTTTCACAATATTTATCAATTAGCAGTAATTAACTCCATTTTGTTAAAATGGTCACTGAATTTATGTTGGTTTTATACCTTAATATTTAGATTTTTCCCAATCACATTTTAGACAACGGACATGTTGGGAAAATGCCATACAAAATTAAAATTCATCAGAGTTAAATGCATGGGTTCACTTTTATTTCTGCAAAAATGTAGAATAGCGTGTGCATGAATTAACCAGAATATGCTCAAAGCAAAACAATAATATTCACATTTCACAATGTTCAAATATAGATTTAGAAGTAATTAGGAAAATTTGAAACTTTTAATGCTGTCTATAAGAAGGAATTATATGCCTTCAATTAAAGTTTTATTGATGGTTCTTGAATTTTCTGTCATTTGTAAGAAAGCGTAGCACTACAGATTTAAACAACAACAAAGGAATTTTGGAGGCTGCAGAGGCACACATGAAGCAGCAGACTGTAACTCCTTAAACCAGGGTATCAAACTCACATCATCATAGCAACATCACGTGACATATCGGGACTTCCCCCCCCCCCCAACCCCTGAACTGGGTGTGGGTATGGCCAGCATGTGATGCATCCAGCACATGAGATGGGAGTGTGACAGTCCTGCCTTAAACCAAGTCTATTTTTTCCTGAGATTGCTATAGAAGCTACACAATCTTAAGACAGAAACAGCTTCAAAGAATTCAAGTCCCAAACCATTTTTCTGACTTCCAGCATAGCTTCAATTTATAAAGTACTTATTTCTAGAAGCAAGACTGAAGAACAAATCTCAGGAAAATGTTCCCTTTTCAGCACTGCTGTTCAGCTCAAATTCAGAATTTACAAGTAACAATAAAAGTCATCAGTAGATCAAACCATGTTTAGGCTCGTTTAATGCAAAATGCGGTCTTAATGTGGACAAAAGGACAATGGTTTCCAAATATAGAAACATTTTTAGGCATAAAACTACACAAATAAGGTTAATTGTTCTCTCTGCACATCATAATTAAAAATAATGGACTAAATTAAATAACTGCAATTCGAAACTTTTGAGCATTTTGAGCTTTCTAACATTGAAGCTATTTTGCTGACTTAAAGGCCACATGATTGCAACCTTCATCTTTAACAATTTGTTTTTAAAATACTGATCCGCTTTTCAGGTTCAACAAATCTATTAATGTTTCTTAGTTCTTAAAATACTAACCTTTTTAAAAACATACTAATCAGGCATTTTTAAATGAAACCTCTAGAGGAGACAGCAGAATATATATACCAAGAAGCAATCTCATGAAAATGCAGGGCTATCATTAAGTAACTTATTTATTCAATTTCTATAGCTGCCTATCTCAGACTCTGGGCAGGCAACAATAATAAAATGTTAGTCTGACTATAATGCTTTGCTGTAATCAATTGATTCAAAGGTCATATCTGTATAAGAATATATCATATATTAATGGATTCCAGTGACCTTGGAAGTGGTATATCTATTAAAAAAGAAAGTAAGATCTGCATTTGCCTATCCTAATTTGACAAGGTACTAAAGTTACAATAAACTTCAGTACTTGTGGCAGTCGATTCTTATGGATTCATACTCATTTAAACAGAGCCAAATAGATTCCTGCTTGCATTTGGGATAAGCAATTATCATGGGAAAGCAGAGAGAACAAGAAAAATAAGTACATAATAAAAGAAATGGAAATAGAATTAAATAGAATTTGCACTAACACCATTCATTTAAACATTCCATAACTTTTTTTATTTGTTCAAACCATATCCATACTACACTACTTTTTGTTCTTTAATCTTCTCACTTCTCTCCCTTTTCTCTCAAAGGTTTTTTTCTTCTTCAAAAGGCAACTGGACTGCATTTTCTTTGATGAAGAAAAAACGTTTTGCTTTTCATCCAAGAAGCTTCATCAGTTCTGATGGTGGGTTTGTATGCCTTCTTCCTCTAGGAGATAGGGTGGTTCTTCCTCGTTTTCTTAGAGGAAGTTTTCTTCTTCCTCAAAGCAAAAACAGTCATATTGCCTTTTTTAAGAAAAAAAAGACAACTATGACCTGAATGTCTGAGAATCTCCACAGACACTCTCTCCCTTTTAGGATCTAGTTTATTCCATCCAGTTTCTTGGTCTTTCTTGATCTTCCCTATTCTATTACATTTGTTCACTTCATTTTCCTGATCGTATAACTACTTTTGTTTTTCATTCACATTTCACATCCATCCTCCTTATTGCATCATATAATATTTTCAACATTTGCTACAAATAATTTGGATTGCTATCCAGTCACATGTCATGTTCTCCATATAATGTACACAAATATTCACATCTCCTACTAACATAACATCACAAGCGTTCATTATGTATCAATAAATACAGTACTTTTGGGAGTATAAGACGTACATTTTTCCCTCAAAAAAGCAGATGAAAATCTGTGTGCATCTTATATACTGAATGCAGCATTTTTGACCTACCGAAACCCCGCCCCTTTGCAAAAATGGATGTACAGAGGGTTTGGGAGGCTTACAAACTGCTCCTGGGGGTTTGGGAGGGCAAAAACTGGGCCATTTTTCCTCGTTTTTGCCCCCCCCTCCCAAAGCCTCTGCATGCCTCCTCTTTTTTTTGCAAAAAACAGTCTATTTTGCAAAACACGGGCTGTTTTTTGCTCATTTTTGCATCTCCCCCCAGTCCATAGGAGCACTCTATAAGCCTCCCAAAGTTGTGCATGCCCTTTTTTGTTTGCAAAATATGGCCTGTTTTCTGCTTGTTTTTACCCCCCCCAACCCCCAGGAGCACTCTACAAGCCTCCCAAAGCGCTGCATGCCCCCCCCTTTTTTTTGCAAAAAAAAAAAAGAGAGTTTGGGAGACATGCAGAGTGCAAAACCTTTAAAAAAAATTTTACCTCTTCAAAATCATAGTGGGTCTTATACTCCAGTGCGTCTTATAGTCCGAAAAATACTGTGCAGTGAATGACAGAGAACATAATACACCTTTGTTATATTCATTTCTCAATATCAAACCATGTGGTAAACATTTCATTTATTCTCTGAAACATTTTCACTTTGTTATATACTACTCAATGTATTACTGACAATCTACTCCATTAACTCATGCTGCAACTCAAGTCTATTAGTTTTATCATAAATCAGCCAACAAAGAAAAAAATCCCTTCTATATTCATACATTTGTTAATGATCTGCTCAATTACAACATTGACTTCCCAAATTTTGCCCACTTCTCTTTTTCACCTCCAGACACTTTGAATCAGAATTCTGTCAAACAAAAGGCACACATATTTAACAAACTAATCCTGCTGTGCATTTTGCATTCATTCCTGTTAGTTTTTTTTCCTTATAAAAGGAACATCAAAGCTATGTAGAATCCATAGTGAGATGGCTTCTTTGTATTAATATTTTTATTGGAATCAGTTTTAGACTTTTTTTCAAATCTGTTTTATATTTCAGAATTTTGATCACAGTAATACATACATTTAAAACCACTAACATTTCTCTAGTTACATCACCTACATCTGCAGTCTTAGCATTTTTCAACTTTCTCACAACTTTCTTTTTCATGACTTTTTCTTGGATGCTGGCTTTCATAGAATTTGTTTCAATACAAATCTTTAAAATATTTCTTCCTGCATTTGTTTACCTCGATTTCGTCTCATCCAAGTAATGAATCCATTTTTAAAACATTAAAAAAGTACACAAGGGGAGAGCTGTCATCTAACTAATTATAAATGTGTTGATTGCACTAGAATATGAAGAGGAATAGTTCAAGTTTGCTTAGGAATAAAATGCATGTTATTGTTTGCAAATAATAATTTGCAAGGTAAAGTAGGTATAATTTTTTGTTTAGAAAAATTAGAATATTTGAAAGAGACAATTTTTGATTCTTCTGGTTGGTTGGTTTTTTTAAATGCATTGATTTCATTAAGCCCTGTTCTCATATGTGTTCTCCTATTCAATACATATATGAAGCCGCTGGGTGAGATCATCCGTGGTTTTGGGGTGGGATATCATCTGTACGCTGATGATACTCAGTTGTACATATCCACCCCAGACCACCCCAACGATGCCGTCGAGGTTATGTCCCGGTGCTTGGAAGCCGTACGGATCTGGATGGGTGGTAACAAACTCAAGCTCAACCCGTCCAAGACTGAGTGGCTGTGGCTTCCGGCGCCCCGGTTCAGCCAGATTATTCCAACTCTGGCCATTGGAGGCGAAACACCGGCCCCCGTGGAGAGGGCGCGCAATTTGGGTGTCCTCCTGGATTCCCGGCTGTCTATGGAAGATCATGTGGCAGCCGTGGCCAGGGGGGCGTTTCATCAGGTTCGCCTGATGCGCCAATTGCGCCCCTTACTGGACCGGGGTGCCTTACGCACAGTCACTCAAGCACTCGTCACCTCTCGACTCGACTACTGTAATGCTCTCTACATGGGGCTTCCCTTGAGGTGCACCCGAAAGCTGCAGCTACTCCAGAACGCAGCCGCGCGGGTGATTACGGGAGCGCCTAGACACTCCCATATAACACCTATCCTGCGCGAGCTGCACTGGCTTCCTGTGGTCTTTCGGGTGCGCTTCAAGGTTTTAACGACCATCTTTAAAGCGCTCCATGGCTCGGGGCCTAGTTATATGCGAGACCGCCTCCTGCCCCATACATCCCTCAGACCGATACGCTCCCACAGAGAGGGCCTCCTCAGGGTGCCGTCGGCTGGACAATGGCGACTGGCGACACCCAGGGGGAGAGCCTTCTCTGTGGCGGGCCCAGCCCTGTGGAACGACTTACCCCCTGAACTCCGCACCATCTCCGACCTCCGCCTCTTCCACAAGTGTCTGAAGACACACCTATTTCATCTAGCCGGCCTAGCGTAACCTCCATACTGACTATTAGATAGTTTTTAAACTTGGGATTTTAATTCGGTTTTTAGCGCAGGGTTTATTTATTAGAATAAGTATTTTAAATTTCATATATTTTATATATTTTGTATGTATTTTAACATCCCTGTGCGCCGCCCTGGGTCCTAACAAGGAGAAGGGCGGGGTATAAATTTAATAAATATAAATATAAATATAATATATAAATATAATATATTAATCAGAAAATAATACAATTCATGGATTAACGATAAAGATGAAATGTATTTGTAATATGGAGCATCTAAGATTTGCTGTCAATTAACACTCAGAAGGAGATACTTTTTAACAAAATGTTGAATAGATATCGTTAGTAACTATTTGTTGTTGTTTTTAAAATTGTATACAACTCAAGAAAAAAATAAATAAAGACATGAAACTGGAAGGTATATCTTCTTGTGATTGTACGCTCATCTTGGCCTCTCTGACATATGTAGGACTATGTTTCAGACTTGGTTCTTCCTTGTATAAAGGCCACATAATGAATCTAAAAATGAATTATTAACACAGAAATAGGCTTTCACCATTTATTTTTCCCCAAAAAATAAAGCACCCTAACAGATTTTCTTTCAAGCAGCTATTACTTCATATATAAAATCTATTCCATCTGTTGCCTCTCAAATGTTGTATCTGATAAATTTTTCACAAATGAGAACACTAGCTACAACAACTAATCCAGTTAAGCCTCACCAAAACTGAATTATTAAATCTGCCTGCCTATATTCTATTACAGTCTTCTTATGAATACTTGATTTTATTTTGTATAATTGACAAGAGTTGTCAAGAAAGGGTGCTTTTAATGGCAATCAAATTAAGATTAACTAGTACAAGTGTCACAATGAAGAGACTGTGTCAAGTGTTGTACTAATTAAAGGAATTATTGAGAAATGTGAAATTGCCATAAAATATTATATTTTGCTGTTTCAGGAGCTTGCTTGCTATGACTTAGAACTCGAGAATACTCAGGTTTTTTTTGTTATGTAAAGAAATGTAGGTTAGTCACAGGCAAATCCTTAACTAACAATAGGCAGAAAAGGGCCAGCACAATACTCTGGGGACTGTTTCTGTTTATTTCATTCAGAAGAAAACTATATGTCAAATATTTATGCTATAATATTGTCACTTGGGAATGTGAAAAAACATATTGGCATTTATAGGAGATTGATGAAAATTAGTTCTAAAGCATATTTTTTCCTAATACCACTGAAAGAACACCTACACTCAAGAGATATTTGATATGAATTAAGAAACTGATGAAGCAATTGATTAATTGGAATTTAAGCCATCAGTCACTGGGTCCATCAACAGATTCATTTACATTCTAAACAATCAGCTTATGGTCCAATAGGATACCATGTATTAATACACAATCAATACAATACCCCTGAACTCATCACAATTCCTTATTGACAAGAACACAGATGCTTTTAATCCAAGCTTGATCACACTGCATATATTGTAGAGCTCTTATACAGACTCTGTACGTTTTAGGAATTTCTATTGTATTAAATGCTTTAAGGAGCTCTTTTGCATTCTAGATACTAAAACCACCTGCACATCATCTTAAATTCTAACTGCAGAATTTATGCTCTCTTTAGAAATACCATTTTTACCTTTAAAATATTATGAAGTCAAAAGGATATTTCAATTGACAGAGTTTACTATTTCTTTGACATTCCTATCCTCAGTAAAAGGGCCTACCTGTTTTGGAAAGATCCATAATTCTATATGTCAAAATTCTACATATATTTTATCATTATATTTTATCATTCAGTGTAGAATAAATTACCGTATTAGCCGGCGTATAAGATGACTTTTTGGCCCCGAAAAACATGCCTCCAAGTGGGGGGGTCGTCTTATACGCCGGGTCATCCGCGAGGTCCCCTTCACGTTCCTCGTCTCCCTGGATGCCATCCAGAGCCGCGCGGAGACTTGCCGCTTTTCCACGCATGCCTATCTTTTGCACGTCAACCAGTCGGGGCATCTGAGGTCCATACTCAACTGGAGGGCGCCGCGTTGGGGAAGCGCCCCCCCCCCAGCCCCGGGGCTGCCCCCTCCCTTCTTTCCGTCGCCTCCTTCCGAGCCAAGGATATTTATTCTCCATGGTGCCGCCGTTCCCTTCTCCGCATGCCCTGAGCGCCTGTTCCTTACTGTGATGGTCTCAGCAGCTCCCAGCGCGCCGCCCGGCTCGCCCGCTCACGGCTCTTTCCACGCCATGGAAGGGGGTCGCCTCCCTCCCGGCTTTCGACTGGCATCAGCAGGGGAGGTTGAATCAAGGCACATAAATTAGCGCACATTAAAAGCCTGGGCGAAAGACGGCCTTCTCTTGGCGTGGAAGAGGATGAGGGTTGGGTTTTGGCAACTGGGACTTTTCTCCCCTGGGAACCCGGAGAAAGGCAAGGAGGAGATGAGGGCTGGGAGTAAGGCTGCAAGACAAGCTCTCCGGCTGGTCGCGGTGCGTGCTGACATGCCATCGGTCTCCCGCAAAGCTACACAGGTTGAGGGTTTGCCTGCCTTTTCAGGCCAACCCCCTCCCTCCCCCCGAGTGTCTCCAGGGGACCGGTTGGCAGTAGGCATATTGATCTCCAACCTCTTCTTCCCTTCTCCTCTTGAGAAGCGTGTTGGCCTGCTGAGACCATCGCAGTAAGGAACAGGCGCTCGGGCCATGCGGAGAAGGGAACGGCGGCACCATGGAGAATAAATATCCTTGGCTCGGAAGGAGGCGAGGGAAAGAAGGGATGGGGCAGCCCCGGGGCTGGGGGGCTGAAATACACCTTGCTGAATAATTGCTGAAATACACCTTTCAGCAATTATTATTACATTATATATTATTTTTATTATTAACCGTTAAACCATCATATTAGCTTGGGGTAAGTTATCATCAGTAGACTGGTGATATTCAAATATACTTGATAAACCTGTCTTGGATCCTAGAAGTGTTAGGACATGGATTGGTCAAAATAAAATCAAGTTAAATCTTGTGCAATAGAAGTCCTAGTGATACATAAGGTTCTAATCTGGCTCCAGTTTTAGCTCTAGAGCATGAGTGTCAAACTCACAGTGTCACATAATGTTTTGTGACATTTTTTCCCTTCACAGAGCTGGGGTGAGGGTGGCCTGTGTGTGACGCATCCAGCCTGCAAGCTGTCAGTTTGACACCCCTGCTCTAGAGATTACACTAAAGGAACAGATCTATAATTTGGAGTTCATTCTGGATTTCTTGGTCCTGCAACAGCAAGTGGAAGCCACAGCTATGTTAGCCTCTGTTCAGTCCCAATATGTTCATGCTAGGCCTATCTGGACTGGGAAATCCTACCAATGATGCATAGCTCATCTCATATTTAGACTACTGCAACACACTCTAGGTAGAGCTGACCCTGGAGACAGTTTGGAAGCTCCAATTGACTCAAAGCATTCCATCTGCTAACCACTAGAAACAAATATAGTAATGTAAAGCTATTGACAAAGTCATTATACTGGTTGTCAATTATGCTTCCAGGCCCAATTCAAAGGGCTTCGTTAAGGGTTAGAAATTTAAAAGCTATACATGAGTTATTTCCTGGATATTGAAAGACTTGGCTTGCCCCACAAATTCTTGAAGAGTGAATTTAGGCAGATCACCACTCCATGTGCATTTTCTCAGCATCTGCCCTCATAATCTTGAGGAGCATCTTGCCTCCTAAGGTATGAAACTCTCCAAATGCCCTAGCCTTCACGTAGCCTCTAGGGAGTTGGCAATTCCACTCAATGATATGTGGGCTACCTAACAATTATTCGATTTTTCATCAATTTTTAAAAATATATATTGTATTTTTTTGGTACTTGTAAAATACCTTAAGACAATGGCCTATGTTTAGATTTATTTGCTCTACACAGTATATACACATAATGGCTATTACACACTGTTTATTTGGGTGCCGTTTTCATATTGTCTTTTTCTTCAAAATTATTCCATTGATTTTGGGATATCTCTCTTGATTATGCTGCCCCATTGAAGTATTTTTATGTTTATAAATTATTTTGCTTCCCTCTCCCCCTTTATTTCTTATGTCATTAAGAACGTGACTAAATTGCCTGCAGAGGATGTAACACTTAAACAAAGAAACAAATTAACTTTTAATAAATAATTTTTAAAGGGTTATAAATTGAATTATAGTGGAATTATAACAGAAGCACAATCAGAATCAAATACTTCTTTGATTTTAGATAAATTCTTTAGCTACACCAATTCTTTGATCATAGACATGTTAATAAGCTTTTATTAATATATTTACTACTGTATTAATCTTACTCTATTAGGATTCATGTAGAAAACAACTGGTGAAACAGAGAAAAGCAATAGCATTCAGTGGCTTGAGATAGATGTCAAAACATGGTTAGCCTAAGTTAAATCAAATGTTAAAACCAGAATAGGAACTGAGATATGGGAACAGATTAAAATAGTTTGGACAGATTGTTGGCAGTCACTCATGCCCTGAAGATAAAAGTTTATTTGGCCGTATGTGCAAAACTTCACTCTAGTCATTTGTCATTCTCTATAGCAATACATTTCTCAACATTTTTTTCTCCTTTCAAGACAGGTAGGTTTTAGAATGTATGGTTTCTAAACATAATAGGAATGCTCAGAACACGTGCCACAACTATTACAGCCTTATTATTCTGCAGCAGTCTGCTTGGAAAGAGATAGAAAGTGACACTTGAGCTGAATGGCTGAACAGCAAAGTGATGCCACATTTCTGTGTAATTTCAGAAGTTCAAAGTGTCAAATCTGTTCTGTAAAAAGGTGCCAAACAATAATTTGCAATTAATTATAAGGTGTAACAGTAAAACAATTAAGTAGAATTGTTAAATCAGCAGGACTTGTCTTCATTTTTATAACATTTCGCCTAAATAGATTTATAAAAATCTTATTTCTATAGCAAACTAAGTGGATTCTGTACTTTCAGAATTAATGTTTAATTTGAGAAACCATAATCTAGGAAGTTGTGTTCATAATGAACTATAATTGTAACTGGGAAATCTTTTCTTCAATCCTGCTTTTAATATTTTGCACATTACACATAAATATAAAATAAAAATCAAGTGAATTTTCTTTAATCTGTTTAAACTATATTTAAATAACAATGGGAAGAGTTTACATGAAGCTCTTAATGTCAGCAAAATATTATTCATCAGTCACAATTACAACATGCATAAAAATAATTAAAGAGTTATGATTAATTTTTGAAATACAATTAGTTTTAATCATACAAATATATTTAAAAAAAATAGCCCCATAAAATTGGCTTATACTTGTTACTAATAGCAAATACGGACTGCGCTTGCGCAAGATGGCGGGCTAGCTCCGGAGCTCCGTATGGGCTGCGGAGGTCGTGGGCCTTTTTGTGCCCCCAGCCCCTTTTTCTATCATTTGTGGGCTGGGGTATCTGTGAGGGATCCATCCTGGTCTTCAGGATGAGGTCCGGGGAGTTCTCGGAGGCGCTGGGAGCGGAGACGGCCCCGGGGACGCGGAGGACGGTGAGAGCGTCAGGGCGTGCCCGGAATGGAGGCCGGCGTCGGAGCGGAGGCCGGCGGCCCCGGTGGAAACGGAACGGGCGAGCTGGCCGCGCGTAGAGGGTTCCCAACGCTGCGGTGGTTGAGCTCACCATGGGGCTAAGACAGCGATGTGTGCGCTGCGAGGTTCAGCAGCGTCGACCTGGTTGTGTGACGGAAGAAGATGGTCGGAGAAGGAAGGAAGGAAGGAAGAGTTATGAATGGTGGTAGCCGCCGAGTGGCGAGGCGGCTGCCGGAGATGGCGGCGGTGGGAGCGCCGGAGAACGGGGATCACTGTAGGATGGAAGGTAAAAGGAAGAGAGAGAGCGGTGGTGAGAGTGCCGCGAGGTGGAAGGAGAGAAACGGATGGAGTAGCCGCTGGAGGCCGAGCCGACGGCGGTGTGAGCGCTGGGAGGCCAACAGCCAAGGCGGCTGGAGAGGGCGGCGGTGTGAGCGCCGAGTTGAATGTGTGTTGGATAACCAGGCCGACCGTGGGGACTCTGCTGACCAAATTTGGACTTTGACCATCTCCAATAATTGTAATATCTGCCCCGTGGTTTCCTAAAACCAGGATGCAAGATCTAGAGAATTGAACCACGCTTTCCTGAAAGATGTTAATTTGTCTTAAAAGATCTTAGACCGGACATTAATTGACATTACGAACTTCACGAACTCAGAACCTCACAGATGCACTTTTGCACTTTATTTCACTTGTGGTGCACTTTATTATTGCACTTTATTTTTAACATCTTAACATCTATGAAATAACATCTTGAAATGAATTGCTTTAAAATCTTGGCTAACGACTTTTTAAAATTTCTGTATTTTAAACCCACATCCCATCGTGAATTCCATCTTGTATGTATTCCAGAGCTAGCCTCTTATTGCTGCGAGAGTCCCCGCTCTCGCAGGTTTGGCCCTCTGAATTATCGAGGGCCCGTCTTGAGGAAGGATTTATTAATCCGGAGAGACGGGCGAAGCGCGGCCTCAGGGGATTTTTAGTTAGGAAATTTTTATCTATTTTAGGGGGCACCAGGGGGGGGGGTATAGACAGATTGAGACAAAACAACTATATGAAAGAAAGGGCCGGACCAGTAGCCGACGGGAGGGGACGGAAGGCCCGATTTGAGGGGGGAACTACTAGTCGTGCCACTGGAGGGCATGCCAATCCAGACGGTTGTGGGGAGGGGCAGGGCCGAGGGGAGACCATCCTCCCGGTTGTTGGCACGTAGCCGTTGTTTACGAACGGTCAGGTGCCACAACCCCCGCAGGCTAGGTGGTCAGGGAATACAGAGCCTGGGCCTGCGGCTGATGTTCTGCAATGCCAGGTCCGTTGTCAACAAAGCCCCCCTCGTCCATGACCTTGTGTCAGAGGGGGAGCCGGACCTGGTAGGAATTGCAGAAACCTGGTTGGGCCACGAGGGAGGACTTCCCCTCGTTGAAATGTGCCCACCAGGCTACCGCGCTTTTCATCATCCCCGGGCCCAAGGTAGGGATGGAGGGGTGGCGGTCATTATCAAGGAAGGTCTTGAGCCAAGAGAGACCATTGTGCCACAGACTACCGGTTGTGAGTCCCTCTGCGTGAAGTGGGGCCTGGGGAGGCAGTTGGGCTTGCTGGTTATATACCTGGCTCCTCGCTATGTAGCAGCAGCCCTGCCCGAGCTCCTGGAGGTGATCGCTACGGTGGCAGTGGAGACCCCCAGACTTATAGTCATGGGGGACTTTAATCTGCCATCGTTGGGCGAATCATCCGAGGTAGCTCGGGAGTTCATGGCTTCCATGACGGCCATGGACCTGACCCAACTAATTCAAGGCCCCACCCACGAGGGTGGTCACACACCGGACCTCATCTTTGTCTCAGGCCAATGGAAGAGTGATCTGGGCTTAGGGGATATAGTCATCACACCCTTGTCATGGTCAGATCACTCACTTCTCCGGCTCGACTTTCCGACCGCTACCCCCCGCCGCGAGGAGGCGGCACCAGAACCACCTATCTGGTTCCGCCCCAGGCGCCTGATGGACCCAGATGGGTTCCCGATGGCGCTTGGGCCACTTCCTGTACCCCTGACCCGCGCCCCGATGGAGGATCTCGTGGCCGCATGGAATACTGCGACCACGGGAGCCTTGGATCGGGTCGCACCCTTGCGGCCTCTCTTGCGGCGCCGAACCGCCCCGGCCCCTTGGTTTACCGAGGAGCTGAGGGCGATGAAACGCCACAAGAGATGCCTAGAGAGAAGATGGAGGGCTACTCGATCTGGATCTGACCGGACACAGGTAAGAGCCCATTTACGGACTTACATTGTGGCGTTGAGAGTGGCCAAACGCCATCATTGTGCCACTCTCATAGCATCCGCAGAAAACCGCCCTGCCGCCCTGTTTAGGGTGACCCGTTCCCTCCTTCAGCAGAGGGTGCGGGAAGCCCCGTTACAGGGTAGAGCAGAGGAATTTGTGACTTTTCTGCAGGACAAAATCGCTCAGATACAGAACGAGTTAGCCCCCATTCATGGCCCAGTGGGATGCCACGAGGCTGATCTTGTTTGGGAGGAGTTTGACTCCGTTGCTTCCGAGGATATGGACAGGTTACGTGGGCGACTGCGAGCCACCACATGCTTATTGGACCCGTGTCCCTCCTGGCTTGTACTGGCATCCTGGGAGGTGACACGAGGCTGGCTCCAAGAGGTTATCAACGCATCCTTGAGTGAGGGTTCCTTGCCTGCTTCCCTAAAAGAGGCTATGGTGAGGCCCCTCCTTAAGAAGCCGTCTTTGGACCCAGCTCTTCTAACAAACTATCGTCCCGTCTCCAACCTTCCCTTCTTGGCGAAGGTTGTCGAGAGTGTGGTGGCACAACAGTTTCCCCGTCACCTGGAGGAAGTTGATTATCTAGACCCGCGCCAGTCCGGCTTTCGGCCCGGGCATAGCACTGAGAGCATTGGTCGCGTTGGTTGATGATCTCTGGAGGGCCAGAGATGGGGGTTGTTCCTCCATCCTGGTCCTATTAGATCTCTCGGCAGCTTTCGATACCATCGACCATGGTATCCTATTGCATCGGCTGGGGAGGTTGGGGGTGGGAGGCACCGTCCTACGGTGGTTCTCCTCCTACCTCTCTGGCCGATCGCAATTTGTGTTGGCAGGGGAGCAGAGGTCGACCCCGAGACCCCTCACATGTGGGGTGCCTCAGGGGTCGGTCCTTTCGCCTCTCCTGTTTAATGCATACATGAAGCCGCTGGGTGAGATCATCCGTGGTTTTGGGGTAGAGTATCATCTCTACGCTGATGATACTCAGCTGTATATATCTACCCCAAACCACCCCAACGATGCCGTAGCGGTGATGTGCCAGTGCCTGGAAGCCGTGCGGATCTGGATGGGAAGTAACGGACTTAGGCTCAACCCGACCAAGACCGAGTGGCTGTGGTTTCCGGCTGCCCGATTCAACCACCTTTCTCCAACGCTGGCCATAGGGGGCGAACATCTTGCCCCTGTGGATGGGGCGCGCAATTTGGGTGTCCTCCTGGATACCCGGCTGTCTATGGAAGAGCAAGTGACAGCCGTGGCCAGGAGGGCGTTTTACCAGGTTCGCCTGGTTCGCCAATTGCGCCCCCTATTGGATCGGGACGCCCTTCGCACAGTCACTCATGCCCTCGTGACATCTCGACCCTCTGGAACGACCTTCCCCCCGATATTAGAACGACCACGGACCTCCGCTCCTTCCGCCTGAAATTGAAGACTCATCTTTTCCGCCTGGCCGGCCTAGGGTAGTCTCTCTGTCTATGGGTTTTTAAATGTATACTATATTTATTGGATGTTTTTAGTTAAGGGGATTTTAGCACAGGATTGATTGAGTTTCATTCGTTTTAATTTGTATGTATTTTGTATATTTTTCGTTTTTTAATTTCCCTGTGCACCGCCCCGAGTCCCTGTGGGGAGAGGGTGCGGTCAATAAATGCAACTTTATTATTATTATTATTATTATTATTATTATTATTATTATTATTATTATTATTATTATTATTATTATTATTATTATTATTATTATAAATCATTCTTTCAAAATTCTTATCAAGAATGATACTACCTACCTGTTATTATGCACCAGTAAATATCTCATTCTATATTTTTCTATATTTCTGAACATATATGATATGTATAAAAACATACTTTAATATCAATATATAGGTAGTTCTTAACTTATGATCAGTCACTTAGCAACCATTTAAAAGTTACAGCAGACACCACAAAAGGTACTTACAAATTGGTTTCAAAGCTCTGATAGCCAATCCCCATCCCCACCCCACAGCAACATGACTACCTTTCAGGTGCTTAGCAACCAGTCTGCATTTGTAGCCATTTACAGCACCCTGTAGTCATATGACTGCAATTTACTCCGTTTTTGCTGAATACTGGCATTTACTTCTGGTTTTGGGCAAAAATGCCCCCTAGTAAGCAATAGGTTTGCTTAACAACCGCACTGTTTGTTTAAAGTCTGTGGATTTACTTAATGATCATGGTGATTCATTTAACAACCACAAAAAAGTAAAATTGAATCAGTCAAGTGATGATTTGTTTGATAACCGTCACAACTTATGACTGTTAGTCAAGGACTACATGTATGTATTCTAATGTTAATTTATCAGCAGCTCATTTCTATGCAACTCTACTTAAAAGTAGATGGTACTATGTATGATGTGGCTTATTTTATTTCGAAATATCATTTGGACTGCAGAAGAAATCTAGAATTTGGAACAGAGTATACTGAAGAGCCCACATGACTTGCACAGTGCCAAGAGTTGATGAACAAGGCTTTGAAAAAATCTGGAATTTTCCCCCAACCTGTGGATACATCAGTCTTAACTCCTAGAAACCTCCACTCAAATAGTCCATAGCAAGGTTTCTGGTATGGATTATTTCCTCATACACTTGGAGGACATAGAGGTAGGAGAAGCTGTTCTATATACACAAATATTTTGAGGTCTTACAACCAAGTTGTGATCAAAACAAATTTTGAAGAAGTTCATGCTTCCAGCCTACCAAAGCAAAGGATGGAACATCTTTTAATTTCTTTCAGTTGACAGAATGAAGTGGTTTTGTTATCATGATAAGGGAGATACTTCTGCTGCCAAAAAAAAAAATGGAAGAAATAATCTTTATCTATCTCACAGCTAGTTGTTCATAAGCCAGTCAACATCAACCAGGATTAGCTAAAGAAATCATTATTTACAAAGTTGAGGCCAATGCTCTAGTCTCAAGCATCTGAGACTAGAAAATAACAACATACCTGTTTTTTCTGAAGTTCTTAGAAATACCATATCGGATGGAATTCGTTGATTCTGTTGGGGCAAAAAAAATCCAAAAGTGTTTCAATGTATTATATAATTCCAAAAAAATATCTCTCAGAAGCATGGAAGCAATTAAGATTTTATTCAGATTAATATTAATTAAAATTTAATTGGCTGAGATATATTTACCACTCAAAAATCAGATTATTTTAAATAAATGACTAATTATTTATTTTTATATTTATTTATATTTCATACTTCTTAATCGCTCATTTCCCTCAGAGAGGGAGTGAGAAACAAGGTTTTTAAATGAAGCATCTGAAAAAGAAATTCTTAACACCTGAATTACAACAATATCTTAAGACTTGAAGGAAACAAGTATCGTATTTTTCGGAGTATAAGACGCACCTTTTTTCCTCTAAAAAGAGGCTGAAAATCTGTGTGCGTCTTGTACATCGAATACAGCATTTTTTGCCTCCTGAAACCCCGCCCCTTCACCAAAATGGCCACGTGCATACCCTTATGGATGCTTCCAGAGAGCTCCTGGGGGCTGGGGAGGGCAGAAATGAGCAAAACCAGGGTGTTTTTGCCCCGCCCAACCCCCAGCAGCACTCTATAAGCCTCCATAAGGCTATACATGCAATTTCTTTGACCAAAAAATGGCCCATTTTCACGAAAAAAATGGGCCGTTTTTCGTTTTCGCGCCCCCCCCCCCCCAACCTCCCAGGAGCACTTTACAAGCCCCCCAATGCTATTCATGCCTTTTATTTGAAAAAAAAATGAGGCCATTTTCGCAAAAAATGGGCCGTTTGGGGGAGGTTTGCACAGTGCAAAAAGGTTTTTTTCCCCCCTTTCGGAAAGCTGTTTAGTTACAGTGATTGCTGAGAATTACGTTGGTCAAATACTATGCCTGCAGAAACAAAGATTTGTTCCAAAGGTGGTCAGTGATTTCCTTCTCCAGCACATAGGTAAATACACCTGGAAACATCTACCTACCTACTCGCTCTCTACCTACCTATCTACTCTTTCTCTATTTTTTCTCTCTCCCCCCCCCTCTACTTACCTACCGATCTACACTCTCTCTCCCTGCCTACCTACTGTATTTCTCTCTCTCTCCCCTCTATCTACCTATCGACCTGCTCGCTCTCTCCCCCTACCTATCTACTGTATTTTTCTCTCTCTCTCTCTATCCCTCTCCCTACTTATCTATCTACACACACTCTCTCTCCCTACTTACCTACCTACTGTATTTCTCTCTCTCTCTCTCCCCCTATCCCTTTATCTACCTACCTAACTACACTCTGTCTACCTACCTACCTACCTACCTACCTACCTACCTACCTACCTACCTACTCTCTCTCTCACTACCTATCTACTGTATTTCTCTCTTTCTCTCCCTCTCTATCCCTCTATCTACCTACCTAATTTTTTAAAAAATTGCCTCTTCAAAACCTGGGTGCATCTTATACTCTGGTGCGTCTTATACTCCGAAAAATACAGTACCTTTTCTTCAGAAGCCATTATGGCAGGAGTGTCAAACTTAAGGCCTGGGCTGGATATGGGCTGCGGGGTGCCTAGATCTGACCCATGGAGCCACCCTAGAAACAGCACAGGACCAGCCTGCGGTGCCTCTGCCAGTGAAAATGGTGTTCGGGAAGGCCATGTGTGGTGTTCCCAGGCACCATTTTCAGCTGCGACGACCTCCTGCCACCCTCTGCCAGTAAAAATGGAGCTCAGGGGATGCCGTCACAGCTGAAAATAGAGCTTGGGAGCCATTTTCACTCACCAAGCACTCAGACCACCACAGACTCCCTCAACACAAACGACGTCAAGCTGGCCACACCCACCCAGGCTATGCCCACCCCAGCCCCCAATGACAAACACAACTGTTATGTGGCCCTCAATGAAACTGAGTTTGACACCCCTGCATTATGGTGACTAATAATATACTAAAAAGCAAATAATGGAAGTCCTTTTATCTTCTACCATGTCAGAGAATGAGAGAGGGAGGGAGGGAGGGGGAAAGAGAGAGATGGAGGAAGGGAGACTGGCTGAGTCACGGGGAGGAGACAAGTGGGGAATTAGTCTGGAATCTTTCCATAGGCACAAGAGAGCAAGGTCATACACCCTTCCCCCCAAATGCCATTGAACCTTTTTAGTCTAGTCCAAGTACAAGCTCCCTGTCTGGGAATATTCCTGTGAAATAGGCATGAGCACTAAAGAAGCTAATTGAACTTCTCATATCCAGACCTGATTGTTTGTACCTGACAGACATAAACTCTGAGACAATACTTACATAGTGATTTTTGCTGCCAAGGATGTTCTGCAGAACAAATATGTATGCTCAACAATCATGCACATGCATATGTTGAGGTGAAAGTAGGATACACTAAGTATATACTAAGACTAATAAACACTATAAAAAGAATCTCTTATTTTCAAATAGTGATTTAAGTATTAGTTAAAGAATATTTAAGTATTTCATACTTAAGTATTTCATACTTATATTGTATATGAAAGTTTACAATATATAGTACTTCATTTATATAAAAATATTTCTATGCTGCCCTAAATCTTTACAGATATAAGATAGAATACAATATGAACATAAACAGAATACAAATATATAATAAAAATTGCACAAAGTCCTAATGAAACGAAGGGAAAATCAACAAATACAACAGGAAAATACTTGGGCAAAATGAAAAATTTGATACTAGTATAAAAAAATCTAGAATGCTAATCTAAAATTTTACATGGGGATTTTACAATCAAAAGAATGTGGCGAAAGCTCTCTGCCTTGTCAATACACATGTTTATTGTAAAGAAATGGTGTAGATTGAGATTGGAAATCATGGAGTAGTAATCTGGTACTAAAATGAAATGTAGTTCCTCCGAGAGGCATTCTAGTGACTTGAAGGTAATGGTAGATACTAATATATTAGGCTTTTTAAAAAAAACAGTTTTGGAATTTAGGTGATAAAACTTAAGCAGTTAAGATAACTGTTTAAATTTTGCTTAGCTAAATTTGATTTAGTCCCCTTATAGTTGTGACTACTCAGGCAGCAGGATAAAGAGATGGTGTGAATGATAATGATTTTGGATTCTCTATTTCAGTTATCTAAGGTTGCCAGACTACTTTAAATCCTCCATGCAATTGTCTAAAGAATTAACTGAAACGTTGGAAAAGTAAGTGACTTCAGAATTTTGGTTTTTTTTTTCTGCTAAAAAAATAAAAGACATGATAAATTTTTATTACATATTCTCAAACTGTACATACCCTTCCCACATTTAACAAGAAGCCTTTTATATATCAAGGTGGGGAAAAAGGACAGCAAAATATAAATCTTAGTGAAGAATAGCAGCTATATTGTATATTCAATACTTGGGAACCCACTATCTGCAAAAACTGAGAGGAAAGGCAAAAGGCAACTTCAGAAGTCAATAAATCATTCCTTAAATGACAAACATAAAATCAGATGCTCTGTCTTTATATAGATTAACTATACATCTTTACAACTTCTCTTTTAATGTTGACATAAACCTTTTAGTCACAACTCTGGTTCATCCTTTAAAACTGTTGCCTGTTAACAAGATGAAGCTTTGACAAAAATGCACTTCCCACATATCAAACATGATTAATGTTACAATCCTCATTAAAGTCGCCAGTTAGCAATCAAAACAAACCCTCATGTCTATTACATATTTCAAATATTTGTTTTTCTACCAAAATATCAATGATTATAAGTCTCCTTCATGCTTATATTTGTTAAAGTAAAAAATAACTCCTAGCATGGAGTCCTGGAAGCGTATGAATCTACAGCATTTCTGAAACTAAGTCAGTATGGACCAGGTTATCCCCTTGGATGGGACATCACACTATACAGGGAGTTCTTGCAAAATTGATCACTCATTAATGACTATTTGACTCAGAAAGCAGAGTCATGATCTCATGTTGTCCCACTTAATGATTGGTTAGTGGTAGAGTTGCTAGTACCAATTAGGTTTATTAAGTGGGGGGGGGGGCTCTCTGTATACAAATTTAGAAATTTTACAGGTGGGAATGAAAGGAAAATGGACAAAAAAGATCATTCACATTTTTAGGGAAAAACATTTGGACAAAACTGGTTGCACTTTAAGCACAACTACTGTAGTGTAAAAATCAATGCTGAGATATTGAAAGGTCATTTGGATTGAAACATATAGGCATTTTCTTTAACAGCTTCTTCATTTTTTGCTGACATGCTGTTGTTAGGAACAATTATTCTGGAATTAGAAACTCTTTATGTGCGCTCCCTACTTTATGTGGAAAGCCAGCACTGTTTAGGTCTTGTGTTGGGAGGAAATGACAAAGCAACACTGAGTTAATATGACACAAACTATAACCTTTCTGTATGTACACTGACATACAGACCTATGAAAGGGACAGAGTTGGCTTTGTGGTGATTATTTTGCAGAAAGCAGCAGATCCTGTTCTGCCACCCAAAAGGTAATTTTACTCACCCAGGCAAGCTGGGTTTATTCCTTGCCAATTGCAAAAATCAACTCTGTCTTTGTGCAAGATAGGCCTAGAAATCAAATGACAAGGGCCCAGTACTAACTGCTACTGGCGGCTTATTTGATTTTTAAAGATTACTAACATTTCACTTCATGGAGTTGTTAGCTAATTAAATTCTGGAACAGCTTGCCTCCAGAAGTTGTGAATGCCCCAACCCTGGAAGTCTTTAAAAAGATGTTAGATAGCCATTTGTCTGAAATGGTATAAGGTTCCTGCCCACGCAGGGGGTTGGACTAGAAGACCTAGTTTAGTTTAGTTTATTTACATTTATATCCCGCCCTTCTCCGCAGAGGACCCAGGGCGACGCACAGGAAATTTAAAACATACAAAATACAAAATAAATACATAATTTAAAATATAGATTAAACCATCTGATCCTATGCTAAAAACCCAATTTTAAAATACCCGATTTAAAACTATCTAAAAGTCCCCATGAGAGGTTAGGCTAGGCCGGCTTGTTGGAATAGGTATGTCTTTAGACATTGGTGGAAGAGGCGGAGGTCGGTGATGGTGCGTAATTCGGGGGGTAGGTCGTTCCAAAGGGCTGGGCCCGCCACAGAGAAGGCTCTTCCCCTGGGTGTCGCCAGTCGGCATTGTCCGGCCGACGGCACCCTGAGAAGGCCCTCTCTGTGGGAGCGTATTGGTCTGAGGGATGTATGAGGCAAGAGGCGGTCTCGCAAATAACTAGGCCCCGAGCCATGGAGCGCTTTAAAGATGGTCGTCAAGACCTTGAAGCGCACCCGAAAGACCACAGGAAGCCAATGCAGCTTGCGCAGGATCGGTGTTATGTGGGAGCATCTAGTGGCTCCCGTAATCACCGGCGTGGCTGCGTTTTGGACTAACTGTAGCTTTCGGGTGCACCTCAAGGGAAGCCCCATGTAGAGAGCATTACAGTAGTTGAGTCGGGACGTCACGAGAGCTTGAGTGACTGTGCGGAGGGCAGCCCAGTCCAGTAAGGCGCGCAATTGGCGCATCAGGCGTACCTGATGAAACGCCCCCCTGGCCACGGCTGCCACATGGTCTTCCATGGACAGCCGGGGATCCAGGAGGACACCCAAATTGCGCGCCCTCTCCACGGGGGCCAGTGTTTCGCCCCCAATGGCCAGAGTTGGAGTAATCTGGCTGAACCGGGGTGCCGGAAACCACAGCCACTCAGTCTTGGCAGGGTTGAGCTTGAGTTTGTTACCACCCATCCAGATCCGTACGGCCTCCAAACACTGGGACAGCACTTCGACGACATCGTTGGGGTGGTCTGGGGTGGATATGTACAACTGAGTATCATCAGCGTACAGATGGTACTCCACCCAAAAACCACGGATGATCTCACCCAGCGGCTTCATATATGTGTTGAAAAGGAGGGGCGAGAGGACCGACCCCTGAGGAACCCCACATACGAGGGGCCTTGAGGTCGACCTCTGCCCTCCCGTCAACACATATTGCGACCGACCAGAGAGGTAGGACGAGAACCACCGCAAAACGGTGCCTCCCAGCCCCAACCTCCCCAGTCGGCGCAATAGGATACCATGGTCGATGGTATCAAAAGCCGCTGAGAGGTCTAATAGGACTAGGATAGAGGAATACCCTCTATCCCGCGCCCTCCAGAGATCATCAACCAACGCGACCAATGCTGTCTCGGTGCTGTGACCGGGTCGGAAGCCGGACTGGCGCGGGTCTAGATAATCAACTTCCTCCAGGTGTCGCGGGAACTGTTGGGCTACCACACTCTCAACAACCTTCACCAAAAAGTGAAGGTTGGAGACCGGACGATAGTTCTCTAATAATGCCGGGTCCAGGGATGGCTTCTTGAGGAGGGGCCTCACTACCGCCTCTTTCAAGATGGCAGGTACGGACCCCTCACTCAAAGATGCGTTGACAATGCCCTAGAGCCAGCCTCGTATCGTCTCCCAGGATGCCAGTACAAGCCAGGAGGGACACGGGTCCAATAAACATGTGGTCGCCCTAAGCTTCCTTGACAACCTGTCCATATCCTCGGTGGTAACAAAGTCAAACTCCTCCCAAGAAGGAACCTCAACACTAGTCTCAGACAGTCTCATAGGACCACTGGCGATGGAGGGTAGCTCATTCCGAATCCGAGTGATTTTCTCCTGCAGATAAATCCCAAATTCCTCTGCTCGCCCTTGTAAAGGGGCTTCCAGCGGCCTCTGATGAAGGAGGGAGCGGGTCACCCCAAACAGGACGGCAGGGCGGTTATCTGCGGATGCAATAAGGGTGGCACAGTACTCCCGTTTGGCCACCATAATCACCACTAAGTAAGCCCTAATATGGGTTCTCACTAGTGTTCGGTCGGCTTCGGAGCGAGAGGATCTCCATCTGCTCTCTAGGCGTCTCTTGTGGCGCTTCATCCCCCGAAGCTCCTCAGTAAACCAGGGAGCCTGGGTGGTTCGACGCCGCAAGAGAGGCCGTAAGGGCGGGACTCAGTCCAGGGCCCCCGTGGCCGCACTTAACCATGCGGCCACTAGGTCCTCAGTCAAGTCGCGAGGCAGGGTCACAGGAATTGGCCCAAGCTTCCTCTGGAACCTCTCCGGGTCCATTAGAAGCCTGGGGCGGAACCATCTAGGAGTATCCGGCTCCGCCTCCACGCGGTGAGGTGAAGCGATTGGAAAGTCTAGCCGAAGGAGAGCGTGATCTGTCCATGACAAGGGAGTGATGACTAGATCCCCTATTCCCAGATCACAACTCCACTGTCCCGAGACAAAGATCATATCCAGCGTGTTTCCCCCCTCGTGAGTGGGGCCTAAAACTACCTGGGTCAGGTCCATGGCCGTCATGGAAGCCTTGAACTCCCAAGCTACTCCGGAGGCTTCGCCCGCCGACGGCAAGTTAAAGTCCCCCATGACTATCAGTCTGGGGGTCTCAACTGCCGCCTCGGCTATCACCTCTAGGAGCTCGGGCAGGGCTGTTGTTGTATAGCGAGGAGCCAGGTATACAACTAACACGCCCAACTGCCTCCCTAGACCCCATCTCACGCAGAGAGATTCACACCCAGTTGTCTGAGGGACTGTGGTCTCCTTTGGCTCGAGATCTTCCTTAACTATAATCGCCACTCCCCCACCCCTCCCTAGGGCCCTAGGCTGATGAAAAGCGCGGTAACCTGGTGGGCACATGTCCACGAGGGATAAACCCCCTTCGTGGCCCAACCAGGTTTCCGTTATACCCACCAGGTCCGGGTCCCCCTCTGACACAAGGTCATGGATGAGGGGGGCTTTCTGAACCACGGACCTGGCGTTGCATAGCATCAGCCTAGGGCCCCAGGTCTGTGATTCCTGCCCACCTAGTCTGCGATGGGAGGGCGGAGAGTTGGAGCACGTGACCGCCTGTGTTCAGCGGCCACGGTCTCCCAACCGATGATGGCTATTCCGCCTCCCACCGCCCCTGCCCCTCCCCAAGACCAGATCGATAGAAAACGCCTCAGTGGAAACGACCCCCCCTTCCCCTCCCTCCGTTACCCTTCTTCCGCCGGCCGGCCCAATCGTTTGCCATTCCCTCCCAGGACTATTTCCCTCCCCCACCCTGGAACCCCCTAAAAATCCGAATTAAAAATTTATGTAAAAACCTCCTTAATTTGCGCTTCGCCCAAGGCCCCTTCCAACTCTGCTATTGTATTGTATTGTAAATACATATACGTAATTAAAATTAACATAAATTTAATCCTTCACCCATATGGTCAAAATATTTGACTGTATTAGGACACATTAGGACTGTATTATGAGTCCTTCAGAAAAGCTACTAATATTGCATTACTTAAAGTGAGCCATATTAAATTAAGTATTTTATAGATTAATATTAGTATATAAAATAATAGAAATATATTAAATAATGCTTTATTAAATTTGCGTGCTGCCTGTCTGTATAATTTATAAGCATTTATAATTTATAATATATATATATAACTTCAACAAAAGTTTTACATATAACTGTATAAAACCAATCTTCAATTTTTCAAGTTGTATTATTTGCTGCATTGAAGTTCTGTTTAATTCCTGAATTCATATTTAAATCTGATCCACTGAAGCAGATGTGAGAAATGCACAGGAATATTTCTTTTAATGAAAATTGATTTCACATTTATAGATGGGTCTATTTGCATAACTTTTCTTGGTTATGCAGCTTTATTGTCTTCTATTCCTACTGTCACACTGAAGGGGTAATTGACTAGTTAGTTATACTAGTGGGCTTAGTTTTAAGATGTCGCATTTACAGACAATTAAAGAGAACCATAGACAGATAATATATGCATTCTGTAAACATTTTCCATTCAATTTCAATTCAATAGTTTAGTTTAACCTAGCGCTATTCCCATTTTAAGCTGTACATTTCTTTGAATTCTGTTTTAAAATCTATTCTAATCAACATATAAAATTACCGTGTTTGATATCATTCTCCTTATAGTGAGGAGAAAAAAGAGAACGATACCATGCAGGGCAAATTCACTGTAAGTCTACAAAATACATGACTGCCATCAAAATACTGTCGAGTTTGCATTTTAATCTTGATTACAGGGCAGTTTGAAATAACAATGGATAGGTAATGCCCAGGACAAAAGAACATAAAAATTACATTTAAAATGTTGATTAACCAAAAAAAAAGTGTAACCTTTTCCACTATGATGAGGTCTCCAACTTGAATGTCTGAGCTTTTAACTTGCACTTTACCTTTAAAGAAAGAAGAAATTAATTAATATAAACAATGACCTCAATATCATAGAACTTTTACCATTAACATTATTTCTATCTTTCATTATATCCTTCAGAATTCATTTTGAATTATTAAGCTAACATAGAAAAACGAGCTTAAAAGTTTAATGACTCATTTTAAAAATTAAACTTAAGTACTACAATTTAACAAAGAAACAAGAAGAATGAGATATTCAAAAACATCAAATAAGCTGCTACTTCTAAATTTTAAGTGTTATCAATATCCAATATTGACACTGAAGAAGAATATTTTTCTTTCTTACTTTTAAACTATATCCAAATGTTATGTTGTCATGCTGTTGAAATAAATTACATGATAATTTTATCAGCTGAAATTATTTGGCAAATTAAAAAATAAAAGAAGTTTAGAAAGTCCACAACGTATGCCACAATTGGTAGTAAGGAAAGGAACATCTGTACCTAAGTTGTCATTGTGAATCATTTGAGATTATTTTATAATCTTGTTTGCTGTGGTTATTAAACAAACCACTGCAGTCGTTTAATGAACCACAATAGGCAATAGGCAAATCATGTGGTCATTAAATGAATAATGAGTAATGAGAGGAAAAGTCATAAGTCACTTTTTTCAGCCATTTGTAATTTTGAACAATTGTTAACACATGGCCATAAATTGAAGATTTCCTATATTTGTGTCTCAGGCAGCTCAATGTAATACATGTCTTCTTAGATGATCTTCTTAATCAGTCTTATTAGGTAAAGGCAAAGGCAAAGGTTCCCCTCACACATACACTATATTGCCAAATGTATATTATTTGCTCACCCATCCAAATAATCAATCAGGTATTCCAATCACTTCCATTGCCACAGGTGTATAAAATCAAGTACCTAGGCATGCAGACTGTTGTTACAAACATTTGTGAAAGAATGGGTCGCTCTCAGGAGCTCAGCGTGGAACTGTGATAGGATGCCACCTGTGCAACAAATCCAGTTGTGAAATTTTCTCACTCCTAAATATTCCAGTCAACTGTCAGCTGTATTATAAGAACGTGGAAGTATTTGGGAATGACAGCAACTCAGCCATGAAGTGGTAGGCCATGTAAACTGATGGAGCGGAGTCAGGGGATGCTGAGGTGCATAGTGCAAAGAGGTCGCCAACGTTCTGCAGACCTCCAAACTTCATGTGGCCTTCAGATTAGCTCAAGAACAGTGTGCAGTGGACCAACATCATATTGAACCCTATGGATTAGGAATGGGATGTCACTTACTGTAAGTTCATATGCGAGTAAAGGCAGGTGAGCAAATACTTTTGGCAATATAGTGTATCTGCTAGTTGTTTCCAATGCTAGGGGGCAGTGCTCATCTCCGTTTCAAAGCTGAAGAGCCAGAGCTGTCCGAAGACGTCTCCGTGATCATGTAGCCGGCATGACTAAACACCAAAAGCGCATGGAATGCTGTTACCTTTGCACCAAAAATGGTTCCTATTTTTCTACTTGTATTTTTTACTTGCTTTCAAACTGCTAGGTTGGCAGAAGCTGGGACAAGTAACGGGAGCTCACTCCATTACGTGGCGCTAGGGATTTGAACTGCTGAACTGCCAACCTTTCTGATTGACAAGCTCAGTGTCTGAGCAACTGAACTACCGCGTCCCTAAAAATCAGCTAGCTCTTTTAAAATGATCTAGGATTGTGAGTTGGATATTTAAAAAATAAATGAAAATAATACTTTAGGTTATCTCAGAATTATAAATTACAGCTAGAATAAATGCACTTTAATATTCTGATATTTTTCATAAAATAATATTAGAACTGCTGTATTATATTTCCTGTATTTATTGTTTAACGTTGCCAGAATTTAACAGCTGCAGCATATTTCCTTCCTATTTCTCTTTCATACACTGGAATCTGAAGCTATACTTTATATTATATCAGATTTCAAGCAAATGCTGTTCTGAAATCCTAAAATTCAGTTTTTAGCTTGATTGCCTAAATTTTAATATTTAATATTAAAAAATAATTCCTACCTAAGCATATCAAAGCTGCTATCCTACCTCTAACATCCTCTTGTTCATCTTAAGCACTGCACCAAGAAGACAAATGAATTTAATGTTGACAATTGGCCTACATTTCTATGCCCCAAATAAATATTGGGAAGATGTCACATCCACTTTTGGAACTATAATTCAAAATAGCAATATAGCATTTTGCTATATTCTTTCTCAGAAGATGCTTGCATTCTACAAGACTACAAGAACAAGCCTTTGCAATGTGAAATATTGTCTACAAAAAAACCTCTACATCAAGGTATTATATAATAATATCAAGATATTATTCACACAATGTATACATCTGGCAAGAACATACAATTCCAGATTACTGTTATTCATGTTCCTTGTCTGGAGTGAGGTTTGTAGAATGTGCCTAAGCAATTAGCAATTATATGTAAGAAAACCTTAAGGTATCAACAAGCTTTTTATCTATATAGAGAAAGTAATCATTGGATACCATTTCAGAAAACAAAATATACATTATAACTTTGAAAGGATAATTTGGAAAACTATCAAATGCTATTCACTGCATAAATTATTTTTGTAAACTATTTTTCCTCCAAAACACATCTCACAAACTAAAAACACTCTTCACCATCTGTGTAATTGCCAATAAAAAAGTCCAAAGCTGTCAGAAGTGGCTGCATATTCAAGCTTTATGGTCCACCAAGGCACAAGCCTTTGCCTAAAGCCTTATGTGCAACTAGAACACAATTAAGTGCTTATCATAATTCATTACACATGAATGGCTCAAGAAGAAGAATGAGTGTAAAATAAATAAAATCAACTTATAGGAATACAGCAGAATATTTTTACAATGAAAATAATCCACACATGCACACACTACAAAGAATCATTATAACTTGGCCTTGCTCATTACCTTTAGGTCTCTGTAGCTATTAAATTTAATGTAGCATAAATACTTCAAATAAATTAATCAAAACAAAGACATGATCTGTAAAATTCCCATTGTTGATATTTTGGGATTTGTATTCTGCCTTTCTGCAAAAACGCACCTGTTTTTGGAAAAAACAGGCCATGCGGAGCACTGCAGAGTGCTTCTGGAGGCCTGGGAGGGCAAAAATGCAACGCATGGAAGGCTTGGGAACCCAAAAATGGGCTCATTTTGGTTAAAATGGGCCATGCGGAACACTGCAGAGCCCTCCCTGGGGGCCAGGGAGGGCAAAACCGTGACATGTGAAGGCAAAGAAGTATTTTTTTCTTGTTTTCTTCCTGTAAATTTAGGTACATCTTACAGTCCAGTGCATCTTATAGTTTGAAAAATCTGGTAATATAAACACTCATGCAAACATGTAACAAAAGTATGTCAGAACTTCTATATTAATATAAACTTCTGAAATCTGGATCAAGCAACTGAAGCAATAAGAAATGTATGTGATAGAAATATAAGACAGAACCAAGAGGAGGTCATATGTATTGATGACCTAGTCAAGGTGAAATAGTTACTTACTCTCAATCAAGAATAGATTGAAGAACTTCAATAATTATAGCAATAAATTTTGCAACTTACACTTGTTAATAAAACCACAAATTTGGAAACAGGTATATAAAAAGTTACAAGGTTGCTCAATGTTTTCAAGCAAATCCAAAATTGTTGCCACAGCTATTCAATATTAGATAAGTTGGAGCAATGACAAATCTATCTGTGAAAAAATCCCTGAAGCTGATGCTTTTTCATACAAATCAAAATATTTTGTAAAATTGGCGGGAATTCTGAAGAATTCACCTAATTTTTGCATCCAGTTTGTTTTTGGGGAGGAACTTTTTAAAACCACTGTTCTAAAGTGTAATCTAATTCATTTATTTTATATTAACCAATGAAAAGGTACTTTTCCATCCTCATCAACATTTTTTTAGAAAAGCGTCAGCGAGGCAATATGAATAAGAGCTGAAGTCTCTATATAAGCAATAGTGAAAATTCTTGTGATGTCTGTTAACGGCTAATTGCTTACACATTTAGAATGATAACCTGTTGCCATGAAATGATACATGTAGTAAATAATTCTCCATGTTGTTTGAAAATATCACCCCCTTAATTTGCTGTCTTCCTAGGAAATTTTATCAGTTTTGTATTTCATCCTTAGGTCATCACTGTTTTATTACCCAACCCAAAATTTTAAGAAATTGTCTTATTTATCTGTTCAGACCAATCCTGTTCAGATGTATTTTTTTATAAATAAATTGGGATAGTTGTTAAATAATTATGTTTTGTGTATTAATTTTTGTATGAATCAATCAATCTTTAATTAAGTCAAAAACCAGCATGAGGAGAGTGGACTACAAATAAAAATTAAAAACATAAAAAATATAAAAATAAAGTTACATTAAAAAATTAGAAAATATAAACAAATATAAACAAAAATCTAAAAAGGAAAAATAAAGGCAATAAATGGACATTAAAAACATAATAAACTTATCTATTGTAATATAAAGCTTTCTATAATGATGGTCTAATTGCTCATTAAAACTGATTTGTGACCCAGGTCATCTTTTGACATATTTAAGTGCTGCTGTACACAACCTAATAACACTGTATGATGTTGTAGCAGGGAAGTATGAAATTGCCATATGCGCTCTCGGTAATTATGCAATAATAGTGAAATGATGTTAGTATAAGTGTCACTGTAATATAGGAGCATTTCTTAAAATAATTTCACAAGCTCTACTTTTTAGCAGCAACACATATTCATGTACCTCCTGGCAATATTCTTCAATATTCCCCACTGCACAAAAAAATGAGCAGCCGATTCTTACTAATAAATGGGTTTTCAGAACTCTAAACCTCTAGAACAGTTATGGAAGCTGCACCTAATGTGGGACAGATTTGAAGCTGTGTGATACAAATAAGCATTGCTATTTCATCAACAGAATGACAATATTGGATTAAATAATGATGAACTCAATTTCTTAATAACCAAACTAAAGTGACATTGCTCAGTATGCAATATTTATTTTAGTTATGTAAGAAATATAATCTGTTGATTTCCCTTCATGGTATCAACCATGCCTGAACAAGCTGCGATCTATCTTACTGAAGGGAGTCCATTGGCAAATATGATCAATTTATATCAGTTTACTAAGCACTTCTTTTTGATTTCTGCCTGAGACTGATCATCCTTAGTGCTAACAATCATTAGACAGATGACAGTACATAGCTTAAAGGCTGTATGTTACATACTGTATATCAAAAATCATGCAAACTTGGATTAACTGTAAATAATAGAAGCTACAAGGTAGGAACGTTGCCGAGGATTTATATTAAAAAATGATTGCTAACCTCGTACTGTAAGTTTGCTATATAATTGAGAATTCATTTCCTTGTCTCGTTTATAACGACGAAATTCATCAACTGCTTCCCGCAGAATGGTGACAGCCAAAACAAAACCCTATTTAAAATAGAAGAAACATTTCCTTAAATGGAAAATGGAAAAGCAGGGGAGTATATTTATTTCAGTAGGTATTTTAAGGGTGTTTTAAAGCATGTATCAAAATCTGAGTGTTAACCAATAAATCTAATCATATCTATACAAAAATACAAAGATATTATTTGACAGAATGTCTTGCCTTCAAAATAATTTACATCTATAACAATGGGATGACTCAAATATAATAGCAAGTCTTAATTTCCTGTTCTCTGATTAAGGCAGGTAAAGACATTGAACGAAGGAGTTCTGCCATCTCCCCTATTTCTGTGTTTGAGATAAACTAGCAAGTATTATTCATGTTGTACCACAATTTGATCCTGATTAAACAATCTTAAGAAAAAACACCATAAAATAATTGGATTCCTATTGTATAACAAAATATTACCTGCCTAAAATGAAGAAAGAAAACAAGATATGTGCCTAAGGCTAAAATAAATAATGCCAAACAATGGTTTTGATATGTCTGAGCCATCTCCTGATCTCCACAATGAATAGTGAAACATATTATTAAAAACTGGCTAGAGTGTTTCCCTATAAAGTAAAACAAATATGGACATGACAATTTCTTTTAAAAGATTTTTTGCTTCTAACTTTAAGATAGATAACCTATTGTTTGAAGTCACTAACAGACGTAATGTCTTATTCTGAGAAATCAATGGCATTTCCAAACAAATGTGTAACCTTTGTTTCTTCAGCCTGAAAAGATTCTTGCCATAGCTAGGAATAAGCAACTGGTGTAGAAATATATTAAATAATTAACCTGCATACCCAACCTTTCTTGTTAGCAATAGCATTAACAATACTCAGGTTATGTTTTGGGGTCTCCGGAATCAAATAATTTTAATTCTCATCCCAATGTTTTTAATTTCAATTCACATGAAATTAACTTCAATCCACAGTCTTCTGAATCTAACAATTTGAGCTGAAATACATATATTAATAAGATTAATAATGAAAGACATATTTTAATAATATATTAAAAGCTTTGTGGAAGCTTTGTAATGTAAATGTTTCTTCACAGCTTCCCTAATCTTTGTTATTTTTATCAAATGAATTTATATTTATACTGAAAACTTCAAAACAAAACTGGCTTCTTAATATGGTACTTTTAAGAATATTCAATGAAGAACTATCTGAATGCACTAACTACCTGCTAGCCCCAACATCTTACCCATAGCCCTCTTGAGTGGTAATAAATATCCCACTATTTGAATATATATATCCATGTGATTCTAGAAAGCTTGAAACTGCCTATCCCTCAGCTTACTTAGTCAACTTTGGTTAAGCTCAAAAGGGTATTTCCCCCAAATACGTAATTTAATTAAAGAATTAAATTTATTCTTTTTGGCATACAAAGTACACTTTATTTAAAAGACACTTTTAAAAACTGTCCTAATCCATATTAATTATGCTTAAAGGATTAAGAGGCAAAAGCTACCCCATCCCTCATTCCCTCACAGACTCATGTGCTCCATTCCCCCAGCTCATTCAAATACCCCAATCTATATAAAGGTTATTGCCATGGTTACAGTGAGTTGAATGTTAATTACAGTGTTAGCTTTAAGAGGAATGCTAGTGATTACATTCATCTAAATACAGTCAAAGCAGCAACCCAGGCAAACTAGTGCCCTTCAGCTATTTTGGCCAACCCATTTATCCCTCTCCCATAGGGTCAAAATATTTGGAGGCCACATTAGGACAGTGGAAAGTCAAAAGAGAAAAAGAAGAAAAATTTAAAGCTGATGAAGGATACTTCTGATCTCTCAATCATTAACAGTGAGGGCTTAATCTTCTGACCCTCTGACACGTGTAATCTAGCCTGCTCATTATCTAAAGAAACAAAATAGTTTTTACAGCTTTTGTATTTACCAGAGGAGCCCAATAGGTGTAGAGGTAGCCTATTTTCAATGCCGGTACAAACTGTGAGCAGGAGACTACCAGAAAATAAAGGTTCAAGAAAAACTTGAATTGTTCATATAAAACCTAGAGTGAAAGAAACAGGAAAACCATAAAATGGCAATAATTGTAACTTACTATGGTGGTGCTTCATTTAGGACTTGAATACTTTCTTCTAGTCTAAGGAGATCGACAGGAGTAAATTCTACCTAGAGTTTACCTCCTATCTAGGAGAATTAATATGTATCATTTATATACCATTTTTAACATTAAAAAAACCAGACATGGATTGCTTTGGTGATTCTTATAAATTTACAAAGTTGAAAGTATCTGCCTTATAAATAGGGCTCAGAAAATAGTGGTTTTCTAACAGAAAAATCTTTTAAGCATACAGCTTGCATCTAGTTATTATTCAAGAAACCAATGTAATAAAAATCATATCCCACTTTTCTCTAATGTTGTATATCTATTAGCACCAAAATAATGGATACAGGAAAGAAAAGTACATCTTTTTTTCCATACAGAATACAATTATAAGAGAAAATAGTATGTGACACAAAATAATTCCTCTGAATTTATTGTACTATAAAATTAGCATTATATAACTTGTCACTCTGTTCGGCCATTATCCCTAACTACCTTTAGAAAAAATGTTAATACTGTAATTGATTTTAAATACATTTCCATTTTTATTATGAAAATAAAGACTGTTACCCAAAAGACTGTAGGTGGGTGGAACACACTGCAATCAATGTAAGCTTCAGACAAACCAACATATTATGGAAATTTCAATACAAGGAAAGTCAAATTGGTTTAGTAGTTATAACTAAACTACGAGCAGAAGCTAAGAACTATGCTGGAGCAATACTGTGTTTATATTTACAATGAAACATAATTATTTTCTTCTAGAATGTTTAAATTCTCATATAAATTAATCTCAGCAGGGTAACAATATTTTCTTCCTCACCACTAATTAATTTAAAATCTCAGTTAGCATCAATTAATAGCTCAGTAATTGGTATTCATACTAAAGCCAGAATAGGATTCCAACTGTGCAATTACAAAATGCTTTCGAACTGCTCCGTTTCTTAAGGAAAAGTTTTAAGAAAAAAATATTCGAAGGCTAATAATGCATCTGGGTATGCCAACAGGTGTTCACAAATCAAGGGAGATCTTTAAAGGCATTAGGATTTTGCCTAAACCACTGAAATACACATTGTGCATTTAACTATAGTAATCAATGACTAAATATATATTTAATGACCTTTAAGTATAAATACACAAAATGCAGGTTTCATGCAAAGATGAAAATATTTGTCTGCATGAAAACAGTTGACATTAATACTCAAAAGAAAACACAACTCTTTTTTCTCTTTCTAATAAGGATGGGGGGAGGAGTACTGGAAATATTCATGCACGTGACAGTTAGTTGAATAGCACTGGTAAGTAGGGGTAGTGGAGAGAAAACCAATGCATAACAATTAGAAAATCTGCATTCTTATTGAAATTAAGATTTGAAAGTCGCAGCATTCTTGTCAACAAAAAAACAAAGCAATTTATTACTGCAGTAAAAGGCACAGTATATAATAGCCTGTTTATTTTATACTCATTGAAACACCTCTCCCTTAAGTTACTTTTCAGTCAAATATTAAATTAGAAAGTACAAGACTAACTATCGAAAGAATCAATGCTAAAGTCATAATAGAATTTAGTGAAATTAGTCAAAGAACAAAAAACCCACCAAACTGTGCCCTTTTGTGATTTCCACAAATTGTATTACAACAAATTATTATTGTCAGTACTGAAAAGAATTCTGCATCTTGAAAACCATAATAAGCAAAAACAAAATCTGAAGGGACAGGAATGTTATTTTAAACTGGATTTACTTAATAAGGGGTTTTGTTATACATAATAGGCAGTACAATATATGCTTTTCATATATAAAAGGAATTACTATATTTATGGGTTTTCTTGTAATCTGTACCACTAGCCATACTGGAAAATGAGCTTTGTAACCATTTATTCTGCATTTAAAAAGAGGGTTACTTTACTCATGGACACAAAGGGGGGAAAAGTTCTTTCTCTCATAACCAACTGAAATCTTACTCTGACATACAATTTTACAATTGTAAAAAGGGTTAATTAACTCTTAAGAAACTCTTAAATAAGAGCGTGTGAATGGTTTTTACAACCATTTTAAAAAACAAATTTGGTCAATTTGAGTTCTGAATATTGGTTATATCTTCACTAATATATAAAATGTAGCATATACATTTCACTTATTATACAGATTTAAATACACACAAAATTAGATTAAAATCTATTTTTCTATTTCTTCCTAACAGCTTAAGCCATGCATCTGAAACGTTTATATAATCTTTAGCTGAAGATGTTATTAAGAGGAATTTTCTATTTATACATACTGATGGCACATAATATTAATTATGAAATATATAGGCAAGTCCTAACTAAAAATTATCACATAATTTAAAACACCTAAGCCTAGTCCTCGAGACCATCCCAACAAACTGAGTTTTAAATTGTTTTAATTTGATTTTAATGTTTTGGGTAATTTCTTAACGTATTTTTAGCACGGGTCACTTCAAATTTAATCAGTTTTTATTGTTTGTAGTCGTATTTACTTATATGTTCGTATTTATCTTTATGTCTGTATCTTTCATTTTAACTTCCTGTGCACCGCCCTGAGTCCCCTCGGGGAGATAGGCGCGGTATATAAATCAAATAAAATCAAATCAAAATCAAAAACCAATACTACTTATTGTTGGAGTGTAGTTTTTAGTGCTATACTACATACCAATTACAAAAACAATTAGTCACTGGTTTTAAAAGAAGTTGTTAAATTTGCTATAATCACCAACAATATTTCATTTGTTACATAAAAGTTATTTCTTTTGAAAACAGATTTACAGTTTTGGAAAACTAAACACCGAAACCAGCCCCTAATTCCACTTTGCTCTAAATTAACTCTTTTGTACAAGAAAAAAAATCCTTAATGTGAAACTATTATAAGAAAGATTATACAACTAGATGTTCATAGATATCATGTAATAATAGTGTAAAATAAAATTTTCATATTTAGGTTGCCTTACCCCAGGTATAAATGTAAAGACATTGTATTTTTGGTTTTTTATAGCATTTCTTGGATACTTTTCTTCACATTTTTCAGGGCATCCAAGCCATACTGTGCGTGCCTTAAGTTCTTTTTTCCTCCGGCAAATGTTTATAAGCCAATCACAGCAACTGCAGAAAGAGAGGGGAGAGGAAGAAAGAGACATAGCCATTGTCTTTAATTTTTAACAACAAGAAATCTTACAACATCTTAAACATTACTTGGAGTTTTCTTGTGTGGACTAAAATCATTTAATTGCACATGGTGGACAACTCACTCTGCTAAAATTAACTAAATGTTCCTTAAAATGTTATTCTAAGTTTTTTCTTGGAAGAGGAGCAAGCCAGTTTGATATTGGGAAAGTGTTGGACTACCAGCAGAGACACATAAATTCAAGTCCATCTTTAGGTAGTGAAATTTATTCAGTGACTTTAGCTAATCATTTTCTGTAATCTGCTCAAGGAAAGGAGGAATAGAAATCTAACTAGCTAATCAAATAAACCAAAACATAACTACAAAAGCAAGTTTTATGCACAGAGTTAGAACGTTTTATCAGAATAAGCAATTTCCCAGTCTTGATCAAGTCAGTCAAAACCCAATACCACAGTTAAAAAGATACTAACCTTGGCTCACAAGAGATTCATTGAGAGGCAGATACAACAGATTTCTGATATTTCTACCTTCCTTCCACCTAATAACTACTCCCAAAAGTTTACAATATTCTAGGTCAGTGTTTCAGAGCATGAAACAATGCTAACAGAAGTGAAAAGTGTATATGCAATGCCATCTATAACCTGGCTGTTAGTTATAATACTAGGACAAAGTAATACTGTACTAAGATTAATAATAATCTTGGTTGAAATATAACAGCAAATCTAACATGTTTCAAAAATTATCTGTAGGGAATTATCTTGGTCACTCGAGAACTTTATGAAGTCAATTCCTCAATGAAAGCCTGAAAAAAGACACAGCTGCTTCAAAGAGGCAACAGAATTTGCATATTAATATTGTTCAGAATAATTTTTAAAGCATGCAGAATTGCATAATATAATGCCGTCCTTCCAAATGGCTTCTATTGCATTAGCCTTGTACTTCCTGGAACATACAGGCATATAAAATCTGAATGACAAGTTTCTTTTTCTCACCTGAATTAATTTTTGATTTTATAAATTTATTTCACAATTAAATTTATAAATTATAAATTGTGTAAATTTCATTATAAAATTAAATTCAAGGCTAAAACTAGGCAGAATTAAGACTGATGATGAATGATTTCATTAGATTTCTGCATGAGCAAGTAACCCAATATAATCTGTAAACAGTTTGGTTTGCACTTGGGGCTAGATAACAGATAATTTCCAAATCAAAATTTAACAGCTAATAATGTATTTTATAGTGATTTTAAGATAAACTTTATTAAAGCAAACAAGACAATAAAAATTGATTGCTTTATAATTAAATAATTACAAAAGATAATTGCTAGAGTGCAATCAAATAATAAAGTTTTTTTGCTTTTCCACCAAACCTACTTATTACTTATGAGAGTATTAAAATCTACTTGTATACAGTATCTGCAAGTAAATATGAACTCAGACAGGCGAACAATATTCTCTCACAACTATTCAAGCTTTAGAAAGATGAGTGTCATGGTTAGATATAGAAATATTCCCTGCTAAAGCTGGAAAAGAAAAAAAATGTCTCTCTGAACTTTCTGAAGATCAGATAAGCAAGAGAGGACAATGACTTCCTTTATGAAAGAAATTATTTAGTTAACATTGCAGTCCTGAATATAATTTTTTCATTCAGAGCATATTATCACTGAATGTTACTAGGAATGAAATAGATGAAAATGAAGAAAAGGAAGTGTGATACTTTTTTGTTATGAAGAGCTTAGAAAATTTCAAAAGTCATCATATTATTGGAAAACCTAAAATTTAAGGAAGTAAAAACAGTAGGATCTACAGAGTAATGATCCAGGTTGTCTTGAGTTTTATAGGCAGCTTAAATATTTCTAAACTCTGTTCGCGCTCTCAATATTTGTTCAGTATTCAAAGCTTCTTTGAATACTGCAATAAAAAGGCTGTAGACTTTAGTTAGAATTAAAAAAAATAACATAGTATGTTATGTATCTGATGATTATTAAAATGGTCTTAAACATTATTCTATGTATCATATAAACAATATATTTAATGATTTCCCTATCATTATAGTATTTTAACATGGCAGTGAGTTGGATAAAATTAATTCGTAACTATGTAATATCTACTAGCATTATGAGAACCAGTTTGGTTTAGGTTAGCCTTGGGCATCAGGCTAGAAATTGGGAGGCTATAAATTCTGGTCTTACTTTAGGTATGAAACCAGTTGGGTGACTTTGGGCTAGTAACTAGTTTCTCTCTGTCCTAGGATGGAAGCAATGGCAAACCACTTTCGGGGGAAAATCTTCTCAAGAGGACTGCAGGAATTAGTCCGTGCAGTTGCCAGGAATCAAAAAGCTGAATTGAAGGGACACACGGACACACACATACACATATATATACTAGCTATTCTGGCCACGCATTGTGGCAGCTACATACTGTATTTCTCCCTCTATTCTTCTACATACCTACCTACCTACTGTATTTCTCCCTCTCTATCCCTCTACCTACCTACCTACCTACCGAGAGGAGAGAGAGGCTGCTGACTCAGCAGCGGCCTGGGGGGGGGTGGAGTTGGCGGCGGCTGCGGTGGCAGTGGCGGAAAGGCTGTTGAGGAGGCAACCGTCGCGGATATGACGCAGACTACTCCACCGCTCGTGCAAGTGACGTGAGCTAAAAAGCGGCCGGGTAGGAGGGGCCGCGAAGGGGAGGTGGGCGAGTGAGCGAGTGAGAAGAGCCGCACTTTTACATTTGTGTGGCATGTACCTAGCACAGGTGCCATATCCACACAATCTATACATATCATTGGTGCTGTATTTGTAAGGAACATTGTGTGAAAATTTGGAAGTGATCGGTGCAGTACTTTCTGAGATTAGCGGTTTTGAACAAACTCATATTTATTTATATAGATATATATAATATATATATACTTCCACCATATTGCATTACAGTATGTATAATATATACTTTCACCATATTGCATTACAGTATGGTATGCTGGTTTAACAGCTGCGGGCAGGAAGGCACTACAGAGAGTGATCAATTCGGCACAAGAAACCATTGGTTGCCCTCTGACACCACTGGATGACATCGTCAGATCTTGCTGCTTTAGCAGAGTAAGGAAGATACTCAGAGGTGATTCACACCCTGGTCAGTGTCTCTTTGCACTTCTACCATCAGGCAGAAGACATCAAAGTACAGCCAACTGAACAAATAGGTTTAAAAATAGTTTCTATCTTTGGGCTGTCAGACTTTAAATACAACCACAATCACTCCATGCCACATGCTAGGTTTTTTTTTTCTTTTTCTTTCTTTTTTCATTTCTGCTATAATTTTGCACCAGTGAGGTTAAAACCAATTTCGTTGTATTTAAGTACAATGACAATAAAGATTATACTTACACTTAGTGTTCTTTCACTATCTTGTGCACTTCAGATTACAAACCACAAAATTTTGAATGGAGAACCTTTCATAAATGGTGAATGATCATGCAACCTTTCCCCTTTACCTTTTCCTCCCTCCTATCTATCCTTACAAACCTAGGCATCAAGTAACACAATCAACTTAACAAACACATTACAAATTCTTGAACAAAGTTTGGCACAGCTCAGCGGTTGTGATGTTTCTAAGAAAAGCTGATTGGCACTTAAAGATAAGCACACTTTAAGCCTTCAGATGCACTGAGGTCTCAGTGATGGAAATAATTATAGATTTTGACAATTCAATGTTGAAGTATTTATTACAAGCAAATGGGTTTCAATACTCTGAAAACCTACATCATTAGCTCATCTCTATGCAGAAACAAAATACCGTATTTTTCGGAGTATAAGACACACCGGAGTATAAGATGCACCAAGTTTTTGAAGAGGCAAATTACAAAAAAAGTAGGTAGGTAGATAGAGGGATAGAGAGGGAGAGAAAGAAAGAGAAATACAGTAGGTAGGTGGAGAGAGTAGGTAGGTAGGTAAGTATATAAAGGGATAGAAAAAGAGAGAAATACAGTAGGGAGGGAGGGAGGGAGAGAGAGTAGATAGCTAGGTAGGTAGATAAAGAAATAGAGAAATAGAAAGAGATGGAGAAATACAGTAGGTAGGTAGGGAGAGAGAGAGAGAGGATGTGTGTAGGTAGATAGGTGGGATAGAAGGATAGAGAGAGAAATAGAAAGAGAGAGAAAGAGAAAATACAGTAGGTAGGGAGGGAGGGAGAGAGAGTGTGTATAGGTAGGTAGGTAGAAGGATAGAGAGAGAAATAGAAAGAGAGAGAGAGAGAAAAATACAGTAGGGAGGGAGGGAGAGTGTGTGTAGGTAGGTAGGTAGAAGGATAGAGAGAAATAGAAAGAGAGAGAAATACAGTAGGTAGGTAGGCAGTAGGTAGGTAGGGGGAGAGAGAGAGTGTGTGTGTAGGTAGGTAGGAGGATAGAGAGAGAAAAGAGAGAGAGAGAGAGAGAAATACAGTAGGTAGGTAGGGAGAGAGTGTGTGTGTAGGTAGGTAGAAAGATAGAGAGAAATAGAGAGAGAGAGAGAGAGAGAGAGAGAGAGAGAGAGAGAGAGAGAGAGAGAGAGAGAGTAGGTAGGTAGGTAGGTTGATGTTTCCAAGTGTATTTAGCCATGTCCTGGAGAAGGAAATCGCTGACAAACCTTAAGACTTTGTTTCTGCTGGCACAGAAACAGTTAAAGAGCTTAGAGAGTTTTTGCAGTCTGCAAGCCTCCCCCAAGCGGCCCATTTCTCCGCTCAAATGGGGCCATTTTTCTTCAAATAAAAAGCATGACTAGCCTTGGGGGGGCTTGCAGAATGCTCCCTTAACCCAATTAAGGGAGGAGACATACTGTTTCCTTTTCTGCCTTTCGGCTCATCACCAGAGACCATCTAGACAGAAAGCCATGATTTCCGTTGTGTGATTTTGTGTGTGTGTGTGTTAGTTTTCGAATCCCAGTAAGAGTATGACTAGCTGATGAGAGCTAATAAGCTCGAAATAGATCTATCCTAGTGTCTCTGACTTATTTATTGATCAGCTCATAAAACTAACACACATATTAAAAAATCACACAACGGAATTCATGGCTTTCTGTCTAGATGGTCTCTGTGATGAGCCGAAAGGCATAAAAGGAAACAGTATGTCTCCTCCCTTAATTGGGGCCCTAACAGGGTGTTGTGGAATAATTATATATATATGTAAAAGTGACACAAGCAACTCTTGTATCTTTATGCAGCTGCTCTCACATTTTGAATCACTTTCTGAATCTTGGTCAGAAGATTGGGTGTGATGGGAGTTTTGGAGGGAGGGGAAATCTGTTGTGTTTTGTCTGGATGTTATCCATAGTTTTCTGCAGTAAGTTGAGTCATTTGAGTCAACTTAGTGCAGAAAACTATGGATAACATCCAATGATATCTGTCTTAAGACGAAACACAACAGATTTCCCCTCTCTCCAAAACTCCATCACACCCAATCTTCTGGCCAAGATTCAGAAAGTGATTCAAAATGTGAGAGCAGCTGCATAAAGATACAAGAGTTCCCTAGTTTAATTTATTTAATCTGTTTATATAATAGTTCAATATATTTAAATTTATTAGTTTATCTATTTATGTACAGTATGCTCAAAGACCAGGACCATTATATGAAACACATAAACATAGCATAAAATACTAAAAAATGTTAACAGCTTATACAGCAATATCTCCTGGCTGTTTTGGCTAAGGGCAAGTATAGCATCTTTTCTTAGCAGTTTAATACTTGCACAATCTGTATGTATTATCTGAAAACCAAAATGCAGCCTAAGCAGTATGCACAAACCAGAACTTCATTAATTGTATTTTATTTTACGAAAACAAACTGTACAAAATAATATATCAATGAACATTGTAGAGAGTTCTTTTGTTTTTATTTACTATTAGGCTAGTTCCTTGTTGCTTCATGTATACAGTCATATACAGGATATACCTAAAGTCAGGCCCAATAGCAACTTTATTATATAAATTACACTAAGTGTTCAATTTGGTTAGCCTTTTCTTCTTATTACTTCTTATTTGATGCACAATCTTTGAACATTCCTAAGTATAGTAACATGAAAAATATGAATTGGTAAAACATACCGTGGTTGGTCTATGCAGCCTAACTTTGGGTATACTCTGTATATTCTAGTATGGTCTATGATCCATAATGGAAGGTTCCTCTGGGAAACAAAATAGGCTTGCTCAAATCTGTGTATAACTTTTTAGAGTGATAAATACAAGAAGGAAAAAAATGTTCCCCAGTTTGATTTTGGAAAATCGCATTTTAAAAAAATATCAGAAGTTATTAAATAAATCTGATACTAAAACCGTCGTGTTTCTACACAACAAATACGTTGCATTTAAACAGAAGCGTAGAGGCCATGTTAAGAGTACAAACTAATCCAAGTATTTGGTATTCCCTTCATTTCAAATGGAAATGCCATTCAGTAGCATCATTTTAATAGGGATAAAGTGTTTTTATAAGAAATGGAATGTAAATCTCTTGAGAAAAAAATCAATCCAGCCCAAAGAACTCTAGAGTATTGATCTACATGCATTATAATTTCTCTAGCTAAAAGAGAATGCCCAAATTAAAATGAAGAGAAATAATTACAGCTAAACACTCATTATTTTCACAGGATTTAACAGTTATAAACATAGGTTGCAAATAATGCATTTTTCTGAAAATTAAACGCTTTACAGATCACTGAAACCAACATATTTATATGACCAATTTTGAGTAAGGTGAGGATTGATATAAAAAGAATTATAATTAATATACTTAGAAAAACAATTACTCAGTTAAATACTCCAGAGAATACATGCATGTTTTATTATGGTGCAGTTGATGTAAAAAATATATGCACTAAATACTACACACAATAAATACTGCACAATTCATAAATAAACCAAACTTCTCTTCTGTGACCAGTTAAAATAGAAAGATCGTCTTTCTTTTTATAAATTACCTAACCTTAGGAAAAAGAATTCATTTAAATCAGATAGGGACAAGACTCTCTAACAAAAGCTAATTTTCTGAAGTAAAACATTAAAATAAAATATATAAAAAGACCCTTTTCAAGCCCAATAGACAAAAATTATCTAGGCAATGCTAAGTATCCACATGTTCATTTGTTTCATAAATTAAAGTTAGTTGTATGGATTAAAACAATTCAACTGAGCCCAGCAATCACATGAAGAGTAAATTGTGAAACATATAGAAGTAGTCCTTATTTTGCATCCATTTGTTCAGAAATTGAAGTTAAAACATCACTGAACATGGGGTACTTATGATGGGTCTCCATAGTTGCATTTGTCACAGGGTCTCTGTGATCATGTGATTGTAATTCAGATACTTGGATATCATCTTACAATTATAACATTGCAGTATCATATGGTCACATGCTCACCATTTGAGACCCTCCAGCTTCCAACAAGCAAAGTCAATAGGAAAGCCAGCAGAAGGTTGCAAATGATGATAAAGTGATCATAGGATGCTGCAATGTCATAATTGTGAGATGATCACCCAATGCCTCAATTACAATCATGGAACACATAACCATTGTAGGTTGGCATGATGATACGACATGTGCTTCATGTAGATTTACTACCTGTAAATAAAAGTGGAAGTGCCAAATTTATGTGTACTAGATTGCTGCCATGGATATAATATTTTACCCAACAATTGCAAATCAGATCTTATAAGATAACTAGAAAGACTATCTTAGGATTCCCCTAAATATTGCCAGGAGAAAAGCCTCGAACAAATGATGCTTTTTTTCTCCTCACATCAATTGTTAAATTGCAAGTACTGATCTTAAGAAGAAAAACTAGGTGACTGATATATATACCAGTTCAGCAAAGGGAATACAACATCCAACATTTTTATCAAACTGCAGAAGCTGACTTCATGCAGTCCATTAATCAATGACATATAGTTTGTTAAAAAATAATAACAGAGTTATATTAACATTGGAATCCCATTTCCTATAAGAAACAAAACAGATATGCATGGTACTTGACATTTAAGAAAAAAGGAATATAAGGAAACAAAAGAATAATGGCTAGAGAAGAGAAGATGGCTAGAATAAATAGCAATTTGTCCCTAACCTTTATTTTATGTTTACTGTCTAATATGTTCAAGTTTAGATGTTGAAAAACTGTGGGCGTTGCTGAAACATCCAAGACCCTTTGTGACTACCATGATGGTGCTGATTGCAGAAAATTTTGTTTCACCAACATCTGAAGGATCACAATTAACTTAAACATTTTCTAATTATTACATTATGTTAGAAAATAGTCATGGAAACAAAATATGTCAATATCCTTTTTTATTTAATAGTTGTTTGTGTTATAACAGGGGTCTCCAACCTTTGCAACTTTAAGTCTGAAGGACTTCAGCTCCCAGAATTCTCCAGCCAGCTTTGCTGGCTGGAGAATTCTGGGAGCTGAAGTCCTTTAGACTTAAAGTTGCAAAGGTTGGGGACCCCTGTGTTATAAGATTCCTGAGGAAAAGAAAAAGGGAAAGTAGAAAAAGGGAAATTTTTGCATATAGAAATCAAATCACTTGGTCACTTCTAGTGCATGATTCAAAAACAAATATCCAGATCTTTAGCAAACTATTACTACAGCTCTTTACTACACAAGGTGCTTTAATATAAACTTAAAGTAAGAGTGCTCCTGACAATGTAAGACTAATTTACTCAAGAGACTCTGCTGAAGTCAAGCATGAGTGTTCAACACAAGAGCTTTATAAATGACAGGAGAGTACCAGGAGATAATTTAAACTTGTATTCTTTCTAGAGTCATCAGTTACATGTACTTTTTAACCTTTAAAGCTGAAATGTTAACTTATCATCAGTTAATGAATTTACGTTTCCCCTTTCACCAACATCAATCAATTCAAGATATTACCCACTGTTAGTGAATTAGTGTTAAAACTCTGGGGAATATCAGTGAAAGGGTACTGCCATCTTTCTTTTCAGGTCATAAAAATAAGTTAGGAATAAAAACCTGCAAATAAGAATTTTGCGTATTGTAATCTTTAAACAAATGAAAATAGGTAGAGCGAATATATACTTAAAAAAGAAAAGTTAAAAATAAACAGTGGGAATTAGTACATTTAAAAGGGTACATTTAAAAAATTACAGAGTATTATTCCCAAAACAAACAATGTAATTTTTTTCTTCTCAAATTCAATCAGTCTGAAGCCTACTTTTATCTTTTGTTAACAATCTCAAAGTTAGAAATCTAAACTTATGCTCTTGTTCTTCAATAAGACATCTAAAGATCACCTTACTTAAGTAAAATATAAATTATTTGAAGGGTAACATGAAACCTATTTTTAATATAGGAACAACTACTTTTTTTTAAATCTGGGAGTTTAAACCTGCCCCACTGATGGGATTTGATGTTTTATAATTTATATAAGATATAACCATTCTGACACAGTTACTGGTCTACAACCACTCCTTGCTAAGCAGTTTAACAACATACTGCAAGAATGTGAAAGTGATGATTGGGGAACATTTGACAAACATCTGATAATGAAATATCTAACGAAAGGAGCAGCACCAGACAACTACAGGCAAACTTAAGAAACTGAGTCGCCCTAACTTTTAGAAGATAATATCCTTATTGCAATAAGGCATCATGATTGGAATTTACCTCCCAAGACCTTGTTCCCTCAAAATGTAATGATTTCCCCTGAAGCTACTGAATGCCAATTCTTGTCTTGAATTTAATGGAAATTCTTTCTAACCACTTTAGTTTATCTGTCTTCTATGAATTTCATAGAAATTTTTAATATATATGAATCTTTACACTAACAAAAACTTCTTTAACCTATTTTCTAAAATAATCTTGAAAATTTATTTCAATCTGATGCAGAAATTAGGAGATCTTGCATTTAAACAAAGCAACAGAATTAGCCACAAACCTGGTGCAAAGAAATTTCCAGCCACCACAGATGAACCACTCTAAACCTCTTTTTCTTTGAGAAATCCTTGCTCTTGGTAATGTATGGTAATCACTTTCATCATTTTCAAAGCCTTCTTCTGACATCATTAGAGGCATCTCATCCAAGTGAGAGGGCTCATCTTCTATTGGGTATCTATTAATATTAAAGCAAATAAAATAATTAAGATGCAATACAAACCCAATACTGTCATGCTGAAAAAGTGTTCAAGGAAAGCAACCCCGTTTATACAGAGGACTGATATGCACTCCTGAAAATACCTAGTATGTTAGATAAACTGAGCCAGTGCAGCAAGGTAAAAATAAACAGTAAAAAAAATAGTGATATATATTAATACATATTCCCTGACTCATGAAACTTGGAAAAAAAGTGCTACTTGTTTTACAAATCTATAATAAATGGCACTCAATTTTGCCAAAAATGATGAGATATACATGATGACATAGCCATACAAATTCTGTAATAACATGCTGGCATCCTAACGTCTATGTAACCATGTGTTGCTCATATGCTTTGACACTTCCCCCACTTTGACCTCCCTGTGGATGATCAAGTCTGCATTATCTATACTTGTGATTCTACACACCATGTACAGTAACAAAGGAGAGAAATCCAACTATATATTTAAAAGTAAAAAATATAATTTTATAAAATTAATTACATTTTTTACTCTCATAAAGACAATAAAAGTTTCAATTTGAGACATTAAATTTAAGATAGGTAATGCCGACTGGAGAATTGTCAGTAAGTAGCAGAAACAACTGAGACAATAATCTCTTTTCTCCTATACAAGAATGTCTCCCCGCTAACGAAAAGGTATTTGTTCCAGCATCAGAGTTGGAGTTTTGGTTAATAAAAAAGTGTGTGAATGAATGAATGAGTATTTTCATTATAGAATAGATTTGTAACATATTTATTTATTGTAACAGTGTATTAACAGTGGAAACCGTAAGTCTGTTCATAATGCTTTCTGGGAATCTATTATGCTACTACAGACTTTGAACATCGGGGGGGGGGGGTGTTCCACAAAATTGACAATTGACACCTGGTCTATTGCCTGGTGGCCATTCAGAACCAGGCTGCAGAAGTGGTGGGCGTGCGTAGGCGAGAAGCTGCATTCGTGAAAGTGGTGTGCATGTCTGCGTGCACAAAACTATCCCTTCTTCCCTCCCTGCTATCACTGTCCCCTGAAGATCTGCCGAGCCAGAAAGGTTGGAGACCACTGTTCTAGAGAATTGTGTTCATTAATGTGGGAGTAGAATTCTGACACAGATGACATTCTCTGAACTGACCCACTTCAATGTGACTGTTTTCACAACAGAAGTAAGGAAAAAGTCTTGTCCATTCGCCTTTCACTATATTTCTGTCCAAATTTGGAAATTGTAAATCGTGCAGGCATAAGACTGAATCTAATATTGTTCTCCCATTAATATAAAACTTCTGGAAAGTCTGAATTCTAGCAAAAAATTCAACATAGTTTGCGGGGCAAGTGCTAACCTTCAGTTTCTTTCTCTCTAGTTGCCAAAAATGAATAATGCTTTTAAAAAAAATGTTGTTAACATAATGTTGCCTCTACTCTAGTACTTGCTAAAAATGTTTTCCTATTTCATATGAAATGCCATACATATCTTGCAATACTTTAAGAAATTACAGAATGAAAATTAAAAATTCATTGTAAAAAAAATCTATTTTTTAAAAAATATTTTAAAAACCAAGATAGCTATTCTAATAATTTACATAAACAACTTCTGAGATAACAAACAAGTATACTGTTTAGTAACTTGACTTTAAAATGTAGCCTTTCAGCTGTCAAACAATTTATTCTTTTCTAAAAGCAATTTTCCTTTTGTGTTAAAAAAATTTTAGAACAGTATTTAAAAACAATGCAATGATGAATAATGGATTTTTTCACAGCAAAATAACCTCAATTTATTTGTAATCTAGTGTCCTATGCACTAGATAATTGGTTGAGAGGCTTTTCTATGAGTGACAATTAAGTGTAACATTAAAAACTTTGTTATAAAATAAAAAAGCTGTAAAAGTAACAAGAATAAATAGATAAGAATGAAAAACACATTACTTATATGAAATCAGAGAGATATCTTGCAAAAAAAGTTTACTAAATAAAAAAGCATTCTAAAAAACTAAAAGAAAGATTATAATAGCCACATTAAAATTAATTATATCTAAATATCTGCAGAGAAATCTATACACAATTATTTTTAAAAGCTTTTAAAAGGATAACTAAATATTACATTAAATTACAAGACAATATGATTCCTACAGGTACATGACTTTTAAAAAAAACCCTGAAAAAATTAAGCATGAAGACTGCATTTTGCAAAGAAAAGCAACAGCTTCTACTATTGTATATTTTGTCTATTTATTATTACTGGGATACTAATTTCAGTGCTATGTGTTAGGGCGTGCCAGAGATGTATGCCACTTGTATGGATAGGACATGAGTCTCCACCCAGAGGTGCAAGCGTCCTGCCTCGTGCATCAGGGCCCTGGAGTTGGTGCTACCTTAATGGTTCACATGTGCCTTGGTGGTTACATTGTCCGTCAACAGGAGAACATGTCGGCCGGATATTGTCTCCTGAAACAACGCAGGGCCAGATGGATATCCCTGAGTTCAAGCCAGTTGATGTTGTTCTCCAGCTTGTTCTGTAACCACCAGCTCTGAGTCTGGAGATAGGTGCACCAACCAAACAGACTGGCATCTGAAGTGACCATCACCCGGTTGGGTTCCTTGAACAGACACCCTTTTTGCATGGCAAATGAAGTCCACCAGTGAAGGGACCAAAGTATCTTGTGTGGCATCTTGACTGACAATTTGGATGTGCTGGAATCATCCTTTTGGTGTGTAGAAGCCATTGTAATGGGCAGGAGTAGAGACGTGCCCGGGGAACTATCTCTATACAGGCATCATCTTCACGAGTAGACGAGACAGTAATAGAAGTTTCGTTGGGAGCAGACTGTGTCCACTAACTACTTTATACTGTCCTGACGGTCCTCGCTCGCAGGTGAGCCGTGACGTTGGAAGCCAAGGTCCTACAGGCAAACTGTAGGGCCTTCAGCATCTGCCACCAATTTATTAAGATCTTGGCAGAGCCTGGTGTCCTCAGGGGGAATGCTAGCTACCAATTGGCAGAGCCAAAGTAGGGATTAAATAATGAGGCCGCCGTCATAGTTTTAATAGCCCATGTGGAGGCCAGGTGGGTTTTGCGGAAAGAGGCTTCAGCCTTCTTATCCTCTACCTTCAGACCCTCCATGAAGTCAAAGGGAATGAGGGCCAAAGATTGATGCTATGGGAGCATCAACCTTGGGCCACTGAAGCAGTTCTTGCAATTAAGGAGCCACAGTATAAAGACACCTGTCAGAGCCACTAGGAGAAGTGACTGAGCCTGGTTGGGCCCATTGGTGCTAGATGATACATTAAATTACAAGGCAACATGATTCCTTCAGGTACATGACTTTTAAAAAAACATGAAAAAAATTAAACATGAAGATTGCATTTTGCAAAGAAAAGCAACAGCTTCTAGTATTGTATTTATTGCCTATTTATTATTACTGGCATAGTAATTTCAATGCTATGTGTTGGGTGGCAATTGGGAACTTGTTCGCTTTCTTATAAATAGGTGTTCATCATGGCAACCATTTTGAGTGCGAGTACCACATATACTCTCAAAATTCCAAATGTGCCTCTAGACCGTCTGGCTCAGGAATTCTGGGAATTGAAGTCCACAAGTCATAAAAGGGCCATCATTCCCCACCCTTGGTTTAGACAATTAATACTGCCAATCACCACTTTATGTCTACATTTTAAAAGTTCGTTTACTTTGCATTACTGCCTGAACTATTAAATAACAGCAAAACTTAAAATGCAGCTACAAATATTGTATTAAGTAACTATTATTACAGCTATATCCAATTGCTTCTCCAAGAAGTTCAAAGCAGCAGTCAAATGAAGATTTGTTTACGTTTTTTAAATACAACTATCAAACTTCTGATTATAGGACCATTCAATTTCTAAGACAGAGACAATCTTATATAAAATAAGATAAACAATTATTTCTCAGTTAGGATGGTGCATAACACACACTGACAGCTTCATCCCACTTGCTTCCTCCCACTTTTTTCGTAAGACTAACTTTTCACATGGAAATTTCTGATATTTTATTTGTCTTTTTGTCATAGAGAAATAGGAATACAGAAGATCCTGAGAGACTGATTATATTTTGGGGAATGAATAAATAAATAAATCTGGTCAACAAGTCAACTCTGTGCAAACTACTATAGGCATTGAGTCTTTCTGCCTTAAAATATTATTTTTCCAGGGGCTAGAGATAGAAAAGAGAGATAGATTTCCATTATCAAAACTAAAACATTTTATAAGCCAATTTTTTTCCCCACAGAGCCCAGGTCCAAAGTTCAGTGACCAGAAGTAGAAAGTGCCCTCAACAGATTTAAACTGTTAATAGGATCTAGCAAATTCTATCCCTGATCATGCCATCACCAGCCTTATCAAACCATTGTGGGGTGTAGATTATTTGAATAGCAAAACTGGTGCTGGGGGAAAACAAAAAACCTCTTTTTAAAAGAATCATAGATGATTCCAGGTTACCTCTACAGCCAGCCTGGTCCGAGAATTTGACAAAGACAATATCATCCTTTCAAAATGGATTCATGGAACAGTTAGAAGAACATGCGGCTGCGCGGGTAATTATGGGGGCGACGCGATGCTCCTGCGCGAGCTACACTGGCTTCCAGTGGTTTTCCGGGTGCGATTCAAGGTGTTGGTTACTATCTTTAAAGCGCTCCATGGCTTAGGACCTGGGTACCTACGAGATCGCCTTCTGCCGCTGAGAGCCTCCCACCAGCCAGTACACTCCCATAGAGAGGGTCTCCTTATGGTGCCGTCAGTTAAACAATGATGACTGGCGACGCCCAGGTGGAGAGCCTTCTATCTATCCTCTGGAACGAATTGCCCCCGGAATTAAGAACTATCCCTGACCTACACACCTTCTGCCGTGCTCTCAAAACCTTTATTTTCCAACAAGCCGGGCTGGCATAAAAATGATTTTTTTAAATATGAATTTTTATTAATTTTAATTGGGGTTTCTTGGTTTTTTAATCTTATGAGAGGCCAAATTATCTAATATGTTTTTTAAACTGTTTTTAACTTTTATATATCTGTTTTACTTTGGCTGTACACCGCCCTGAGTCCTTCGGGAGTAGGGAGGTATAAAAAACTAATAAACTAAACTAAACTAAACTAAACATGAGAGATGGAACCTATACTTTAGCTCCTGTATTTCCTCTGAATCATTTCAGACTCATGATTCAGACTATTCATTACTATTATACACTGAGAGTTTATGCATTGGAGACAAATTTCTTGTGTATCCAATCTCCCATTCCATTCCATTCCTATCCATTCTATTCTAATTCACAGGGGAGTATCAGCAGATTCTCCCCTGTGGATTAGATGTGGACATATTAGATGTGGACATATAATACATGTACATCTAAAATGTAGATATCCAGAGATTATAAGCCTGAACTTCATGATACCAAAGTATTTTCTTTGTTTTTTATTTCCTTGTTTGTTTTACTGTTCTTTTATTATTTTACTTTTTAAAAAAACTTCCTTTTTATTTCTTCCTTTTTTAACAGTTGTGAGCTATCTAGACAAAATGGAAAATAAATTTAATCCATATCTAACTATTCCAAGTTCTTGAAAAGGATTTCGATAGGTAGACAAAAATGCCAAATCCAGTCTGAACATCTGGCTGAATGAGAAGCCCTGGTGGTGAGTAGTCAGAATGCAATATTGCAGGCTAACTCTGCCCATAGCCTGGAATTTGATCCTGACAGGCCTCAAGATTAAATCAGCCTTCCATCCTGCTCAGGTCAGTAAAATGAGGACTCATATTGTTAGGAGAAATATGATGACATTGTTAACCACCCAGAGTGTGCCATAAAGCACTATGGGGAAGTATAAAAGTCTAAATGTTATTGCTGTTTTTAGGGGATGTGCAATGAACATACTAATTCTATGTTTTATTAAGAGAAATTATGAAGTAGATTCATTTCCACAACATGGATTTAATCTTTAACTATTAATCATATACAAAATGTCCCTATATATAGCTATTTTCAATGCTAATATGGTGGAGCACATCATTGAAAAAATTCTGCTATGATGATTTATTTTATATTATAATACATTATTTTGAACGCCTGGCAGACTGCACAAAGTTCTTGCTGAAATAGCTATCTGTTCATATATCTTGTGAAATAAAAATGTCATACGTAACACCACTGTACTACAGAAAAAGGCTCACAGATTATAAATAACACTTCTCTAGTAATATAACAAACAGAATGCTACATTTGTAGGGCCAGTTACTTAATTTATATTTATGGAGGTAGTATATACCATTCATTAAATTTTCTGTGCAAGAGCATGTGGACTATCATATATGACAGATTTTATATGTAATTTATAATTAGTATAATCATGAGGATATTTCTTTTAGTAATTCTAGAAACAAAGAAAGAAATCCATGTTTTACATTTCATACCTTACATTTTGCAATCTAAGCATACACAAAGCACATCAGATCCCCATATAGATAAATACATGTCTTCAAAACCTTCAGCCTTTTAATTTGTTATAATATGTGCTTCTGTTTTATCAGGAAAGCTATCATTAATACAAACTGAGATCACACCTCTTACTTGAGCATTCTTCACTGAACTGGAATAATGTGTTATAATTCTGACTCATAGGGCCTGAAACAATTCTATTGACTGAAACAATAAACTGATTTATCTTTTTTTATTACTTCTTTTGTGGATTACACCAAAAGAAAACAAGACATAATCTCTATTTTGACCTTAAAGTAAAGATACACTGAGAATTGACTAATATATTAATACAAAGACATTGACAAAGCTTAACTATATGAATCTAGAGAATGCTTACTATTTTTGTCTAAGGTTTAAATACTTTGATATCAATTACAAAAAACCAAATAAACAAAGGTGTAGAAATATTTAAATAAGGTCAGTATTATATTTAAATAACAAACATGAGCATGAATCACATACATGTTTAAGAACAAAACAGGAATCAAAAATGCTTGAGAATAGATCAGACATACTTTTAAAGGACAACCTTTAAACCTGAGTTCTAAAGTAGTGTATTTCATGTGCTGAACTGGAAAATAAAAGAACAAATCCATTTATTTTAACCTTTTTTCCTCTTCGTTTAAAGGGCAACTATGTAGAAGCATACACCTTCCAAAAGGGATACAATACAAAATGAATCAACAGAGTACTGAAGAATTATACAATCGTTCCACATTAACTCTCTAATGTGGTCTATTTGGTTTGGGCTTAACTTCTTGAACTGAATCAGACATTGTTACTTGTGATCAGTTTTAAAATTAAATTGACAAGAGGATTATTCAACAATGAACCCACCCATAAAATTGTACCTGCATTGAATTGGTGAGAAGAATTTAGCATACTGTACTTCATTTAAGCTTTTAGTTTTCAATCTGTATGATGCACAAATGTGAAAACAAATTGCAGATATCAAGATAAGCAGGAAGATAGTCTCCACCTCAATAGGTCTACTAGTTCACTGTAATTAAGGGAAATTTTATTGATTGTACTATATTCTATAGACTCTATTTTTTTTTAACTTGCTTTAATTTTGAAATTTTATTCTTTGTAGATTTTATTCCATAGGACCCTATTACGTTTATCAAAATGACAAAAGCAGGGTCACATATGCAGCTTCCATCTCTTTTGCATATTTGTGCAATATCACAATACACATTCAAAAAGGTTTGGGATTGGCTTGGGTAAACTCTCCCCCCTGCACTTCCTGAAGGTGCAGATGCAAAATTCTCTACATTATGGGTTCAAACATTTCTTGAATATGTATCTTTTTGTTCAGGAGACATTACAGTGTTGTGAATTTGTAGTGTTGTTATCAATATTTGTCCAGCTAGATGGCTGACTGAAGTCAGACCTAGTTATTACTTGGATGGCAGCCCAGGAAATACCAGTCTTAGAAGCATCCCAGAAAGGGCAATAGTAAATCACCTCCATAAGGTTGGACATATCCATGATGTCATCATGAGTTAATTTTTAAACTGAAGTAAGAATATATTATGCCTGTCAATATTATTATTATTTTTTTATATTGAAAAAGTTTTATTGAGTTTACATTTTTTGTGGGGTAGGGTAAGGGATACATAGAAATTTTGAGAGTGGTCACGTCAAAGTCGTCGGCTCCTCTGGTACCTCAAGTTACATTATTAAAAAGAAAAGAAACATTTCACATAACACTACAAGCTGGGAGCAAGTACATATTCCTAAATTTTTCAGTTATATACTGTCAGTCAATTACAAAAATCCAGATTACAAATATCATACAATATTACTCAAAAAAAAACCAGGGCAAAGTTATTTTTTAGATCTAAGTCTCTTGGCAATTGTATCTTCCACCTTCTCCCCCGGGCCCCCAGCGGGCGGGGCCATGGCTCCCCCTGCCCCCCCTGGATCTTCTCCCAGGACAGAGGAATGTTTTTTAAGAAAGGCTTCCGCCTCAGCAACTGTTTTAATCTTCACTCTACCTCCTTCCCAGAACACCAGCATCCCTTCGGGTATCACCCACTTGAACCAGATCCCATGATCAAACAATGTTTTAGACAAGAAGGAAAATTTCCTTCTGGCTTCTCTAATCTTTCTTGGAATCTGCTTCAAGATGGTAACCTCCTTTTGTTGGTAAATCATAGGACTCCCTCTTTGCGCCTTCAAGATTTCCTCTCTGGTTGACCTTCTAACAAATTTTACATGTATCTCTCTGGGTACTTCATTCATCCTGGCATATGCAGAATTTATTCTGTAGACTAGGTCAATGTCCCCTCTGATCTCATCTTTAGGTTTATGTAAATAGTCTGCAATAATTGTACTCATAAGATCAGGGAGACATTCACCCTCCATCTCAGAAACATTCTGAAATCTCAAAAAGTATGTCATCCTTTCCATATCTATCCTAGTCACATGCCCATTTATTTCCACAACCTCATTAGAAACATTTTTAATCTCTCCCTTAGCCCCCTCCAGCCCCCCTTTCAATTCTTCATTCTTCTGTGTATTCTCAAGCACTTGTTTTCGAGTGTCCAGTAATTCCTGTTTAAAATTGACATTTTCTGCCCTCTGGGCCTTAATTTCTAATACCAAATTTTGTATAACAGATTCAAGGGCAGTCATTCTTTGTTCAAGGCTTGCCAGCGTTGCTTCTTGTGCCATGTTTAGCTATTAAAATCCGTGCCAGTAAAATGGCGTTTTTAGGGTGGGGCTGGTGAGGCAGATCAGGAGTCCAAAGTTCTCAAAGTTGTAGAGCTGCAGAATTCAGAAACCAGTAGAGAAACACTTTTCCAACTCCATAGGTATAATAACGAAGGTAATCCAGAAAGGAAAACACAAATCCAAAAGAGAAAAATTCTTCATCAATAATTAGAGGAAGTCCAAATCACAAAGAGACACTGGTAATTTTCCATAGGTCATAATCAGTCGGGGACAAAGAGAAGCCATTTTCCGCCCAAACTCAGAGCCCGAGGGAGAAAGCGGTTAAAAAGCAAAAAAGAAACTGTTTCAGCCAGACCTAGAGACATAATTGCAAACAAGCCACAAAATACTTTCCCTTGTTAGAGACCATCCGGATTAAAAGTTTCCGATTCCTCGCAACGAGGCATTTCCAAGTGCCGCTTTTAGTCCAAGGGGGGGTTTTTGGGAACAAACACCCCCCTCCTGTCCCTTTCAGCCCGGCTGACAGTACAAAAAAAAAAGTTTTAATAGCTAACTCTCCGCTCGCAGCTGAGGTCCCGAAAAGCCTCCCGACTCTTCCGATCGTCTCTCTCCATAGAATTAAATGGTGCCGCCAACCTTTGGCGAAGGAAAAGCCCCCCGCAGCATGTCCTCTTCCGCCTAAGCCGAGGATCGGGGTCGCTTTCCCCACTGCCGTGGGGGGGGGGCTTCCCCGTCGAGCCGGCTTTACGGGAGAAACCCCAAACAAGGGGCTTCTCGCCCCCGTGGGGGGGCAGGAAAAGAAACAAAGCGGCGAGCGAACCCTAAGTTCGCCCGTCGCCGCCGGAGCCGGAGCCGGAAGTCTCGCCTGTCAATATTATTGTATACAAGCTTTTATTAATATTTGTTCATGTTTTTGTTCTATTTTATGCTGCTTCATTTTTTTATGTTCCATATTCTTTTTTTCCAACAATTTAGAAATAATTTAAAATAAATAATTCTGATGGGAATCAAAGTGAATGCTGGCCCATGAATAACCCCATGAAACATCCAAGACATTTCTTGGAGGAGAAGCGAAATATCTTTTTAAAAAAAGAAGAAAGTAGCATCTTGAAAAAGCACCTTTGGGTCAATATTCTTAGGTTGACAAACAAACCATACATTACCAAACTTTTGCTTGTCTTGATGAAGTTTATGTTGTATATCACACAGTGATTTAAAAAAAAATCCATCTCTCAGCCAGATTCAATTTAAAAACCAAACCAAACAGCTAAATATCACCTGCATGGTGGTGACAGTCAAGCCTACATCTCCAGATTATTTTTCACACTTATTTCATATAAATTTTAAACAGCATACAATGCAATTTGATACCTGTAGAATCATGGCCTATCAGCCATTTGTTACAGAAATAATCTTACATCCACATTTTTTGGGAATTGATAACCCTAGTAGGCATGAAATTGCTTCCCATATACCTTTAGTGTCCAGCTACTAATAATTATACAAGGCTGCTAACAACAAAATCTGTTGAAAGATTCAGGAAAAAAACACTACTACTTGTTTTGTGGGGAGATAGTTTGGTGTAGTAGTTAAGGTGATGGCCTGGAAACCAGGTGATAGTAAGTTCTGTTCTCTATTAGGTGTTAGATGACAGGCCCAGATTTTAAGATCTTGAGATTTTTCAAAGAAAAAATAGTGTTTTTTTCAGGATCTAAGGTTTATACAAACCAAAAATTGAAACATTAAGACTTGACTTTCAATTGCAAAATACATTAACTCTTACCTAAAGAAAGGAAATGCATAACTAAGTACAATATATAAATTGGAGGGAGATATCAACAGTAACTAAAATTCTTTTACAAAATTCTTTTTTGGCTGTTAGTTGGCAACCAGTACTATGGTGAGAGATTGATAAAAATAGGTAAGTTTTATGTTGAGAAAAGAAGACTGAGATAAGATACCAGTCTTCAAAAACCTCAAATGGTAACACATAGAAAACAGCCAGTTCAATAACTTTTCTCATCACAAAATAATAATCTAAACTTATAGAAAAGCAGATCCTGGTGGTTGAATTAAAAAAACAACAACTAACATTGAGAGCAATTAAGCAAAGGAAAAGGTAAAGTACCCAGAGGACAGTCCTTCATCAGGTATATTCAAGCAGAAATTGGAGAACTGTAAATGTTTTAATTTGGTTTCCTGTGTGGGGCAAGATTTTGAATTTGATGTTCTTAATTAATAACCTCTTAAAATCCTTTATTATTCTACTTTTACAAAGCATGCTGATAGATTTAAATCTCTATGTTAAAATGTAAAGCTAATAGTAAGGCATTACATTCTCAGCCAATCATAATCAGTTACATCAAAGCTGTTAAATAAGTATGGTATATAAATAAAATAAAATAAATAAATAATAATACAATAACTAAATCTGGAATCATAATAGCTGCATCTCTACAAACAAATATCAGGAGCGTGTGAGTTCTAGTTCTGCCTTAGGCATGAAAACTGGTTGACTTTGGACAGTCATTCTCTTGGCCCAATCCACCTACCGTGGCTGCTGTTGTGTAGAAAATAGGAAAAAGAAGTATTAGGTATGTTTACCACCTTGAGTTTTAAAAAAATAAAATAAAATAAAGGCAGAAAAATAAATATATATGTCAGAATGCTATATCTCTGTTTTACAGCAAAATGTGGCTCAGTATTCATCCAAACATTATTTTCAATACATTTTGGCAGCGATTGAAGAAATTTTACTAGTTTAAATGCCAAATTGAACCAAATGTTCAAAGGTCATTAAGAACTTCTATTTTGAAAAAAAATACTCAGGCAATTAAGATCTCATATATTAGTCTTGTGATACAGTATTAATAGTCTCTAAAGTTTGTCTAATAATACTGCATTTCATAGTTCTGAAATAGTAGTCTAACAAAGCCTATGATCCAAAAATGATTCATCATCTGAATTACGAATAGAGACTCTTTTTCTTACATTTAGGATGTTCCAATCAGGGTTTCCTGATTATTTTCTATTTGTAATTCTTTCTATTTTATCAGAGATTGTTTCCAAAGGTCCCTGTGTTTAGGAGCTATTTGTTAGGCAACAAATGCAATTGGAAGACAAGATCGGCTTCTATGGGGTAGCATCACAGAGATGCAAATGATAAACAAGTCCAAAGTCCACCTTGTGGATGTGTTTCAGGACTGGTAAAGTAGAAGTCTCCCATATTATTGATATTATTATTATATCATCTGCAAAGGTCTGATGATCCAAGCTATGGCTTGTAACATCTGGGCCATATGAGGAGCAAGGGCTCCTCCCTGCCATGCATGTCACAAAAACAAACACCACTGGAAAAATACTGTTCAATTAGGAACTTTGATTTCTTTCCACATTTTTTTCATTACTTACACATTTGAAACCACAGGTGTCCTTTTGGCTTGCCTGGGCTACACTGAGTGAAGACGAATTGTCTTCATATAAAATATACAGTATAATTAATGCATATGAATAACAAACTTTCTTTAAAAGTTTAGAATCTTGTGGGGCAGCATTAGTAGTTGACTAGGACTGCATGTGGAGGGCCATGGGTTGGACATGTCTTTTTAAACCAACTTCAAAATCTGTGGTAATATGTTAGTTATAAATTTATAGTTCTTACATTAAATGTGTAAAGACAGTAATAAATTCCAATAAAAAAATAGAAGCAATTTGAGGAACTTGCTCAAATGTATGGAACAAATTTACGGTAAACTGAACAGAAATTCCAATTGTTTTTAATCTAATAATCTAGTGGTATTGCAATCTGTATTCATCCACATAAATGCTGGGAACAGTAATTAAAACTGTGGCATCACAGAATCTTTCATCCAAGAATATTTCAGCTTTGGTTGTATCAACAATCTTAGGTCATGAAAAAAATTCTGTCTACTTCAAACAGAAATCTTGATTAGCCATCAAAGCAAGTCAAACATATGGTCTCCTGTTCTTATCTTTCTGTGCAGTGATGAATAACTTTGTTTTTAGAATATAAAAAAGAAATCTGCCAGTGGCTTTACAAATATCTTTTTCAAAAGGCAAATCACTTTTAACAAAATATGCATTCTTAACAGAAGTTTCAAATGTTCTTTGCTGCCAAACCATCTTCCAAGTAAATCTCTTATTTTGGAACTGGGCTAAAATTTTGTAAAAAAAGAAAAAAAAATCTATTTGCATAATCAATAAGTGGAGAATTAGTTAAACTTCTTTCTCTTGCAAGCACCCCTTAATTCCTGCAGTTAACGGAGAAAGCTAGGAATCACTCAAATAAATTCTTATTAGAATAAAGCAAATACAGAATGGGCAAATTCCACAGTACACTAACGCACTGCAGTTTTGCCCAAATTGCTTGTGTTTAGAGAAAGTAAATGATATGGCTTAACTCCTAGTGCTTTCTGCTAAGAGACTATTGTAAATCTTCTGGCCTTCCACAAACTACTTTCTAAAGTGAAAAGAACCAAGAACTCATAGGAGCAACTCATCAGGAGTCCCTCAAACTTTTCCCCCTTAAGACCCAAAGAGTTTTGGCAGCCAGAAGCTTCTGGGCAAGCATAAAAAGTATTTTTTAAAAAATAATCTTTCTAAGTTCAAGCACTGAGGTCTAGATCTGAAAGCTGACTCTGGGGTTTAGCCTTTGATGCTGCAGAAGAGTGGAGGAAGCCAGGGCTACGAGGGACAGCTGCATATTGAACAAACAGAAGGCTGCTGTGATAGGACCAGCAAGAACTCCTCTTGGGACAGATGGAACAACCATCCTACCCATGGAACCCACCCACTCCCAAGCACCCCCTAAGCTGCTCAAATGCACTTGTCCAAAGGCCCAGAGAGTCCCAAAGATCCGGGTCCTGGCCTCCAAGCAGATGCAAGGACGCCTTGGTGAGTGGAGGGGAAAAAAGCAGCAGCTCCTCACCCCACTCAATGATCTGTGCCCATGGTCGACCCTCCTCCCCCTCCTCCCCCAGGTATCCCTTGACGACCACTCCCCCCATGCCTTCCTTCTCCTTCCCTTTCCGTTCATGTTGCTTCCGGTCGGTACCTGTTATGCCTTTTTGAGGCCGAGGCTTTGGTGTAATAAGCCGCCCTCCGTTGGGTGCTGCGCGGTACCGGGTGCAGAGGGATTTGATCCGCCATCTTTCTTCCCACCCCACCCCCCCTCTTGCTCTCTCACTCTCTCTCTCTCTCACTCACTCTTCCCTCCCGCCTTCAGCCGGAGGGATTGGATCGTCATCGTCGACGCGTCTTGACGTCACAGGGACGCGTAGTGCGCCGGTGACGCAGTCGAGACTCGAGGCAAGCCGAAGCGACGAGAGAGAGGAGAAAACGGGGAAGAAGGGAAGGGAGAGGCGAGGGGGCGGGGGCAGAGGAGGAAAGTGGGCGGAGTATCCTGACCAATCAGCTTGAGAAGGGACGCTCGCGCTTGCTTCCCGGGCCCGGGTGGTTGGAGGACTTGTGCGAGCGCGTGAAGCTGGCGCGCGGAGCTTCGGGGAGCAGCTGGGAAGCGAAGGGAAAGCGAAAGTCCGCGTGATCAGCGAAGTCGTGCAAACCTTCCACCGAGGAGGCCTGCCTCCCCTGCCATGTTTCGGAGCTATAATGGCAACATATTACGGGGGTGGGGAAGGGGGCTCAAAAACTATTTTGTCAGGCTGTTCACTGTAGTTATTTTTGCATGTTATATACAACTAGCCGTATTTTCATCGTGGTTTATAAGCCGCCAAGGAAGGTGTGTGTGTGTGTGGATGTGTGTATGTATGTATGCATATATGTATATATATATATATACTTGTGTCACAACACAATATATGTATGGATGTATTATTATTTATTTTATTTTATTATTTTGATTTATATACCGCTCTATTTTCCCTAGAGGGCGGTGCACAGAAAGATAAAAACCCAACAATACATACAAAATATAAAAGACAATTAAATTATTAAATCTGTGCTAAAATTTGGTTAATATAAAAATTAAAACCAATAAATATCAAAATTTAAAATTATACCCTTAGTCTATGTCAGGCCGGCTAGATGAAAGAAATGTGCTTTTAACATCTGACGGAAGAGGCGTAGGTCCGTGATGGTACGGATATGGGGGGGGGGGGGGGCAGGTCGTTCCAGAGTGCCGGACCTGCCACAGAGAAGGCTCTTCCCCTGGGAGCCGCCAGCCGGCATTGACCGTCTGACGGCACCCTGAGGAGGCCCACTCTGGGAGCGGATAGGTCGAAGGGAGGTATGTGGTAGGAGGCGGTCTCTCTGATATCTAGCCTAGTCTCTCTGATTTATTTATTGATCAGCTCATAAAAACTAACATATATATCTAAAAAATCACACAACGTAATTCCTGGCTTGCTGTCTAGATGATTTCTGGTGATGAGTCAAAAGGCAGGTATGTGGTAGGAGGCGGTCTCTCTGATATCTAGCCTAGTCTCTGATTTATTTATTGATCAGCTCATAAAAACTAACACACATATCTAAAAAATCACACAACGTAATTCCTGGCTTGCTGTCTAGATGATCTCTGGTTATGAGTCGAAAGGAGGAAAGGAAACAGTATGTCTCCTCCCTTAATTGGGGCCTAATAACAGGTTGTTGAGAAACAATTACCTATATATATATATATAAAATCCTAACACATATCTAAAAAATTCAACAGTAATCTCATGGCTCTCTGCCAAAGATGGTCTCTGGGATGAGCCGAATAGGCAGAGAAGGATGACAGTTTGTCTCCTCCCTTAAAGGGGCCTCAACAGGAGTTGTAAAAACATTGCCTCATATATATATATATGTGTGTGTGTGTGTGTGTGTAATTGTTTCACAACAGCCTGTTATTATTAGGCCCCAATTAAGGGAGGAGACATACTGTTTCCCTTACTGCCTATCGGCTCATCACTAGAGACCATCCAGACAGCAAGCCAAGAATTACGTTGTATAATATTTTAGATATGTGTGTTAGTTTTATGAGCTGATCAATAAATTAAATTAGAGAGAGAGCAGGATAGATCTATTTCGAGCTTATTAGCTCTCATCAGCTGGCCATACCCCTTACTGGGATTCGAACCAGGGCTATGTTGCATGCAAGGCAAGAAGCCTAGCACTTGAGCCAAGCCAGTTCCCCTTATTGCATCAGCTTAGACAGGGTATATTTATATAGGAGGAGACATACTGTTTCCCTTACTGCCTATCGGCTCATCACTAGAGACCATCCAGACAGCAAGCCAAGAATTACGTTGTATAATATTTTAGATATGTGTGTTAGTTTTAGTTAGTCTCCTCCCTTAATTGGGGGCCTAATAATAACAGGTTGTTGTGAAACAATTACCTATACTAATATACCCTGTCTAAGCTGATGCAATAAGGGGAACTGGCTTGGCTCAAGTGCTAAGCTTCTTGCCTTGCATGCAACATAGCCCCGGTTCGAATCCCAGTAAGGGGTATGGCCAGCTGATGAGAGCTAATAAGCTCGAAATAGATCTATCCTGCTCTCTCTCTAATTTAATTTATTGATCAGCTCATAAAACTAACACACACACACACACATATATATGTATATATATATGAGAGAATATTGAATAATTCGACAATTCGATATATATATATATCGAATTGTCCTAAAAATGTGAGTTACAGGTGTAGTTATAAAAGAAACCGACATAATGATCTCCAGAACTTTATAATATATTTAAAATATATTACTCACTGAGCTTTTGTTAGCAACTGCTAACATCATCACACTCTTACACTCTGATGATGTTAGCAGTTGCAATATATTTTAAATATATTTTAAAGTTCCGGAGATCATTATGTTGGTTTCGTGTGTGTGTGTGTGTGCGTGTGTGTGTGTGTGGTTTTTTGAGCTGATCAATAAATCAGTGACACAAGCATATATATGCTGGTCTTGTTGTATTCGGGTGTTTTCCCGTGTAAGAATGAGGTTGTCTTTGCAACGTTTTGGCAAGATCTTACTTGCCATCTTCAGGCTTTGGTCTGAATTATATATTCATTCTCGTAGATTTTCACAGGTGTAGGTATGCTGGTCGTGTTGTATTTGGGTCTTTTCCCGTGTAATGTTGAGAGTGTCTTGGCAACCTTTCGGCGAGGTCTCACTCGCCATCTTCAAGCTGGCATTTTCTGCTACGGAGCTGTTGTCTTTCTATAAATCTTGGTGGGGGGGTGGGGGGAGTGCTGGCTTTGTTGCTGTGAGTGGGCTGATTGGCTGTGCAGTTGTATTATGATTGGTAGATTGGTGCTGATTGGTGCTGGCTGTGTGTTCGTTCTTTTGTATTGTAATGGCCTGGGTGGTGGGTGGGGCTCGTTTGTTGGCTAGTAGTGCTGGTTTCCAGATGTTTTGTAGGCGGGAGGTATTGTTACGTTTGTTCATGTTGTGGGGGTGTTTCTCTATTTTGATGGCTTCCATAATTATTCTCTTGTTGAACTGTTCAGTTTTAGAGGTCCAAAACTGAACAGTTCAACAAGGGAATAATTATGGAGACAACCTTATCTTAATTATCTCTCACAATGTTACACGGGAAAAGACCCTAATACAACAAGACCAGCATACCTATCTACGAGAACACACACACACACAAACACACAAAATGAATCAAACTTTACAGTGGGAATTGGACAATTTATACTGCGTGGGCTTGGTAGAGAGTTAGTTGATAAACGTACTGCACTGTTCAGTTTGTGGTATGAGATTTTTGTAGGTTGTAATCTCCCCCCCTTCAAAAAAACTTTATCATATGCTTAATAACTTCAGCAAGGTTTATATGGTCGGGATGTGACATGATCGTCAGTATAATTTGTATTGTGTATATTTCTTAGGAGGGAAAAATATGCAGACTTTTCCTGAACCACTAAACAAACTATGTGTTCCGATGTGCTTTTGCATAAATGTTGCATTTCACCCGATCTTATTATTGAAGCGTTATTTTATAATTGCACATAGTACTATGTTATCTGAGTGAAAATTATGAGAGGAGGCATTCAACTCTTCTCACTTCCCAGGACCCTCTATCAGTGATTTTTGGGCAATCACTGATAAATTAAATTAAATTTGGAACAATAAAATGGGGAGAAGTTTCAGATTATGAATCAAAACCAAAATGTATGTATGTGGTGTTGGTAGGGAAACACATACTTTGCTTACTTTAGTGCCAGAATAAACAAAGTGACAGTAAAGCAAAGTGCTGCAGGTACTATAACAAGATGGTGAGGTATGAGGGTGAGATATTAAGAAAGATAACTATGCCTGAAGTTTTATTTTTATATAGAATCAATTTGAGGTGTCATCTGTTTCTTTTCAGTGACTTGATAGCAAATTCAGTCAATTTCATTAACATTTATATCCAAGGAAATTGATTTCAACTTGTACACAATGGGAAATGTATGTATTTTGCTGTTTTTGTTTTTACTCTTCACAAAAATGAACATTTGAAGATTGTCCTGAGATGATCTGCTTTTGAGTGAATGTTACTTTTCTTGCAAATCATTTATACCAAATTGCAGGATTCCAAAGATCATTTGTGCTGTTTTTCCTTTCCATGTTTTGTTAGTGTTTTCTCACCCAATGCTATTTTTATCATAGAACTAAAGAGTATTTGAAATATAACTCGGCATCATAAATTCTAGATTAGTAATACAAAGGTCCAATATAATTGTATGGCATTCTTAATGAACCAAAGTTGGGTCTTGCCAGCTGACTTTCTATCTTCTATTATAACAATAATCAAGAGACTATTATTTGTACACTTCACTTTCCATTACAGTAAATTGTTTCCTACAAGTGTTCTGTCAGTGTTGTGCATTATCTTGCTGGAATCTTGGTGCACACAACTCATAGGTATCTCCCAATGTTCTCCTGGTTGTGTAAAAACAGAGTTCTTTGTTCTTCTTCTCTATCATGAACTGATTTGGCTTAACGCACTTCATATACTCTCCTATGGTATTTCCAGTGGATTAATTCTTCAGTGTAATCAAGGCAAGCTTCTCTAAGATTACTTATTTGAGCTAAATTTATGGACCATTTTTAAAAGTGATCCTAAGAACAATAACATTTACCATCTAATAAACTCTCCATTGCTTTCCCCAAAATTTCCCCTCAAGCAAATAAAAGAAGCCAAAACCTTAAAGGTAATTTTTGGTTCCAGTATGTTGAACAAAGTTTTCTTCAATTAATAAACACTCAACTTATTTTCCCCCCTGAATTTCAACCCAATCAATGCTACACAACCAGAACAAATGTGATAGCAATATTCTCTTATTTTGCTCCTTTCTGTTCACTGCAGTTTCCAAGGTGATTTAGTTTCTAAGTCTTTTGCTGAAATTTCCTCTGATCAGCCTTCTCCCTGTAATCTTTTGAGGTTGATTCTGCTGCCTGTTTGAAACTCCCACATTATACCCCAGTTCGCTTCAGCCACCATCTCTGGCTTCTGGATCCTTTTTGCAGCAATTGTGCAGCATATATCTAGAACAAATTGGATAATGCATTGTTTTTCTTAGTAGGCTGTAACACTTATAATTTAGCAACTCTGCCTAAAGCAACTGGTACACTCTCCATCCCTCCCTCTGTGTGTCTTATTTTAAATTCAGAGTGGATCACCTCAAAACCCCCAAAGTGGTATTATCCCAAAAGTAAGGAGTTTCCTGTTACCTAGTTCTCTTTTGATTACAAGCTTTTACTCATGAAATATCAATTGGCCAATTACTTTGCATTGGTAAATGATCAACCAAAGATTGGTTCGTCATCATAACACATAAACTTATCTCAAGTTTAACTGTAACCATGTTGGAGGTTTTTTGCAGCTTCATAAAATTAATTTGCCAGTGGTTTTGGGAATGCTTTGTCACTGTTACAATTTGTCCTACCTTTTGGGGATTATTTAGTACTCCTATTCAAATATTTTCCAAATCAACCCCTTTGAAGCAAAGTCAACATGCTAGTTTTTTTTCTGAAATGAAAGTCATTTTCCCTTGAGTGCATCCTTTTTGGGGGGAGGAGAGAACAAATATAATTTCCTAAATGTATGTAAGGCCAGGGCAGATATTGTTAAATTATATTAATAAAATATAATGCAAGTCTTTGGAAGTCATATAAGATTCAGATTGTACAGTTCTACTCTCACATTGTTTTTTGTGAATATAGCATTTCCATCAATCTTAAAGGGAGATATTATTTATATCATATAGTGCAGTTTATTTCTCTCCTCTTTATTTTGTCTCAGTTCTCATTCATAATCTAGGTCAGGGCAGACGAACTCGTGTCATCATGTGATGTATCATGACTTGGGCATGGCTAGGGCATGGCTAGTGCGACACATCTAGTCTGCGGGCCCCGAGTTTGATAGCCCTGATCTAGATTATGGAGGGGATAACCATGAGTAGATAACTCACTAGAATTTCCGCCATTGCGTTTTGATTGCAATTTAGCAAGAGACTTCTCTTCCTGGATAATATACACGCTAGTCTAAGCATTTCAAGCTGTTCGTTCAGCCAGTCTCTAAGTTGAAAAGTCACAAAGCAAAAGCATAAAACTTCTGCACTTGCAAAAGACTCATCTTAAGACACCTTCCAATTAATATTTTCTAGGTTTCAATTATGACTGCCTTATCAAGCCCACTGGGAAGAGAAGAGACAACAATTATTTATAATAACTTTGTTGGCTATAATTTCCACTTCTCCTTGAAAGTCGGATGGATGTTTCCAGAAGCTTTGTGTTAAACACAAGTGCTTACACTTGACCTTGCTTCATCTGCTCTTGCAGCACAGCGGTGCCTCTTTCATCCTGTGAAAGACAGGTGCAATTTGTAGCCACACAAATTATACAGTCCTTGCTATTAACATTCTTTTATCTTGTAAATTACTTACATTGATTACACTGAAGAAGGGTCTATGAAATGTTGCTAACGCAAGTCTATGATTTGGCTGTAATATATAATTCTTAAATTAAGACAAGACTGGAAAGAATTGACATCTTGCGGTAGCAGATGCAAAACTCAGATCTCGGCCACATGCAGTCATTAAGACACCCTATGTTACAGTGTGCAAGTATATCTTTGCTAGGCCCTGGTGTCCTGGCGAACTTCCAATTCAGGTAATTACTCTGTCTACCTAATCTCCCCTGTAGTTTCAATTGGATAAGTTATGGTGTTTTCTTTTACCTCCTGCTTCAGATTGTTTAGCTAGTATGCCTGGGGTGGAACGCTAGATACCACATTCCACTGTAGAATTAGCTGTGCTTCATCCTAAAACAAACACAAAAATCAGTTGCATCCTTGGAATTGAAAGAGTGCCTATGCAAGGGAAGTGTTGACTGCCATTCTCTGAGAGACCATCTAAGTTCACAGTGACTAGGAAAGGGAGGTCAAATGACTTCTTCCCCCAGTCCTATTATTTTGTTAAATCTTGAGCCAATTAAATTCCAATTTCAGACCCAGGATAAGAAAAGAAAGAGAGAGAGAGAGAGGAGTACCCTGGTTGGAAGCACATTTGCTTCTTATTCATCCAGATCAACTTTGATTGATTGAAATCTGCTTACTTTTCTGACCCAAAGTTGTTCCTGTCCCTACTTCCCAGCCAAAAAAAAAAAAGGGGGGGGGATAATGCACTTTAAAGGAAATCAGTTTACTCATATTTTACTTGCAATTTTCTATGGTATAGCATAGAAATTCATTTTAGTGAAACTTAATATAGTGTTTAGAGCAGGGGTGTCAAACTCGATTTCATTGAGGGCCACATCAGAATTATGTTTGATCTCAGGAGCTGGGGTGGATGTGGGCATGGCCAGTTTGACGTCACTCATGTTGGGCGTCTATGATGACCCAAGTGCCAGCGAAAACAGGCTCCTGAACTCCATTTTTAGCCGTGATGGCCTCCTGCCGCCCTCTGCCAGTGAAAATGGAACTTGGGGAATTCACGTGGCCCTCCTGAGCTCCATTTTCACTGGCGGAGGGTGGCAGGAGGTTGTCACAGCATAAAATGGAGACTGGGAGGTCTGCATGTTTCAAGCTCTGTTTTCGCTGGCAGACATTGCTGGCCAGTCCTTTGCTATTTCTAGGATGGCCCTGCAGGACAGATCTAAGCACCCCATGGGTCAAATCTGGCCCCCAGGCCTCCAGTTTTGACACCCGTAGTTTAGAGTGTAGGCCTAGAGCATGGGTGTCAAACTTACATCATATCACGTGACGTACTGTGACTTTTCCCCTTCGCTAAACTGGGGATGGGGTGGCCAGTGTGTGATGCATCTGGCCTGTGGGATGACACCTGGGGACTAGAGTTATGCCCGTGTTTAAATTGCTATTAAGCTGTGAAGCTCACTAAATGACTCAATCAGCTGTTCTGTTTTAGCTTAATCTATGTCGCAGATTCTAAATAAACTGCAATACAGAACAGGATCATTTACATTTTATTGATATTTTGAGGGAAAAAATTAAACATAAATTCTTTTTAATAAAATAAATTTGTTTTCTATGATGTGTAAAGATAGGTAAAGACCCAAAGGCATGGCTTTTACTATAGATAGAAAATGATTCCTGTTATTCAACATTCTACTAATTCAAATAACTTTTGCATAGGCTGTTGATAGATTTAAAGTTGATTTGAAATTCTGCAGTTTAGTTGCTGTAGGTTGGAAAAAGACACCTATACTTAAATCTCAGTATGTCATTCAGTTATAGTAAACGTTGAATATCACAAATAGTAATAGATAGATGCTTGCACTTTTGATTTCAGTTGCAAAATCTGCCATACCACTGGATGTACTGTTTATTGGGCTATCAACAGCATTGATAATCTAGGCATCACTGAATAATGCGTTATAAGATTTTTAGATGAAAGATCTTAATTTGACTAGATAATAAGAGTTTTGCCCCACCATATCAAAACTGTATAAGACAAAGATCTTAACTGCATTTTATATCACAAATAGTATATATTGTGGCATTTTTATCGTATGTGTTGTGGCAGATCTTGGTTTTGAAGAGGCATTTCCTTCCCGTGGGAGATAAGTGGTTGACATCTTCTAGAAGGAACTTATTACTTTATATATTAAAATATCTAAGCTTTTAGAAAACCATATTGATAATAAACTTCTGACAAAATAATGGTGGATGGGAAAGAAAGAAGTACATCAGAATTTCAATCCTTATATATTATTACCTTATCTCCAGTGGAATAAATATAGTAGTCATGAACAAATGATACTTTTACCTCCGATTGAAATGCATACTTACACATTTCAAATGCTTATTTCATACTTATGCATATCTATATATTTCAAATGCTTATTTCATTTTCTGATGCTTGGTTTGGTGTGAATCTTCCTGATTATCTTCATTGTCGTGCATTTTTCCAATGAAGTGGGTCAAGAGTTGCAGATTGACTTAATGATTCAGTGATGTTGTCAGCTCTTAGCAACCACAAAGACAGATTCTCTTCAAGATGTCTTTTTTTTTACTTGTTAATTATAATTAATACCAAACATTGATACAAGCTAAAAAGTACCCACCCAAATAGAGCAATGCTGAATCCTACCGCCATACTTTTGTTCACTGATTGACAGAGAGATACTGTTGATGTACTCATGTGAAGGTAAAATTACCATGCTAAGCTTGCACTTTTACAGCTGTTTGGAACCTAAAGTTTTAAAATTATACTATGTGACAGCTGCTTAATTTCTATAACTATGGGTATTCATCATTTTAAAATAAGTTTAATTTATTAACATTTAATAATAATGATAAGGCAAGCTTCTTGAAAAAATAATGAAATATTTATTTTTATGAATACAATCCAGAGTAAACATGAGACTAGACATGTTTACTTATTCCAGATGTTTTCTCTTTCTCAGGTATGGATCTGATAACAGAGCTACATTCTGAGATTATTATTTCCTGGCTGCAATATCATAAATGAAAGCTTTGCTTCCCAATCATCAGTTGCCTTGGTAGAAATAGTTCATATCCATCACATCTACTGTGAGTCTCTACTACCTCTCTCTCTCTCCTCCCTCCGTCCCTCCATCCATCTATCATCCTAAAAACAAAAATGGAGTATCAACCTAAAAACAAAAATGGAGTATATAGTAATCTAGAGAATGGCTCATTCATACCTGTAGAAATCTTCTTAAAGTCTTCCAATATGTCTTTTCAATATTTATACAGTATGTGTGTTGAAATATAATGGAAAAGATTATGATTTCAGTGCGATTTTTATGTATTTACATCCTTTATTATTTCTACAAATAATTCAAAGTGGCAAACGCCTTCTCTGAAAATGCATTCATGATTATATGAGAGAGGAAGAGAGAGACAGGGTGGGAGGGAGATCCCTTCTTGCTTGAGACAATTCCCTGTGGGATTTTTGGCATTATTTTCAGAAGTGACATAGCAGTTCCTTCTTCCTCGGGTTGAGAGAGTGCGAGACCGTCTTCTGCCCCATACATCCCTTCGTCCGATCCGCTCCCACAGAGAGGGCCTTCTCAGGGTGCCGTCAGCCGGGCAATGCCGGTTGGCGACACCCAGGGGAAGGGCCTTCTCTGTGGCGGGCCCTACCCTCTGGAACGACTTACCCCCCGAACTACGTACCATCTCAGACCTCCGCCTCTTCCGCCAGCGTCTTAAGACACACCTTTTCCAACAAGCTGGCCTAGCATAACCTCCCGTTTTGACCGTTTTATAGATATTTTTAATTTGGGGGATTTTATACTATTTTAGCACAGGATATGGATTTAATAGCTTTTTAAAATTTTGTACTTTTGTTATATTTGTTATGTTTTTTAAATTTCCTGTGCGCCGCCCTGGGTCCTTTTTGGAGAAGGTGCAGGGTATAAATTTGAATAAAAACTGAATAAAACTAAAACCCAAAATCACCCAGCTGGCTCTGTATCTAAGGCCAGATTTATGAGCATTTATATTCTCTAGGTTTCTACTTGATGTCTTAAACCACAATACCAAATTGGTTCTATCAAAAGTATTTTTCTCTGTATGCATAATGAGATATAAATTTATTTTGTTTTGTTTGATGGAATGTACTTCCAGAACATGGAAGGTTTGAATCATCTGGGTCTTCAGCAGTAATTTAACCTGATAGTCAATTGAGGAACATGCAGAGTTGATCCTACTTACATTTACTGTGTCTTATTCTTGCATATGCACTATAGGAGGAAACATTGCATGAATAGATCTAATTATCTGGGCAGGGAGAAGTAATTTGAAGCCCTGAGAGGTTGGATTGGCCACTTGATAGGTTGAAGTTCTCCACCCTTTCCCTAAATACTCAGAATTGTAGTTGCTTTTGAAAGGATTACTTTTTGAGAGGTCTATGCAGTTTTTCATTCATTTCTACTTCTTTCTCTTTTTGCTCCTTAGATATGTTTTAGCAACACCAGGGACTTTAATGCAGTGAGTTATGAAAACCTATGGAATTATGAGGGTGTTTTTATTTTTGTTCCTTTTAAAGTCTGTTTTGAAAATCTGTACAATATTATTCAGAGAGTGGGTTTTATTATCGTTTTATTCATATGTTTGCTTTCTAAACCTATAAAAATTGAATCTACTTAGCTGTACCATTTTTATGACAACTATAGTATTATATGCTCTTCATTGAAGTTGATACATTAAATCAGGGATGTCCAAACTTGGAAACTTTAAGACTTGTGGACTTCAACTCCCAGAATTCCCCAGCCAGCTACGCTGGCTGGGGAATTCTGGGAGTTGAAGTCCACAAGTCTTTAAAGTTCCCAAGTTTGGACATCCCTGCATTAAATGTTCTGTCTCTTCATTTCTCAGTGTACATAAAGTTGCCTTAAAAAAAGACCTAAAAGATTCTGTACTAAATCTATAAAATAGTGAAGGAAAAGAATGTCATTAAAAGAGCTCAGTATGTTTTAAACAAATTCTAATTTTCTCATATTTGAAAGCTTTATCTTCCTATAATGAACCAAGCTTCATTTCTTTGTGTTATAGTTCTGAAAGAATTTTGTTTCTCTTAACTGTTAGCCAAATGAAAACTAAGCAGTATGAGTACTACTGCTAGTGTGCTTCTGTTACTGAGGATATGCAAATATTTACTTCATTGGGAGATTAAAAAGTGTCCGTATACCTACCACTGTATATTCAAAGTATGGCTGAGTGTAGAACAGCAGAATAAGAAAAATAAAAAGCGAGGGAGGAGAGCAACACACAACCCCATAACTTAAAATAGCTGTTTCACAATCATGAACATCTGCCTCCTCTTCTAAAGGAACATTGAGTAATCTGGATATATATTCCCAGAGTGGAATTTGGATAATTCAGATTAGAAGTAATTCTTGATGTTTTAAGGAGTCTCTGTCTTTATTACAAAAAAATAATTACACAACCCCTCAACACAGCACACAGGAAAACAGAAGGTTATTTAGATAGCAAGCTCCTGGCAGATGTTCAAACAACTGGGATAGCTAAATTGGCTTGAATCAATAACTTCTACCAGCCTGTGAAGAAAACCTGTCACCCACTTAACGTCTTCTGTACATTTTGATACACAATTCCACATTCATGTAAAAATATCAGTTTGCCCTGTGTGATGTTTACAATATTTTTATATTCATGTCAATTTTGACCTTATTAGAAATTTCATATTGGTTAACACATCGTTTAACCTTTATATGTATACATGTACTATAAATGTGTCTACCATACAGCTAATTGGTATAAGAATTGCTGGTATAACATCCTTATTTTAAGCTACAGCCATGTAAGTAACTAGCTTTACTTATTAATATAAAAGTGATCCATTTAAATAAGAGGCTTTTGTCTCTATATTTTTTTCTGAATGTATCTGAAGTTGGACATCTAAAAGCTATTGATTATGTAGATTAATGTATCCCTAATCACATTTGGGTCTTTCTCTTTCACTTTTCACTTTATTTCAATTTATATACCGCGTCTTCTCCATCGAAATGGACCCAGGACGGTGCACAGGAAATTAAAACCAACAATAATAAAAATACAATAAATAGGTAAAAAGAATTAAATCGGAGCCTGTGCTTAAATTCCCCCTAAAAACCCCAACGTCCATTTGCGTATTTGGCAGACGCTATATAACAAAAAGTCTAAACGATTAAGCAAGACCAGCTTGCTGAAAAAAGTATGTTTTAAGTGAACGGCAAAAGAGGGGAAAGTCCGTAATAGTGCAAAGTTCGGGGGGGTAGGTCGTTCCAGAGGGCCGCCCCTGCCACAGAGAAGGCCCTACCCCTGGACAACGCAGCCGGCATTGACCGGCGGTTGGTACCCTCAGTAGGCCCTCTCTGTGGGAGCGTATCGGACGCAGGGAGGTATGTGGCAGGAGACAGTCCCGCGAGTAGCTAGGCCCCGAGCCATGGAGTGATTTGAAGATGGTAACAAGCACCTTGAAGCGCACCCGGAAGGCTACCGGTAGCCAGTGCAGCTCGCGCAGAAGAGGTGTTACGTGGGAGTAACGAGAAGCTCCCAGAATCCCGCATTCTGAACCAACTGGAGCCTCCGGGTGTACCTCAAGGGGAGCCCCATGTAGAGAGCGTTACAATAGTCCAAGCGAGACGTCACGAGTGCTTGAGTGACAGTGCGGAGGGCGTCTCGGTCAAGAAAGGAACACAGCTGGCGTACCAGGCGAACCTGGTAGAATGCCCCCCTGGTCACGGCCGTCACATGGTCGTCCAGGGACAGCTGCGAATCCAGGAGGACGCCTAAGTTGCGAGCCCTTTCCACGGGGGCCAATGACTCGCCCCCGATAACCAGCGATGGAATGAGCTGGCGATGCCACAGCCACTCGGTCTTGGACGGGTTGAGCCGAAGTTTGTTACTTCCCATCCAGAGCTGCACGGCTTCCAAACACCGGGACATTACTTCGACGGCATCGTTGGGGTGGTTGGGGGTAGATATGTACAGCTGAGTATCATCAGCGTACAGATGGTACTTTACCCCGCAACCACGGATGATCTCACCCAGCGGCTTCATGTAGATGTTAAACAGGAGGGGTGAGAGGACCGACCCCTGAGGCACCCCATAAATGAGTGGTCTCGAGGTCGACCTCTGCCCTCCTGTCAGTACAAATTGCGACCGACCGGAGAGGTAGGAGGAGAACCACTGTAAAACAGTGCCCCCCAGTCCCAGCCTCTCCAGTCGGTGCAATAGGATACCATGGTCGATGGTATCGAAAGCCGCTGAGAGATCTAATAGGACCAGGATAGAGGAAACCCCCCTATCTCTGGCCCTCCAGAGATCATCCACCAACGCGTCCAATGCCGTCTTGGTTCTGTACCCAGGTCGGAAGCCGGACTGGCGCGGGTCTAGATAAGCAGTTTCCTCTAGGTGCCGAGAGAACTGCTGTGCCACCACACTCTCTACCACCTTCGCCAAAAAGTGAAGGTTGGAGACCAGACGGTAGTTGGTTAACAATGCTGGGTCCAGGGAAGGCTTCTTGAGGAGGGGTCTCACCATCACCTCTTTAAGGGAGGGCGGCAAGAACCCCTCACTCAGAGAAGCGTTCACAATTCCCTGGAGCCAGCCTCGTGTCACCTCCCAGAAGGCCAGTACCAACCAGGAGGGACACGGGTCCAATAAACATGTGGTGGCATTCAGTCGCCTCGGCAACCTGTCCATGTCTTCGGAAGTAACAAAGTCAAACTCGTCCCATAAAACGGTCTCAAGACCTGCCTCGGACAGTCCGCCCAGATCTATCGAGATGGAGGCCAAGTCGTCCCGAATCCGAGCGATTTTGTCCTGCAGATAACTTCCAAACTCCTCTGCTCTACCCTGCAAGGGAGCTTCCCGCGGCCCCTGTTGGAGAAGGGAGCGGGTCACTCTAAACAGGGTGGCAGGGCGGTTATCTGCGGACGCAATAAGGGTGGCAAGATGACTATGTTTTGCCACTCTTATTGCCACTAGGTAGGTCCTTGTGTAGGACCTCACTAGTGTTCGGTCAGATTCAGAACGAGTGGACCTCCACCTGCTCTCTAGGCGTCTCTTGCGGCGCTTCATCACCCTTAGCTCCTCAGAGAACCAAGGGGCCAGGGTGGATCGGCACCGCGTGAGAGGCCGCAAGGGCATGACCCGGTCCAAGGCCCCCACGGCCGCACTATTTTATGCGGCCACTAAGCCCTCGGTCGAGTTGTGGGTGAGGGTTACAGGTATGGGCCCAAGCTCCATCTGGAACCTCTCCGGGTCCATCAGGCGCCTGGGGCAGAACCATCTAGGAATCTCGGGTTCCGCCTCCCCGCGGTGGGGTGTAGCGTTCAGAAAGTCCAGCCGAAGGAGAGAGTGATCTGACCATGACGGGTTCGATGACTAATTCCCCTACTCCTAGATCACTCAACCACTGGCCAGAGGTAAAAATCAAGTCTAGTGTGTTTCCCCCTGTATGTGTAGGGCCTTGAATTACTTGGGTCAGGTCCATGGCCGTCATGGAGGCCATGAACTCCCGAGCCACCTCAGATGAATCGCCTACCGATGGCAAGTTGAAGTCCCCCATGACTAAAAGCCTGGGGGTACCAACCGCCACCTCGGCGATCACCTCCAGGAGCTCGGGCAGGGCTGCTGACACGTAGCGGGGAGCCAGGTACAGAACCAGCAGGCCCAAGTCCCCATTTCACATACAAGGATTCACACCCGACTACCTGAGGCACAGTGGCCTCCCTTGGCTGAAGACTTTCTTTGATAATAACCGCCACTCCCCCACCCCTACCCTGGTCTTGATGTAGCCCTAATTCTTTTTCAGTTGTTCACATCCTGATGCCCTCCAAATATTTTGGATATTGAAAACCTTGTTTCCTACAAGTTCTGAGAACCACAGTTCAAAGACAGAGGGTATCAGGTTACAAAAGTTGTCTATAAGAACTGTCTGATTTATTTCAGAAGAAACAAATCATACTTAAATTCAATTGTATGCATTTATCCCATATCTCTGTCTGAATCAACAAAGCATCGTTTATAAAAGGGAAATTGAATTCATCAGGGCACTACATTATCAGTAGAAAACACATAATACACAGAAGAGTGAGAGAAGTCAGTCTCTTGCAACTGCCTCAGGCATAAGTATTTAGTGGATCAATCAACTGTCTAACATCCATTTTATATTAGAGATAAAAAATTTCCAAAACAGCAAAAATGTATTTTACTAGACATGAAGTTTAATATCAAATTATGCTGTCCAGCTTGTTTGTGCACACTATACCCAACTGACCTAATATTACTTTATTTAATGTTACTATCTATTCTTCTGAATCCAAAAATAGATAGGAAGGCGGCAGTCTTTCTCTTGTGGCTCTAATATTCTTGCTCAGAGAGATAGATTTGACTTATATTATTGGCCATGAAGAAGACTATCAAAACTATTTTAATTAGATGGACATTTGAAGGTGTATGTCATTGGGCTGGTTGAGTTTGGAGTGGTTTTAGAGATATTTTATTAGATGCTATGGTATTTCTTTTGGTATGGTGGTAATCTGCCAAGGATCCTGGGATAGGTACAGTATCCCTAATAAAAGTAAATAAATAAAATGTTAATGAATAAATATACCTTTATGGAGGCAAGGGAATACTAACCCTGATGGACCACCTTCTAAAAGCTGGAGGACCATGATTTAAATCTGAAATATGGAAGGACAAAATGCACCATTTCTGGAATCACTTCTGGAAAATTGCCAAATCACCACTGTAAAGAGCAGATCAACACAGTTTGGGAGGAGGCGTGAAGGAGCATTTTGGTATTTCCAGAGAATACCATTCCTTGAATGATATATTTTGCACATTCCTCCTTTTGAGCCATTTAAGAGCTGTTATTCCCCAATTTACTAATCTCTAAATGGATCCGGATGGCTTCTATGTGGATCGAAATCTAAAAACAAGAGTTACAGAAAATTGTGGCAATTACCCTATATCTGATTTTTACTTATAATACAAATAGTATTAAGATCTTGTGAACTGCTGTGCTTTAACTGTATATTCCATTATGACAGTAAATCTAGGATTGTAATTTTTGAATGCAGATTCCATCAGTAGGTGGAACTCAACTTGCAAATGTCAGTTTATCTGTATCCATTTGGTTGATCACATATTTTAGATGACTTGGATTCCTTTGTTTCAAACAATAAAAATATGGCACAGATATCCCTAAAAATTTAAATAAGTGTTGAATTATGAATTTTATAAAAAAGTATCTAAATTCACAAAGTCAAAAGTTAAGAGAATGTCACAAATCAGATGCAACTTTGCAACTAAGAAAGGAAATATATGGATTATGCCAATAGCACCTAAAGAAAAATACACTACCCTTTCTCAAAGCTCCTAAATTTTAAAATAAATCTAAACTGATAGATCAGTAGATCAAAGCAGATACTACTGATATTTGTTACTCATTTAAAATTCATTTGCACAAAGGAAAGGTAATAATTGTATAAAAAATACAATAAATTATATTTGAAACATCAGCTTCAAGAGAAAACTCCATAAAACTAATCAGAAACGTGCTTTCATGTTTCAAACAAAATCAATTTAAAGCTCTACCATGCAATTTCATGGTGAAAAATGTTTTCACCATGAAAACATTTTTTGTATGAAAATGCATACAATAGGTTTTTTGTATGAAAATGCATACAATAACAGTCAAGTATTATCAGTATAATTTTAGGAATATAAATAAATATAAAGCACCCTTTTTCTCAGTTTAGGTAAATTCAGAGTAATGGAGAGCTCAGATCCCATTTAACTCAAAGATTTTATTCATGTTAAGTTCTTAAAAAATGAAGCCCAGTGGTCCTTGGGGATCAGAACTCTCTTGTTCCTTGCTTCCTTCAAGAATGGCATTGACTGGAATCCCCGGTGCTCTCTGATCTCAATTTGCTTGCAGGTGTTTTGTTACCAGACTAGGTAAAATCATTACTGCTTGTGATGTTACTTTGCCAGTAATGAAACATCTGCTAGCAAACAAGCTCCCCCATAGTTCAACCCTGAACTACATATATTATTTTACATTGGAATGAAGAGTAACGTTTGCTCTGTTTGCAGCAAGCTATCACCATATTAAATGGAGTCAGACTTGAAATAGGTTTGTCATCAAAAAGACCAAAACAAAATATGATGCAGGAGGGCAATATAGAAACTTATTATCATAATGATTAATTAAGTCCATTCTACTTTTGCAGTCATGCTTCCAAATAAAATGCAAACATTATATAGTAGGACTTTAGCAGATATTGATCATAAAGGCATTCCTCTTAGCAGGAGCCTTTCCTCTTTTCCTGGTGAACTGCTTTACAGAATAGATAAGACAGGGACTGAAGGGAAGCAACAAGTTAATTAGTGAAATAGTGACCACTCCTTTCAGTCATCACCTTTCTGGCAGCAACTGATAATAGCATCTTAAGCCAGAAATCCCATTCTATTCTAGCATCTTGTTAGCTTCTCCCTTAATTGACAGGTCCCTTTTCAAGTCTGCACCTCTCAACTGCATCTTTGTGGGAGGATCACTTTGGAGCCTTCTAAGAAGAGTCTCCTAACTTTGACTTAAATCTTAATGTTAACCTGATCCCTAATTGGGTCTTAGCTTCAATTGCTGAAACAAAGATGCATAAATCAGCTAAAGCCTGGTAAAGCTCCAGGCAAGGAATTTATTACTCTGAAATATGCAATAATTTGGAAAGGTGGACCCCAGTTCTTACTGCCCTGTTTACTTACATTAATCCACTGCACAAATTCCAGAGGACTGGGGTCTAGCCTTCACAGTGCCCATTCATAAAATGGGTACCAAGCACCTGCCTACTATTTATGTAGGTCTGTTAAATTTTTAAGTACATTCCATGCAAGACACTTCACCAAAAGATTAGTTGACTGGATTGACCTAGAGGTCTGCCAAAATCATGGCCTGTGGGCTGGATGAGTTGCCTGTTGGCCACGCCCATGCCTGATTTAGCGAAGAGGAAAAAAGTGTCATGATGATGTGACTTTGACACCCCTGACCTAGAGCATATTTTAGCAGATGGGAAAACAGGTTTCAAAGCTGTATATTTTGTTTATGGACATGCTGTTTATTACCTGGCAAAAAAAAAGCACCTCCAAAATAGTCAATATTATTCACTGCATTTATCGCTTTTATCTATTGTTTATCATATTTGAGAAATTTTTAGGTCTGCATTCAATCTAGTTCCCAGGAGGACTAAGCTTAAAAATATTACAACTGACAGATGGTTACTTTTGCTTATGCATAATCTGTATAAGAATTCTAGAATCAAAGTTTGATGCACTTATTTAAGACTACTGTAGTAATGAGGTTCCAGGCTACAGAAGAGTGAGGCAATAATGTATTTTAGCATTCTTGTTTAATTTGTACATAAATCCCCTCAGTGCCAAACTAAATCAATTAGAACATAATGCCAAAACTAGAAAACATATTGCAACTTTGTTGTATGCAGGTACTTCTATCTCAAATGTTAATTGGACTTAATTTCTGAATGCTCTGGCCAATTACTGCTCTGAGGAAGCACTTGAAATCAACTACAATAAAAATGCTAAGATTGAGAAACCTAAGCTGCACACAGGGAGGTCAGTGGCCAGAGTATTGAACAGGTTAAAATCTTTTAAATATTTAGTCATGGTTTTTCAGTTTCACAAAATGCAGTGCACACCAAACTTATAGTTCATAAAATTATAAATTTATAATTATAAATTAAATTATACAAAATGCTAAAAAAAAAACAGTGACCATACAGAAAGAGACATGGCTGAAGACTTCCATGAGCAGCAGAGGTGGACAGCTATGGTGAAGAACAAAGGACCAGCAACTTCTTTACAAACAGATAAGACAGGCCATTGCCCATAAAACTCCGAACAGCAGCTCCTTGCAAGAGGATTGCAAAACAGCAGTCTCCTGTGAGATTGAGTAGCAGGAAATAGAGATATGATATCTTTCTTTTAGCTGCACTCACCCTCTAATCACTTTCAAACAATGAATTATTTAAGTATTCCATGGATATTGGGGACTTCAAAATATCAACTTTAATACCTGGTTTTATATTCTTTCTTTGATATAGGGAACTTTCAATAGAGACTTAATGGTTTTACAGTTTTAAATGTGGAGGTAGGTGTATCTGTTTAAAAATGGGCAATTCTGTATAAATTTTGAGTTAAGGAGAAATTTAAAAATGGACTGAAATATTAACACACATGTTCCAACAGTTAAAACTTTTGAATATGTTAAGGTTTTAAAAATTAAGTTTTAGCTAACAGGCATAATAGAACTTGAAAGTATGGAATATAATAAAATTGAAAATATTTTTTAAATGGAAATACTATTTTTTTAAATCGAATTTATACCCCGCCCTTCTCCTTGTTAGGACCCAGGGCGGCGCACAGGCATTATTAAAACCACAATAAAACAATATACATCGTTAAAAACATATTAAATTATTAAACCCGTGCTAAAAACCCATTTAAAACCCTGCCTAATTACAATTTATACATAAAAAGTCAGAAACGGGGGGCTATGCTAGGCCGGCCTAAATGTCTTAAGAAATACAAAAGATAAATACAAAAGATAAATACAAAAGATAAATTGCGAAGAGCAATTGGACTAGGAGCAGTTTTGACAAGAAATCTTGGATGATGTGTTTTTATTGGTTTTACAAAATCCTTCCATATAGGATCTGAAGAATTGTTTGAAATGCCAAATGTTGATGAAAGACCAAATCTGACCACTGAAATGACTTACCGGTAGACGTCAAGATTTGAAGTGCAAAATGCAGGAGTATGAAGTTGTATTAATTGTTCAGAAATAAATTGTTTATTTTTGATAGCTTCTAGTGGACATTTTGCTAATTCAGAACTGAAAATATATTGATCTCTGGATTGTGCGTAGATAAAAGTTAGATATAGGAAGAATAAATTTAAATTCATTTTTAATTTTAAAACAGGATAAAGAGTTATGTTATCTTACATTGAAGAATGATGAAAACCACTTTGTTATTGTCTTTGTTTCTGATCCCTTTTTTGTTTTGTTTTCTTTCTCTCGTACTTTTAAAACTTAGTTTATTTTTACCATGTCTATTAAAAACTTCAAAAAAAACTATGTATATCTATGTAAAAATAGTGGCCACAATTCAATCTTTTCTCTTTACCGGAGGAGTGCAGCAAAACTCATTAGTACTGAAGCTATATTCAGGTAAGACTCGGGCAAAATAATTCTATTTGTCTAGTACACAGGTGTCAAACTCAATTGTGTCACATGATATATCACAACTTTTTTACCTTTGCAGAGCCAGGGTGGCCATGGCCTGTGCATGATGCATCCAGATCATGGGCCACCAGTTTGATACCCTTGGCCTAGTAGGATCTTACACTTCCTTTAATCTGCTTTAAAAATGTAATTTAAATTCCTAAGGGCTGTATTCCAGGTAGCCCTTGCATTCAAATGTAGTATTAAGGATAGAGGCAGGACAGTTGAAACGGTTGCATGAACCTGTTTCATAAATATTGGTTGACTGTATTTCTTCTTTCCATAGGTTGAAGTTCTTTTATTATTATTTTACTATTTGAGAACAACATGGTTCAGGATAATCTCACAAGAATGTCAACATCTCAGCTTTCCCCCAAGAGGCATTGCCGATTATGGGTTATGAGCATGCATTTGGCACATGTATCAAAGATCTGGAAGCCCAGCAGAAGCTGTTGGTTCTATGTAAGAATGTTCCTATAGCCAAGCCTCTGAAATGTCTTTGAATATTAGTCAAATATTAGTCAAGCCTCTTTTTACAAATACTTACACCACATAACTGTTTCCAAATTCCAAAAGCACAAGCTTCAATGCTCTTCCCACAGCAAACTTAGCAGGGTAATACAAAAAGTCCCCTATGAACTGTGGACAAGAGGCAATTGGTATACAGATAGTCCTCTACTTACGGCCAAAATTGAGTCCAACATTTCTGTTGCTAAGTGAGACATTGAGTTTTGCCTCATTTTTCTGCCAGTTGTTAAGTGAACCCCTGCAGTTCTTAGTAACATGGTTGTTAAGTGAATCTGGCCTCATTAACTTTGCTTGTCAGAAGGTGGCAAAAGGTGATGACATGACCCTGGGACACTGCAGCTGTCATAAAATGAGCTAGTTGTCAAGTGTCTGAATTTTTTGATCGTATAACCACGAGGACGCTGCAGTGGTCATAAGTGTGAAAAATGGTCTTAAGTTGCTTTTTTCAGTGCCGTTGTAACCAAACGGTCACTAAATGAACTGTTGTAAGTCAAGAGCTACCTGTCCTGTACCCTTTATAAGAACTGAAGTCTTACCTGGTAAGAAGCCCTGGAAGTTCTGATCATTTTTGCCTGTTATCAGATCAGCATGATTCAGTTTCCTTGGATGTAGCTAAATTTTGTTATACTGGCTATAAAATTAGGCCAATTGTCTATAAGGAATCTACCATCTATTATAATATTTTATCTTGTTTTATTTTAGACTTTATTTTTTATATTTCTTTGTTTCCAAATTCTGATCTGGGACCATAACAAAAATATGTATTCTTCCCTCCAATACAAAACCTGCCAAATGATCTTTTGTTCCAGGGTGGCAGAAGAAGCCAAAGTGCAGAGACATGGGAAGAAATGTCTCTTCAGTCTCTGGCATTTCTAGATAGACAATTAATCTGTTTGAAGGTCAGAATGTTGTCTTATGCTGTATATTTAATCCTAATGGTTAAATTAAAATTTTAATAATGTATGCAAGTTTAGAGAGAGAACAGCTCAGGAACAATATTTTTATGTATTGGTTCCCAGTTTAGGGATCAACTTCCCTGTGGATTAATTTTATGTCTATCTGGAAGGGAATCAAAGCAAAACTTTTCTGTAGAGCCTTCAAATGTATAATTATTGCTTCTATGTAAGTTGGAGCCGAACTTGTGGGTGATATCAAATAATGATATTGGAATCAATAGGCATTAGGAGGATTAAGTGAAAGTGATATTACCAAATTGATTGCAAAGCAATGAAGAACAGATAATTAGAATGAAGATAATATCTTCATATTAGAAACATTTGAATATGAGCATTTTTATTGCCAAACTACATTTTATTTTTAAATATTTTCTAATTCCATTTCTTTATTATTTTTTATTTTAATTTTTGTTTACTGTACAAAAAAGCTAAGCAAAAAAAGCAAAAAAACCCAAAACACGAGGAAAAGAAATTATAATTCATCCTAATTCTTAAATGAATCATTACTTTTGATCCGCTGTAACTTCCTTAGCTAAGCTATTGGCGATCCATTGTTATGATATTATGATAATAATAATAATAATTATTATTATTATTATTTTTAACGTTTCTTCCTGTAGTACTTGTGTTTTGGTCTGTGACCGTAAATAAAAGTATATATACTTTTGATGAGAAAATAATTAAATAATTCATTTCTTTCCATTACATCAATCATGGCCAGTTTAGACAGAAAACAAAATCCAAGATTTTAATTTGGCATTCAAAATTCAACATTGAGCTTCTCTAGTCCTGATTTTCAGTAAGCCCATATTTTTTCATATAGTGGTAAATCTCAAATGTTTAGTACAACATTACAAATAATCTTTCTAACACCATTTTAACACTCTAAAAGATATCCAAATAAAACATTAATAGAAAATGCCTGTATTATTTGTTCCCCAAACTCATTTTATAATTGGTATTCCAAGCCATTATCTGAAAGAATCTTGTTTGAATTAGTAATAAAATGGAAGGGAAATGTAATTTTCTGCTAACCTTTCAATGGTTTAATTTCTATTCTGCACATATGCACAAACTTAAGGACTGAAATCATGTGGAATCTCTTATACATTTGTATGGCAAAAAATGAGACAAACAAGAAAATCAGATTGATAGGTCCTTGACTTACCTAAATATGAATTTTTATTTGACTGTGCATATTACAGTAAGTTCTAAGACATACTAATTACATGTATTTATAGAAATTTCTCTGAAATTTTAACAAAGTGAAAATAGTCATATTTTATTGGGTAAGTATACTTCAGTACATTATTTTAAAATATTCAAGTATTCAACATTACTACAGATGTTACTCTGTAACAAATTACAGTGCCAAGAAATATTCATCGTCATCTTGCTCCAAAAAGAAGAAACTCACCTGAGTAAAATGAAAGAGTAATGGCAATCTTGTGTAGCTCAAGGTATCTGGAATGACAACAGCCATATTAGTTGTGGAGCTTTTAAAAAAAAAAGTGTTATATAGATATGTGCTACGCCAGTGGTAGTCAACCTGGTCCCTACCACCCACTAGTGGGCATTCCAGCTTTCATGGTGGGCGGTAGGGGCTTTCCTTTTTTTAATTTAATTGACTTCCCTACTTTATAAATCACCATTACGGTGGAACCAGTGGGTGGTTAGAAAATGTTACTAACAGAGATACAAAAGTGGGCGGTAGGTATAAAAAGGTTGACTACCCCTGTGCTACGCAATTCCTATTAATCCTATTAGCAAGCAGTTTGAAAATTAAAAAAGTGATCCTGAAGGTGCTATAGAAAACTATTGCCAAAATTCTGGAGAAAGGCAGTATTGTGCACCTAATTCATAAATCTACTTCAGAAAGTAAACGTATCATATTAATTTTTCATATGTGAGAAGTTTTTATGAGAAATATTAATTGTTTGGGTTATGATACATAAGACGGGCATTTATTTTAACATACCCTAAATAATTTTGAAAATTATATTATGCAGTCTTAAACTCTTACGGCCTTTCAAATTCAGTTTAAAAACAGCACCTTTCTGGATCAATTAATTTTTTGAAGCTTGTTATAAATGGTATCAGGAATCATGCCATCTCTAATATTAAATAGCATATATAAGTATTGTTTGGCAATAATGACTAATAGCCAGTGACAGTCTTATCTTCTATAATATCGGCAGTCCTCATTACAATTAGTACTTACTGAGCATAAACAATTATATGGGAGGAGGGGAGCAAATGAAAATACATTTCCCATGACATAAATTACATAATTTTTGCACTTGTGGGGTGCAGGTAGTCTTTGACTCACAACAGTGACCATTTGATGTTACAAAAAAAGTGACTTATGATCATTTTTCACACTTACAACTATTACAGCATCCCCAATCAACATAATCAAAATTAAGATGCTTGGCAACTGGCTCATATTTATGATGGTTGCAGTGTCCCAGGGTCATCTGATTCCCTTTTGTGACCTTCTGACAAGCAAAGTTGATGGGGAATCCAGATTCATTAAACACCTGCAGTGATTCATTTAACAACTGTCGCAAGAAAGATAATAAAATGGGGCAAAGCCCACTTAATAAATGTCTCACTTAGCAACAGAAAGTTTGGGCTCCATTGTTGTCATAAGTAAAGAACTACCTGTAAATATATTGCATAATTCATTTTGAATTTGTTGGATGATAGTGGTAGTCATTTGTATTTTTGAATTATGTTCTATCTCTGAAACGCGTTTGTCTTGAGTTTTCTACTATTAAGGGCTGCTGGCTGAATGCATGTTCTAGGATTACAAGAGTATAAGAATTGAGCAAAACAGGAAATGGTCAGTGTAAGTTAAGTTCTGGAAATGAAATTCTGGACATTTAGACCAGAACCTTGCTTCTCTCAACCGGTTCAGAACAGCCTTTAATGCTGCAACAATATGATTTCCTAGCTAGGCAATGCATCCATCCTTGATCGTTTTGTGCGCTTAATTTAAGATAATTTCAATGTGAAAATAACATTTTGCAGTGTAAACTGCAATAGTATTCACAGGCGGCAAAATGGGGGAAAGCAGCATTATGTTGCAATAATTGTTTTATATATATGTTATTATATCAAAGGAGCAGCGCATACAGCATGCCATTGCTTTCAGCATTTTGACAAAAGAAGAAATTCTAACAGACACCTATGAACATGGCAAGTAGATATTTCAAATCATAGGTGTATATGTCTGTTAGGTTATTAGTGTACATTAGCACGAACCATATATATTTGTTCCTATTTCAATTACCTGATTTATACCAATTTCTCAGCATCGTTTTTCTCTTTGCATTGAGCAGGAACGTTTTCATGTTTTTTTACTTGTTTTGGGGAATGAATGAATTTGAAGACAAAAACAGAATATGTGAAAATGTTTTTTTAAAAGTATCTCTATGTTATTGGGAATATTACGGTAATAATACTGGATCATAGTAATTTTGGAAATTCCCTCATATGAAATAGGACATGAGCTCAGTGTTATATCAGCCATTTCTTAATTAAGGGAGGTAGGGGGTGGTATCTCACACTTTGCAGTGTCAATGATTCCTTGAAATGATAAATGAATTTGTATGAACCACTGAAATCCAGATTACAATAAAACTATAATTACTAATAAGAACCCATCATCTGATTTTTTTTAAATAAACTGTTTTTTAGATTTTTGAAAAGATCTCAAACTTGTGTGGGTTTGAGAAATGAAAACAAAAATAATGGACTGACAAATAAGTACAAATACATTGTAAAATTAAGGATCAATTCCTTAGTTGGGCACAAACTCTTACAACTGAATGTATGTATGTATACACACACACACAGAGAGAGAATAACAGCTAAGAATTCTAACAAAGATGTGTCACTGCCATAAATACAAATGAGATAGGTAATTCAGTCCTATACATGCTTACCATGTAAATTCCACTCAAGTCAGTGAAACTTGCTTCTGAGAGAATTGTTATAGGATTGCATAGCAATTTCCACATAAATTGGATTAGGATTGCATCTTTGGCTTCACATTCATTTGTAGGAAGAAGACATGAAGCTCATGAGATAAACCTATTTTACCAACAAAGAAAAATATTTCACCTCAAAAAGCTTTGTCTATCTGGATTTAACCTGACAAGTTATGGAGAATTTATACTTTTGCCTTACTGCAGAAAATCAAGTAAGATAGCTTTGTGTAATTTCCTTCTAATCATTTCATAGATGTTTATCTATGTTTATCTAAATTGACAATTCATGTCTATCATTCATTAACATTATCTTATTTTCTGTGACAACAGTTGCTTTTTTCCACATTGGTAAATCATTGTCTTCCTATCCCAACTTTTAAAAGTTTAGTTTTATTTTCCATATAATTTGAAGACAAAAACAGAATATGTGAAAATGTTTTTTTAAAGTATCTTTATTTCATGTTGAGTCACATATTAATAGAATTTTTTTAAAATATCTTGTAGAGTATGAAGTGGGAAAGCCTTACTTCTGTAGATAGTATGCCGCAGACATTATACATATCTTTGGCAGGCACACTGGAACAAGTTCCCTAGAATGATTTTAGGAACTAAATAGGATGACATATCCCCATGAACTATTAATTCATCATTTTTTTACTTAAATATGGAATTTGATGGTTACAATAGCAGTATTCTCACAGAAGATGTTCAACAATGAACATTTCAGCTTCTCCAAGTCAGCCAAATATCAAAGTGACTGGAAATTCTGAAGTGTATCACATCAAGAAATAAATCCTTAAATATGGTTGGTGTTGACTTTTCCAAAATGTTATGTAATATAGATTATATGAGTCATAAAGAGTAGAATAGAGATGAGTGGTGAACATTCACACAAGTAGATTCATTTTAAATGTTATTTCTATTTTTTCCATGTTCTACAAAATGACTATTCCTTTTAATATGATGCAGGAAGAAATCCCATGTTTTAGAGCATTTTAATCTAAAAATATTAACATCTGCAGGCTGTGTTATAGTATAATTTTATTAGCCAATAATATTCCCACCAAGGATTCATTTCCATCTTGAAAGTTCTAAGGAGTATTATTTAACAGTGTACCTAGATCATACACTTTTGTGTCATAAATATAAAGCCATTTCAGACATTTCCCTATCTATATGAGAGATATATTTCTTATAAGGTAAGCTTTTTAGATACAAATATATATTTTGTCAGAGTATGTGCTACGCTCTAAAAGTTGCTACACATGGGTTTCTGTTGGAGAAAAAGAAATGCCTCCAACATTATCAGGTAAGCAACATAACTTTTGTTCCTGCATCAGATGTCACAATGTAGTTACGTGCAGTAATATTGTCATTTCCCATTGCTTATGCCATTTTGACATCATAGCTTCAAACAGATGCCTATGAAACTACAGCTGATTAATTACTCTGTTAGTTCAAGAAAATTTACTATGACTAATCTATTTAGTAATACTTCTTTGCATCCAACCAGATTCATGGCCAATTCACTTGCTGGAGAGTATATCTCTATTTATAATGAAGCTGTGTTTCAATTACCCACTGGAATATATTCATGATTCTACACGACACCCTTCAAGTTTTCTTGCCATTTTTCCTTCAGCATCTCTGAAGGGACATAAAAACTGCACAAATATAGTTCAATGGTGCATCATGAAATTACTAGTTTAGAACCATTCAGAGTGTGCATTGCAGTTTGCAGAAATTGAATTTAATACAATGATTGCTTCCAAGATAAGCAGCTACAAGTAACTGTTTTAAAGCATTGTCATTTTTGATACAGCTTTCCCCCCACCCCCATTGCTGATATGGTAAATTTGTAGATGTTCTTTTTTTAACTGAAGACGTAGCTTCTCAATATTAGGCATATGTGAAAATAAGTGCTGAAGGTGAATACAAGGTATTAAGCCTTTAAATGCAGAGCTGTGTGAACAGCCTCACTCCTGTACCACAACCTATTAGTGAATAAGCATGGAACACAGTTCATAAATAATATTACATCCTGCATTTTATTCAATTTCATGTGACAAAAATAGTAACCTAGACTAAGACATCCATTTCAATCAGTAGATGTGTCGAGCCAACAGATTTAATAATAAAAAATATTGGATCTAGGTACCAATTCCCAGCTGGTTCAGGGAGGCTCCTAGCCCTACATGGTATCACAGTATAAAAATAAGTGTCTCTCTTCACCATGCAGAGAGGAAGGACCTAACCCTGAATACAAAGTGGGGTCAGTCTTACTGTACCTTCATCAGCCATCTTATTTACAACACTTTACATCTCTTTTTAAGATATGCACATCCTTTAGGGAAAAGAAATAACACTACATGGTACCAAACACTAAAAAATAAAGCACACCAGAAATGGACATAGATAAATAAAAACATTCATTTGCTGAAAAAAAACAGCAACACTAAGCCACCTCAGTTTTCTTTGTTTTCCAATTTTGAAACACCCAAAACACAAATGTTGCTCAATCATTGATAATAGAATGTGTTTTAATATACAGATGTGTGTGTGTATCGGTATGTGGTATGTCTGCGCACACTCACACACACACCCCACATACATATTTAATAATATGTACATGTCCATATTTATATTTTATCTATCATTGCTGTAGAAAACAGAGCTGTAATAATTCATTGTTCATTTCAAAATAGTAACAAACCACTAGTAAGTCTTTTAAACTTTCCATTCAGTGATATGATGGCAGAAAGAGTCCATCCTCTTATAGTAATGTTTTGTTGTGGTTGCACAAGAAAGAGATTGTCCTATTTTTTGTTCCAGTCACAACTGAGAAGACCTCACTGTCTGATTCTTTCTTCATGGGCATAAACATTGTGTGCTGTTTCCCAGCTACCCATAATGTCCCTTGAACAATTTTGTTGAACGGAGGATCCTACTGTCAGATTCCACCATGCTTGTAATGCACAAAAATGAGGTAGTACACAAAAACATTTACTGTTCAAGTTTTGATTATGCCCCAGCCTCACCAGCACTCTAGTTCAAAGTGGAAACATTCCCTTTAGTCACAATTTTAAACAATGCTTTAAACACATGAAAATTATATTAGCGTATTCAGAGTACATTGTGCTTTGTAGTAAATTTTAGAATATTAAATAAAACAGAAAGATTGGGAATTTACGTACAAGTTTTTAGAATTTTTGTTTTCTGTTTTCCTTTACATACCAGTGCTATTAAGCAGTCAGCATCGAGTTTGTGGGTGGGAGTGAAAGAGACAGAACCGATTACAGCAAAATTAAGCCTACACAATGTTTTCTTTAGCCTCTCTTAGACTTGCACTGATATCACAGCCCTAAGATTAACATATCAAAGGTCTGTTGGAGGGTGGGCTTACAAAAAAGTTAAATGAATCATTTTGGTCTAAGAAATGGCAGGGCCCATTATATCCAAGAATCTGACAGTTCTTAGCAGATTTTTTTTTATTAAAAGGAGCACAGATCTTTCATACTGTTTGACCTTAAAGACAAACACAACAAACCCTTCTCCCATTTTTCCTCAAGCCAAAAGTACTATTTATAAAATAGTTTACATCTTTGTTCAGATTCAAATTATAGACAAACCTCCCTAAATATAAAATACTAAAAGTGCAATAGTATAAATTAAGAGTTTGCAACCACATTATACAAACACTGCCTTTTATTGTACAGCCTTTGATAACATGAAGTGTTTTATTCACAACTGCTTATAGTGTTGTGAATAATCTACTGTAATAAGGTTTGTCTGTAACTTGTTTTTCCAACTATGAACTGAAGTTCACACTACACTTTTTCCATTTAATAGAACAACTGTCCACATAGCAGCTACAAAGATTTAAATTAAAATGGTTTGTTACTGACAGGTACTTGCACATTGAAAGCATGCTATCTTTCCCAATAAAACTTCACAATTTTGCCTGCATCAAAATAAACCACTTATTTATAGTAAAACAAAACTTGCTTTAAAAAAAGTCACATAGCCAGGTGTATTTTGCCATACAAAAGCTTCATTTAAGAATGGGGCTAGTATATTGTCTGTTACCCGCATTATCTTTACATTATAAATACTACAGACAAGAATACTGTAATCTTAGACAGCATTAGGGTACTAAATCACTTATTGAATGTTAGAGGAATTCTAAAAACAGTTCAAGTTTCTAGTTGAGTCGAAGAAAATCAGCAAAGATAGAACTGGACTGAAATGCCATTGTGAAACCCCACATTTAGTCAAATGGTGGCATCTTTGCTTATTTTGAAACAAAATTTGAAACAATTTGGCCTCCTTCAGTCCCTAATGGAATTATCCAATGATTTATCATTTGCTTAAATTTAAAAAAAGGTTCATAAGTTCTCACTAATGGTCAACTCACTGTTGAAGTAGTACCATGCAATCTTGCGAGACAACTTTTCAGCAGACACAAAGTTATTGTTTTTTGCTGCTATTGATAAATCATAAGAGTTATCTAGGCAATTAGGCCACAAAACTAAAGTTTAATTTCCCAAACTGTACATGAAAGAACAAATATTGTATCTGAGCAGTGGTCCAACAGTTATTTGTACTGAATGCTTTAATTTATGCCAATCTCTTTATTATCCTCAATAAACCTTGTGAATGGACGATTGGCTCCCATTTCAGAACTCGCTTTGTCCAAACCAATGATGGGAGGGCTACTACCAGTACGAGCTTTGTCCATTCCACTGGAAATGTTACTTAAAGACGGAATGGCACTTCCGCCTAAACTTACTGGGAGCTGGGGAATGCCTCCATTCTGTATGACAGAAATTTCATTGTTCTTCATAGCAAGTCCATTAGTAATAGCTGCAGCATACTGGTTCCAAAAATTAGGGTCAACATTCATTGCCCGAGCTGCTAAATCCTTCTGGAACATTTCTGAAAACTTCAAAGCATCCCCACCTAACAAAGCCATGGGATTTTCCACGGACAGTCGACGCCCTCGCCGTGCAGGAGCATTATTCCACATATGAGTTCCCATGTGAACCTTTAGAGAAAGAACAGACGGGAAAAAATGGGCAAACGAGCAAGAAGATTTACACAATTTACAAAGATGCCAGGCATACATTTTAAACTGGCAATAGAAGACATTCTAATTTCACAATTTAAAATGTCAAGTAATGTTAAACATTAACTTTCTCATGCACAAGATTATTATTATTCAAGATTATCAGGCTTACGTTGTATTTCAAGGAGCTTTTTATGCCCTACACCGGTAAATCTCATTAACTTTTTAAGAATTAATATATGTGAATTTTTGCAACTCAATATACTCATATTTACTTGGGACCGAGTTTGTTATATGAAGTTTCCAGCAAAGCAACTACGCACAGATGTCCCTGCCCAATGACACAAGATCCATGGCAAATAATTATAAAATAAAAAGGATTAAGCAAAGATTATCTATTTTTGCTTGTTCTCAAATAAATACCGTATTTATTCGAGTATAACGCGCAAAATTTTCTACCAAAAAAAGAAATCAAAGTTTGGGTGCGCGTTATAAACGAGGGCCAGTCCATTGAGGGCGCAGGCAAATTGTGAGTTCGCACTGTGCCTTTTCCGGGCTGCAGCCGCTCCCTGTATGCGAGGGCGAAGAAAAAAAATGTTTTTTTAATACCAATTTTTAATCGAAAATTAGGGGTGCGCGTTATACACGTGTGCGCGTTATACTCGAATAAATACGGTATTTTTTCTCTCTATTTGTAATGATCTGAATGCAAACTTCCTGTCAGTCAAGCAGAAGGAATTTTCTGATTCAGCTTGTATGCAAATTTTCATTTTCTCCTAAAAAATAGTTCCAGATGTTCAAGAACCCTTCAGAGTACCTTTTAGAGATACTGAAGACTGCTGTAACAACTCTCGGTATCTTCTATTTACATTAATAGACCTTTTCTACCCAAATTGGTAGGTTTGATTCATCTAAAATTCCCAGAGACTAAATATCTTAAGAAACATTCAAATATATTTGTTACAAAAACTCATTTATTTTGTACTACTTATAAATAGATTTGATATAATTATATATTAGATTTGGGCCAACTTCAGTTAAAGGGCTCTTCCTTGATTGCCCATAATTTTATAATTACCTGGATTATGTGGAGATACAAAATGTTATAGGTGTACTTTTCACATTTCTTTAGTATAAAAAATTGTATTACCCTTAAATAATAGAAAAATAAAACACCACTGTAAATATCAAGAAAGCCCTCTCACTGAGCATTTGCCAATTTTGAAGGACTACATCCCACTATGTAATCTTAGTATCTGGAAAATACTTCTGAAAGCCTTGCTTCTCTAAGAAACAATGGTGAAAGAAGCTGCAATCTGAAACTTGCAAGAAAATGGGATGAAAATTGGTTCATAAATGTGGACATAAAATTATTTCATGAATTGAATCTTTTTTGGGATTCTTTTAATTATAAACATTTTTGAATATTAAAACAATAATTCTCATAATTCAAAAACCATTATTTTTTTTAAAGGAAAAAACACATTTTAAAAATAGAATACCTTGTCTATTAAAACAGAATTTTCACTTGATTTTGAAAAAGGCAGCTATATAAATATGATAAATGTATAAGTAAAAATTTATTTTTGATATGTGATGATATATATGGAGTATTTGATTTTATATTGATTTGGATTTGAGGCCAAATCATAGTTTAGCTTCAGGACGAATGAGAATGAACCACAATCTTGCAAATCTCTCCCTCCACCCTCCAATGTGGGTTCAAGAGGTTTAGAAGAGTTCACATCCCTCTTTGATTAGCCTCCACCTGAACTGTCATTTGAACATGTCAAACTGGATTGATCTTCAGATTAACTTTATGAAATTGGCTTGTTCCCATTATTCACAAATAAGATTAAATACTATTTAATACAAAACCGTAGTTTAGTATTAATCTAAATACTAAACTGCAGTTACTAACAAGGAAGATAGGAAAAGCAAGTGAAACACTACCTTGCAAAAAATCATTTATATTCAAAACAATACTTTAGCCTAACATCCAAATTCAATCCATTTCTCTTGCTCTGATTTGGACTTAAGGAAGATGAAGAGGAGGAGGAGCCAGTATCTGCTGAACAATCAGGTTCAATGTGAACCCTTCATGTATTTTTACAGGATTTCTTTTAATATGAAGTTTACCTTCTTACCTTAAGATTCCCTTTTGTGGTAAAAGCTCTACCACAGATAGTGCATCCAAATGGCTTTTCACCAGTATGGGTGCGTTCATGTATCTGTAGTGCACTTGCTGAGGAGAAGGTCTTCCCACATGACTGACAGTTGTGTTGTTTTGGAGTTCGACGTGGTGGGGGTGCCAGCATAGGGGTGATGCTAGGACTCATCACTGTCTGTGGTGCAGCAGGAACCTGGATTCCAGCTGGAAGCGATGGAACCTCACCCAATGAGATCGGCTTGCTGTGACCATTCACTTCCATTTTGATCATAGTAGGCGCAGTGCTGGTGACCAGGCTAGGAGTACTTTGGCTGGGACCTAGAGTAAAGTTGGGTTCAAATAACTGAGAAGGCAGCTCTTTTAATTTGTGTGTCAGTAAGTGCTGTTTTAAATTACCCATAGTGGAACACCCACGATTGCAGACTGTACATACAAATGGACGCTCTTTAGTATGGCTGCGGTAGTGAATTTCCAATGCACTCTTACAAGCAAAAGGCTTGCCACAGATATTACAAATGGTACTTTTAAACTTACCACGTTCTCTGTTCAGGAACAGCAGGCTAAAAGGACCTTCTTCTTTGATGATTGGCCTCCCGGGGTTGGTGGCTGTCAGATCCAATGCGCCTCCATTTTCAATAGTAGGTGGTGGGGGACTGTCAGATTTTTCTGTCTTTAATTGTATTTCTTGTGGTTCCTCGTGGTTACTGAAACCTGGTGACTTAGATCTAAAACTTTCACAGTTGCTATTTTCAGGAGAGAGCGCTTGCATGGATGAAGATGATTCTGACATGGCAGGACTCCCTGCACTCTGACTTTCCAGATCTCCAACAGCTGATGAAGAATCATTGCTTAAGTGGTCACTTTCCCCTGACCCATTTTCTAAAGATTTTAAATTGGTCAACTGTTGGCAGTTCATGACAGAATCTATCATTTTCATTTGATTCTCAAGAGCAGCAATGCTAGAAATGACAGATGGGGGAGAAGATGGACAAGATCCAGAATAAGGTAGAAGTGGCATGGAGGGGTCTCTTATATTATCTTTTAATTCGATGTCCTCCTCCATGGAATTTTCATCGATATCATCATCATAATTGCTCAGTGTCTCTGCATTCTTTTCATCAAAAGAAAGCTCTGAGTCCATAGCATCTTGGAAGCCATCTGGTAATGGTGTGTTTGGAATTTGCCCACCCATATGCATACGAATATGCTGCTGAAGAACAACAGCATTTGTAAATTTCTTCTGACAAATGGGACATGAATGCTGTACTCTAAGTGGTGGCTTCGCTCGATGAACTCCAAAATGTGTTTTTAGATTGCCTTTTGTAGTAAATGCACGTCCACAAATTTTGCATTTAAATGGTCTTTCTCCTGTATGAGTTCTATAATGCATCTTGAGAGCACTCTGACAACTGAGCACACGGTGACAAATGACACACTGATTTGGATCTGTCATCTTCTTATCAATGTTTTCTACTAGCTGTTGCAGTTTTGAGGTTTCTGATGTTTGCATAGAGTCCAATAGACCACCAAATGGAAATTTAGCCTTGAACTGGTCAGACAATGCTGGAAGCACAGTGTTTGGGAGGCTTGTAGAAATACTGCTTTCAGTAACAGCACTAGAAGTTGTAGAGGTGGGTACTACAGAAACCTGACCACTTATAGAAATATCTCCCAGCCTTGCATTTGTTACTGGAATATTAACAGGTTCAGTTTTAGTCATGGTTGAACTACCATGAATTGGTTGTGGGGATTCTGCAGACAAAGGAATGCCTGACTCAGAATTGTTTAGGCTTGGGGATAAAGAAGTGCATTCACTTGACACGGGGGATGTTCTCTGGGGTGATCTGTTCATGGGAGTAATACTTGGGGAATCCCCGTAACTGTTTACCCCTGCTATTGTAGGGGGAAGTTGCAGACTAATTGAAGTCGGGACAGTTGATAAAACGGGCTTGCTATCCAGCCATGTAGTAACTGGTTTTTCTGGTGGCAATGACATCCCATATGGAATTCCAGAACAAGTGGGAACATTATCGAGGTACTCTGGAACCGGATATGGATTCATCTGAATGTGTGGATACTTTTCTTTATGTCTCTGAAAATGAACTTTTAGATTGCCTTTAGTAGAAAACCGATTGCCACAAATGTTACACTTAAAAGGTCGTTCTCCTGTGTGTGAACGCAGGTGAATCTGTAGAGCGCTATCACTCCCAAAAACCTTGGCACAAAATCTACATTTATGTTTAAAAAAAGGGTCCTCGGAACTTGTCTTAGGCTCAAAAACGGATACATTTGGTGGCTTTCCTTTGCGATGCTTCATAAGAGCGGAGAGAGGATCCAATGCATTAGCTGTTGCAGCGATGCTAACCAGCGGGTTGGGGAAAATTACACTACTGGATGAAGTCTGAGGTAGAAGTGGGTTTGGCAGGCTGGAAGTTGAGGCGAGGAGATTTCCAGGTCCTACTGAAGGTGGAGTTGAAGGGTTTGGGGGCTGTGAAGAGCTGCTAGTAATATTTGACACAGAAACCGGTGTTAATGAAGAAGTAGTAATTGCATTAGATGAAGATGGTGTGCTTGTTTCATTTGGGACAGAAGAACCATTGCTTGACATGTTAGGAGTGCTTGCACCTGAAGTGGGCCTTGATATGTGCTGAGTACTCTCAAAGGCAGTTGGTGGATTGCCAGTGGCTTGAGCCACTATGGCAGAAGGAACAACTGCTGCTAACTGAAGAGCAGAGTTTGCGGCAAATCCCTGGAGCTGGTTAGTGGCTTGCACAGGAGTGCTTTGGGAAGGAGTCGTGTTTAAAGTAGGACGTAATGGCTGTCGGTTCATCATTGACACCTGACTCCGGATCTGTTCGATCAGCTGCAACTGGTGAATCTGCTGCTGTTGCAATGCCATCAACTGCTCGAGAATCATTGGGATGGCCATTGCTGTAACCCCACTCACTGCGGTTGCGTTAGCTGTACACCTTGTACTCTGCGAGAATTGTGCAACTGCCACTTTAGTGCTCAACAATGTCTCTAAGGTTACATTAGTGTTTGGCATGTTATAACCTGTCAAAGAAGGTGGCTCACTAATTTGAGGTAGTGGCGTAGCTGTACTAGAGGTGCCTGGATTGGAGTAGCTTTTTTCTACAGAAGGCTCTACCTCCATGGGTTCTTCTTCCTTTTCTGAATTCTTTATCTCACAGATCTCATTGTTCTCAGCTTGAATGCTTTCTTCACAAGCCTCGCTGTCCGCTTGATCGCTAGGGGAGCTTGCAGGAGAAGGCTCTGCAAATTCTTCAGGAGCTGGGGTGGCTTCATCTTCATTCACAATGAGCACCAGTGGATTTTTAGTGCAGTTCTTCTTGTGTTCCAGGAAATCACTCCACTTAAAGAATTCTGCACAACATTTTTCACAAACATTTGTTTCCTCGCTTCCACTCCGGCTTTCATTCCCACTATCACCTTCATCTGCTCCTTCTCCTGGCACTGTGGGGAAGCAGCAGGGGGGGGGGAGGGGGGAAATCAGAAGATTGTATCAGCCAATGACTTGCAAAAGAACCCTCCCTGCATTTTAGAATTTTGCACATGAGTAAGAATCAATATTTTTTTATTTTGTACAAATTACACCACTTCAACATTTCTGAGGTCCCTCAGTGTGTGTATTCTATGACTCTTTCTACCTAGCTAATCATTTTCTTAGTGCAATCCATCAAATTATGAGGCCCTATCAATTGTGGATACTGCTTCTTAATGAAATTCCATAGAAGCAATTGATTTCCAATATTTTCATACAATTCACAGCTACCTTGTCTGTTGGGTACAAAGCAAGCTTTCGATGGACTCATTAGGATTCCCCTTTGCCATCACGCTTCCTCATTTCCAGCAAAATTAGAGATACCTTTGCCAGTTCACTTAACATTGCTAAACTAATCTGTAACCTTTCAAACTCAAATCAGCACCTGACACGACAAACTGAGCTTCTGTTACTCAAGTGGGGTCTTTGTGCTACTTAGATTTATTATCTTTATACTGCATAGAGACACCATAGGCGTCAGTATAACTCCACATAACTTGTTAAATCAACAATTTATTTAATTTTAAAAGATTTTTATGTATACGTCTGATATACAGGAAGTCCTTTTAAAAAAAATTAAACTACTTTCACCTCTCTTGTTTTTATACTTTATCTATACATTTCAAGAAGCAAACATTACATAATTGTTAAAAGTATGTAAAATGTGATTTGTACATTCCAGTTATATAAATCAAATTAATATCTTTTCTTTTTGGCAAGAAGTGCTAAAATTACATGTTACTGTTGTTAGCCAATAGAGTTCAGTGGTTTGTTAACAAACTAGAAATTATATATTTAAAGTTCATTTACATTGACATGTTTAACATGAGAATGTTGTAGTCAAGACACACTTTTAGTACCTTTTTTCTTCTATTCTCATAGAAAGACTCTGCAAATTATATGCTTGTGCCATAGTGGAAAACCCACTAATTGGTTACACATGTTTAATTACTGTTGTAGGCAGCTACTTCCTCTGACTCGCATTACTCTCTTGTGCTGAATAACAAGCATATCTAATGAACAGAATTCTAATTCACACCTGATCATATTAATAGCTGAAGACAAACTTTAAAAATCAACATTTGATGAGACTGTAAGGCTTCACTTTAAGAACACAGTAATATATAAAAGCACCTGTATGCTTTGAAAGCTGTGTGCAGCTTCAGTGTCCCATAATTATACAGATTCAATTTGATGCTCTGGACATTACTGAAGCATAACTGTTTTTTGTTAGCTTACAGATAAAATGACAGAAGCAAATCAGTTCCACACAGCAAGATGATAGATATAAATCATTTTATATTTTACGCACAGAAGTGTGAGAAAATCCACTTCAGTTTGTGCAAACATGTCAGTTTCTTTCACATTAAAGGAGCAATTAATTAATTTCATTTTTACATTTAGAAAGAATGTTTAAGAAAAATCCTGCTCATTTTAAATGTTCCTCTTATAATATAAAATATTTGCATGACAGATAAACACTTTAATCTTGGTATTTCAAGTCATTTTATTTTCTCTCTTGCATTATAATTTTTTTACATCACTAAAAAAAAACCCAAGCAACAGCAGATAGAGAGTTCTAAGCAGCAAGTGTCTCAGCTTTCCATCTGAATTATATTTTGATATTAGAACTCAGATCAGCTAAAAGTTACACTTTAGCAAAAAAATTAATACATATTTGGAATTTGATTGTGTTTACTGGAAGCAAAACTACAAATAATTTACATGGAAATATAGGAAGAGAAGAAAATTAAGGGTTTAATTGTAATTTTATTGTACCTGAAGTTTGAACTTTCTTTTGTGCAAATGAAAAATAATCTCAGAGATCATCTCCCAAACAATTTGCCATGCAGTTTAGAGAAAACTCACTATTAATGTTAATCATTGTGTTGATTACATGAATCTTGTTTATATATTGCCAAATGTTCAGTACTGAGTATTACAGATAAATGTAATTTTCAATTTTTAAAAATTTCCTACTGTAATAATATATTCATGGTAACTTAATTTCATAAAATAGAAAGTACAACCTTAAACTGCATTTTATTAGTGGGAAAAGCCATAGCTCCAAAGAGATCACCTAAAGATTTAATCTTACAGCCTTAAGAAATATTTTTTGATATATTTAATTTCAGGTAAGATCACATGATTTTAGTCATACCGGCTTTCAAATGAAGAGTCAGCATTCTTTAAAAACACAACAGCAGAAGATAAAAGCTTAGTTTGTGTTTGTGATTTTATTTTTGTTTTGTTAATTCATATTCACAAGTCTCTAAAATGAATAGGACATTATTTTAAATATTAATCTACATCAATGGAACTTCACACTAAAATTAAGTGTCATCAAAGTATAGAATATACAAAATAATAATGAACAATATTTCTTATATATTCACCCCTTAAAATTTAAGAACTACCTCTATCTACAAATTTGATGCTTGCTTATAGCTGTAATCTAATTAACACATATGAAAAAAATAGTTTCCAGTCATTCTAACACAGTGTTAATCAAAATAGTACTACCTATGAGAATTTAGAGCAAAATGTTTTTGCAAACTATTTATTGCATGCTACTGTAAGTTTTTAATTCAAACTTTACAAAAGCAAGGCTTTTAAAAAAAATCAAAAACCAAAAGTTAAAGACAAATCCACTTGGTTGGGAGTGTATCATTTTGCAATTCAAAACATCCCCACATATTTATGTGGTGTAATGTTTGTAATTATTGGAGTGCATCTTTCTGTCTCACAAGCACGTCTCCTTTTATGTTCAATAATCATAATATAGGAGAACTATCGCTGCAACTATTGTGGACTTCAGTCTATCCTCCTAATCAATTTACCTGTTTAAGAGTTATTATGGCAACAATTTAAATCAGTGTTCTTGAAGTAGCTTATTCTAAAAAAGCTGTTTTGGCCTGGCATCTTTTATATTGAAAAAATAAAATTTATTATTTCATGTGTTCTTTCTGATAATATGATAATATCTGACTGACAAGCCACAGTTATGGCCTACTTTTTCCACATGTAAAGATACTGGTCTTCTTTAGAAAGACTGGCATGGATACTCAAGTGCTCAAATGCATGACAAAGTTACAACAAACAAGCTGTCCAAACATGGTCTGCTGGTGTATTTGAGAGTTCAAATTAGAGTTGAAGCATGAGGTTTTCTACTAATTTTAAATGCAAAAGTAAAGAGTGCATTTGGTGGTTAGGATAGAATTTTCATGTACATAAAAGTTTTACATTGCCTTTATTGTGAACATCATTTCAGTTCATGTTGACCGCACAATTTAAAACATATATGTTAGCACTAGTAAGCATATTTAAGATTGAATTTCCAAAGAACAATATAGGAGAATCAAAATGATGTATAAAACTAGATGTGATAAAGGAAATTTCAGGTTAAATCTTATTCAATTATGATATTCAGTAGGAAATGACTTTTTTCAATAATGCTCTAAGGATAAAATAGGATATATGTAAGTGCTTACCAACATTTTATACAGAAATATTAGGGCATCACTATTAGAAGATAGTATGTACTGGAGTTTTAAAATGAATTATTTTAAAATGAATTAAAATTCCTATGTTAAATATAGAATTTTATAACTGCTTCTTCCAGACAGCTTGGTCTCAAGTTTATCATGGGCATATAAAAATTATGGAGACAATCAAATTACATTTTATGATATTGATGATTTCCCCCTCCTGAAATTGCACTTGCATTTTAGATTTCAGTGCACTGACATGAAAATTAAACTGTCACTTAAAAACTGACACATATTTTAGTCTATTAATAACAGACATGTTTTAGCTAGGAACAGGTTTAAAAAAAAAATCATCTACCAACAACATAACTTAATATTGAAAATACATCTAATGTTTCATGATTAACAACTACGGTTCAATCCTTTTGAAATGCAGAAACTTAAGGTTGTCCTCAAGAGTTGTATACAAAAAATTCCTTATTCAAGATTTAATATGCAAATGTTTTCATACCTGCACAGATCCTCAGAAGTGTGTAAAAATACTTCATGTGTCGTTATTTTGTATTAAAAGGGTAAATTAATTTAGGAATGAAAAAATATCCATTAAATGAGCTTTTCAGTTAATTTGATTTATTATTATTTAAATAAACATTACTACAAATTGGGAGTTGTATAGAGAGTTCCCTCTTTTAATTGAAAAAGAACAACATTTAAAAAAAACAATATATCTTTTAATAAAGGGCTTTAAAGTCTGATTGTATGAAGAATGACTCATGACTTATATCTTTTCATTAAAAGAAATATATTTGAAAACTGAATGGTTGTTATAACACTGAATGTGGAAATGAATTATAAATTATGAGAAAGTTACTGCAATTATAAACCAATTATTGTAATTATATTCCACGAAACTACCGAATCTGCTTCAGCTTTGAGGCCAAGTCAATATTTAATCTAAGTGGAAAAATAAAGTAATAACAATCTAAAATATCTCAAGTTTTCTTCATTAGATCATCAAGTTACTCATGGCTTTTTCATGATATAATTTGGCTTGGATATTTATTCATGTCATATACAGTCTGATGTTCTGAAATAATTTAATCAAAATATTTGGGCAGAAGCCAATAATCATTAAGGGCATCTGAACTGTGAATTTTACTGTATGTAAAGAACATGAGTGAAAACCGACACTTCAGTAATTCCAACTGCATTAGTGGAAAAATATTGTTATGGGTAATTACTGAATTGTCTTTACAGTTTATCCTTATTATATTCCTGCATGAAACATGTCCCTCTCTACAAAAAAGGAAAAAGACAGAAAGAAACAGAAATTGGGATATCTTTGGCTAGCAGCATTAAACATTTTCAGTTTGCAACAGTGCCAGTGAATGTATTATATAGTGTTATAATACATTCTGTCCCAATATTTATTTTATGAGAACAATATTAGGACATTTATTCCTTTCCACTGTAAGTAGCACAGGTTATCCATTAGAGAGAAGGCCAAGTGGTCATGTAACTAACCTCTATTACATTTAACTATTACTGAAACATCTTCTAAGATAAATAGATGAACAAAAACAAAAATCTTAAACGGATTGCAAGGTGCTCCCCTAAACAACTCTTAACTGTGCAAAACAGCTTTCAAACAGAAAGGATATTAAAAACTATTCTAGTTTCAGTAAACACTTTCTCTATTTCATTGTATCATTGTTACTTTTTAAAATGAGAACCTTTTAAATTATTACTTAGGTCATTACATTTTCTCCAAGGAAACTGTTTCTTTACATTCCTTTAAATGATTGCATCATTGAAAAGGCAGGTGCAAGATAGGCACAGGTTAACAAAATAATAAGATATAGTAATAAGGTGTATCTATGCAGAATGTAGCTACAATACATTCAATGAACCTTCTTTTCAAATAGGCTTGCCTAGGATTGCAGTCTTGCTCACCTGGTACGAGTAAGTTGGCTGCATTTTGCTACCAACCACAACAATAATAACAGTTATAAAATTACACTTTATTCCACACTAAATGGCTATGAATAAATACATCTATTCAGCATGTCAGGACAGAAAATCCCAACACTGATCTATAAATATATTCATTTTCCTCTAATGGCCCAATTAGCCAATTTGAGGAACATGTGCAATGAAAAAATGCAACTGTAAATGCCTTTACCTCTACACTGACACAAACAATGTGAAAAGATCTTGCATAACTCCTTTTTAATATGGGCATTGGCAAATAATTCAATTAGATTTTAGTAATAGCTACTAAAATAAATCTCAACAGATTTTAACATATTTGGTTTGTACAATGACAATGTTTCCTTAATGTTATCAAAAACAATTTTCCTCATTAAGAACTAGTGTTACAAATAGTTTAACTTTTAGCATGCAGTTCTTTCATCAAACAATTCTAACATACATGCATGCATGCATGCATACATACATACATACAAACATACACTGAAAACATTATATTTTGATTTCATTCCCCCCCCACCTTTTCCCCTGAATTAATTCTTTTAATTTTTTTTATGATAGCTTTGAATCCCATAAAGAAAGATGAATTATCACACACAGAGCCCAAGCTGTGAAACAGGAGGAGACAAATAGAGACCCCTACTGTGTTTAACAATGTAGAAGAAATTTCAAGTGCAATAGCAAAATTTCTATCCTTTTCCTACAGGCCTCATAAACCGACAATATAAATCTGAACAGTGGAGGGCACTCTTGCTATGCAAAAATTGCATTGCCTTGATATATTTCTTTCAATCTATTTAGTGGCCTAAATTTCACAATTTAAGTTAACAGCCACCTGTGGCATAGTCATCATGTGCCTTCTGCAGAAAGCATATGCAATATTTAACCAACTGCTAAGGCTTTGTGGATTCAGATTAAGAACAGATCAAGAACTCTACATTTTTGTCTGTTGATAAAATATCATCAGCGTATAACATATTAAAATGTAATTAATGTATCTGTTTGACTGCAATCTCAAATATTCAGTTGTACCCCAAAGTTCCATGTAAACTAGCTGGTGTTCAATATTTAGACTACAGTGATATAAGATTTTATTGGGAATTAATGCAGTATTAAACGTTGACTATTTCATTAATTTAAGGTGAAACAGGAATCAAGGCCTAACAGGAATCTAAATAATATAAGAGACTGATTCATTTTTGTATAATCTTCTATTTTCAAAGACATAAACCAATAGGCGGAACACTAGAAGATATATCCAGGTTTGATACTATGAAATTTTCTACAGAGCACTGATTCATTGAAGCAGGAGAGCCGTTTGCATATGTATGTGCTAAATGATCAAGATTGAAAACCTAGCCAAGGAGCATTATAAAATTTCTCATAATATTTGCATAGATAAGTTGATGCAACTAATAAAGCATATGTAATGAAATATTGATGCACCGACATAATGAAGATAACCTTAGAGAAAGACCAATCACTGTTATTTTTCTAACCAAAGTAAATGACACTATGTAAGATTAATTAAGAAATGAAATACTGTGTAAAACCGCAACTCTTTTCTTAGTACTGCCAGCTTGGCAGTTGAACTACACAGGTATTTGATAAGCTGTACAAAATCATATATAAAAAGTTGACACTCAGATTTGATGTTAACACTTAAGACAACAAGTGGTAAGCCATGCTGCCAAGGTCAACTGCACAGATGTACTAATTGTATTATGAGCTTGACAACTAGTGGCCACCCCTGGCAGGGCAAAACAAGCAAAGGTTAAATCAGCAAACCTTGTCAAAGCACTTCTAACTATCCACCCTCAGGGAAAGTTCATTGGGAGCTTGTTGGCACTCCAGCAATCCTACCTTTTCACTGAAAACAAACAAAAAACTCTCTCGTCCACTCAACATTTAGACACAAGAAAACAGAAACAATTTGGTTTCAAACACTAAAAATAACATGCATGCATTACTTTTTAAAATATAAAGGCATTCTGTTGTCATAAAAATGGGCTTTAAGCTTCTATTGATGTTCTTATTTTCTTGAATAATAATGAAAACTTTTTACAGGACTGCCTTCTGCATGATAGTTGCTGTTTTCTGTATGCAATTAACAATAGAAATGTTCTCAAAAGTATTTACATTTCATAAGTTAAATAATGCATGATTTGTCATGAATTCGATAACAATCCTGACTTTACTCTGAATAAAGATCAATAGATTTCAAAGGGATTGTTCTCAAATTGATATAAGAATGTATTACTTTTTCACTTTTCACGTATAAATACATACATTTAAAACCATTTTCTATAATAATGTGGTAAAATGAAATGAATACTTTTTATGTGTAGAGAAACCTAACTCCATAATATAAATTGCAATATTGTGAATATAACTTTGGATCTACATAATGCTATTTATTGTGAAAAAAGTTACTTTTTATTTGTCCTAGATATTTTAATTGTATTTCTAAAGCTTAAAGCCATTTTGTATACAAAATGTATCATTTCAGTTTGTTTAATTTTTTGATTTCTTTAAACTATGTAACAAGCTATTTATTTATATCAATCCCAGCAATCTATTTCAATATTCTCTAGATAGTTATGTTGGGTTGGCTCTCAGTCAATAAGTCATGCAAAAAATTTGAAAGCTTTTGCTTTCTCAGTGCTTTACCCAAAGTAACAAATTTATTTGCATTGGTTTTAAAAAAAATTATATTTCAATAAAGTATTAAAATAGTTTTAGAAATAAGTAACCAATATTTATGTTTAAGAACATGAATGTTCAGCTGATATTTATCATATACAGATAATTAATGTTTGTAATGTTTTTATTTATGGGTGCACATATATACTTCTCCCAGCAGTAATGACACATCTTATTTTTGCATTTGTATACTAAAATAAGCAAATTTTAATTAACATGTTATTAAACCATCCTTTAGTTTGAATGGTATATAAAATATAATGCAAACATTTATTATACAGCTGTGCACAATAATATAGGATAATTTTCCTCCCTCACACTAATAATAAATCTAATATCTTAAAGAACTGTTTTAAAATTGGAAAATACAATGGTCTTTTATTATTTTAAAAGGCAATTTGCTAAAAAATCACAAAATTTAATGTTTAATTAAATGTTTCATATCGTCTCCAATGTTCTTAAGACTATTATAGGTTAAGTATAATATAAAGCACCACATTCTATTTATCTATATGATTTTTATGAACATTAATCCTACTATTTTATATCTACTGGAATAAGCCTACTGAATTTAAATGAATTTACTTCAGAGTAAACAGGAATGTTTTTTAAAGAATACATTCGAAGGAATAAATCAACAAAATAAATGAACGATGAACTAAAATTAAAAAAAATGTTGCAACTGAATTTTGGAAAGATGTATAGTTTAAATCTAAGAATTCTGATGAACAGGTTTTTAGAATAAATTTAGTACACCACAAAAATTCTTAATACAATATAAATGCATTTTACAATTATTTAAAAACCACCTATCATTATGACCCACTTTAAACTGAAACGAAACAAAAAACCATGTTACTTTAATCTGTACAAATTGCATTCTAGAAATCCCTTTTAGCAATTTTATAGCTAATTTCTATTCAATTATTATCCACTTGAAAGTGCTATGTGGTACCCCTCCCCCCAGAAATTGGTGAATGCATCTGGTTCCTAAGTGAATGCAGTGTTTCCAATTGTTGTAACAAAACAAAGCTGCTCTATAGCACTAGTAATCTGTTGATTTAGAGAAATGTTAAAATGGAGATGTAAATTCTTCTGATACTCGAGATTAACTCATTTAGCATATAGAATAGCAAATTAACTATCTTGGGATTCATAACAATTCCTTCAGATATTTTACCACTCTTTATAATGGCCATTTCTTTCAATATGGCATCCTTTTAAATGTTTTGTGCATAAATACCTTTTGTTCCTGACTTGTCAGCATCAACTACTATGCAGATTCTAATTAATCACTGCATGTAAGCATTCATTTTCCAAATTACCAAAACCATGAGCTCTCTCTCCAACAACAAACATTTCAACATAGTAGCTGTTATTCTGACTAGTTTGGGAATCTCTGGGAATGTTCTGCTTTATGAAAAAAAAGTCCCATTACTCTATTGGCCCATATTATTAATGTGCTTCTAAAACATCTACTTTTAAGACTGCTACCTAAATTTACTGGTCTTCCTATAATTTTAGATATAGCCTTATATTTATCTTTCAGTCTGTCAAACTGTCATGTTTCTTTCTGCTTCTGTGTAAAAGAAAAAAGGCATACCTACTTTGAACAGTTTTTCTTAATGAATTATATCTCTAAAATGCAGCACTGTGTGTATTCTCATGTATAATAAAATGTGTAAATGTATTAGGTATCACAATAGCTTGAGGAATTCTTTTAGAGAGTCAGGAATTAAAATACTGAAGAGAACTAAGGTTAGTATAGTGGATATCTTTGAAAAATATTATCTGCACTTTTTTTGCCTGTTTTATGTGCTTAAAATGTTGTCTTTGGCCTGTTGCTGAACTAAGAATCAGGAAGTGGCATTGCTTACAATTGTAAAGTGAAATTAAAAGGCCTGATGTGTCTGAATTACAACATCATCTTATACTAGAATATACACAACTAGTTAAGTCTTTTTTTCAGGAAAAATATTTGTACTAAGTCAGATAAAAATGTTGAATACTTAACCAATTTAGCTCCTGATGGGATTTTGGTAAATCAGAGCTCTGAAATTGCAGAACTCTGCATGTAACTAATTATCAAGATATATTATGTTCTATATTCTGACATGCATTTATTAACCAAGAGAATAACACATTGTGATCACAATTGTCTAAAATAGTGAAGTATTTACATTGTTGCATTTTTAAGGCTGCTGGTAAAGCCGATTTTGAGCTATTCAGTGGCCACAATAATAACGCTTTAAAATTCCTCACTGGGATGCAATGTAGTCCTTTTGATGGGAAGACCGTCTTTCTTATTCGCCAGAAATAAATCCATTCATTTGATCATGTAGTCATTGAGGGCAATACAAAACAAACCAAGTGTGAGAAATTCTATGTGATGAAGTAAACAAAACAAAAAAAAACCAAAAAGGGGGGAAAGAGAGAGAAAATCCATTTCCATGACAAAAAGATTCTTTGTTCTTAATCTACACACCATATGCAAGCGTTTCTTTTTAGCATATCTCCTGTTCTAATCTTGGGTGACATGGCTACATAGATAAGACTCACTAAGCAAAACAAAAAAAAACCCTGCTAGTTGAACAATTTTCTTCAATTTATTAACTCACCAGAAGTGCCATAGTGAGGAACTGAGGTTTTTCCTTGTTAACTTTTAAAGTATTCAGAGTATTGTTTACATTCTTAAACCAAAGCAATCTATCAATCCACCCTGATATATTTTTTTCTATCGTTTTTCTTTTACTAAAGATAAATATCCTGTTTTTACTGAAGTATCCGGAAGGCTTTAAAAAAAATAAGGAATATCTTGTTTTAACTGCAACTATCCTTCAAGAAACTTGTTTCACTTCCTTTTATTATTACCATTATCCAAGAAGCTGTTCAAATCAGCAGTGGTCAGTCTTTCCCTTCTTTCCAAGAACTTTCTTATTTTACAAAAAAGATGGAGGAAATTACAAGTTCTGAATAATTGCCAGTGTAGCAAATGCAATTTACCTTGGGAAGTCAGTTCATGCTGCACTAAAACTGCAAGGTTGCAGTGATGATTTAAAGTAACCAAAAATCTTTTGTGGCTTAGTTCTATACCTTCCCAAGCCCCTCTTGCCCAATGAAGTGTGTGAGTATTTTTTTCCCCCTGAAGCATTTAAATGTGTAATTTTCCTTGGAGATTCTTTTTAAAAACGAAAATGTGCGTTTAGGAGCAACAGAATCATTCTCCCAATGATTGCCTCTTTATCACTATCCTGATCAGCATGGAAATTTTAAGTGATAACCACAGGAAGAATGAAATACTTCATTCTGCCTTCATAATTGAAAAAAAATGCAATCTGAGGTACAGGGGGAAACAACAAACCGGAATGGTAAACTTTAATGTCATATGCAGATTCTGGAGTTTAGAATTATTCCAAATTGACTTCTAAAAGACAGCTCAAAAACCCTTCAACCAACTGCCGCTAAATCATTTCCAAACCAGACGCAACTTGTTTTATAAGCACCCTGAGCACGCCTGGAGGCTCTCTTGGCCTCAAGGGGCCCAAATAAATTCTTTTTTTTTAAAAGAAAAAAAATCTTTTCAATAAGCGGCCGAACGAATATCCCATTTTATAATCCACCTCAAATCCGAAGAAAACCCAAGAACATCTTCATGGCAATTGTGGTGGCAAATGAAAACAGGCGTGAGGCAAGTTAAGCTCTGCCCCAGGGCAGACAATTTATCCACCGCAGGCCCTGACAATTATTCCCAGGCGTCACCCCTTATTCCCTCCCTAACATTTAGAAGAGACCTCTTTTTCTTGCCTCTGAACATCTGACCCACCTCCACTTATTTATGGGACACTCCCTGGCCTTTGGAAGCAGGCCCTCCACCACCCACCCACCCACCCACCCCAAAGCCAGGCCTAAGTCCCAAAATTCGGCGGACCAAAGAAAAACCTTGCTTCAAGAGAACTAATCCTGCGCAATCTTTGCTGAGATTGTGTGTGAGTGTGAGGGGGGGGGGGAGAAAGACACTGAGGAACACTCCCCCCCCCCCGCAAGAGCCCTTCCCCCTCGGTTACTTTAGGAATTACACTTAAAACGCTAATCCGGAATCGAGCCGTCCAAGCAGCCGAGCCCGCCGGCGGCAGTTTACTTCAGAGTAAAAGCCGAGTCGAGCCGCGAAAGAGATATTTGTATTTATTTATTTCTCTCCCTCTCTCTCAGACGCGCGGGAGGCCGAAGGCGGGAGCGCCTCGCGGGGGCTTATTTGTTATCTAGGGGCAGGGAAGCCGCCGCCGCCGCCGCCGCCGCCTCCAGCAGGGCCGCTTCCGGGGTGGTTTGGGGGGTTGTTGTTTTTGAGAGTGGGGGAGGAAGGGAGGTCTGACACCGCCGTAAAGGCGCAGAAAGGATTTTCCGCCGCTTGGTTTCTTTCCCCCCTCACCGACCCACCCCCGTCCTCAACTCTCATGGCAACTTTTCTGCCGTTGAAGTTGGGGGGGGGGGAGAAGAAGGCGGCAAGCTGCTCGGGGAACGGGGACGACGAAGGGCTGAAAGGAAGAATAAGAAAGAAAGAAAAAGAAAGAGAGAGAGAGAGAGAGAAAGAAAGAGAGAGAAAGAAAGAGAGAAAGAGAGAAAGAAAGAAAAAGAAAGAAAGAAAGAAAGAAAGAAAGAAAGAAAGAAAGAAAGAAAGAAAGAAAGAAAGAAAGAAAAGAAAAGCCGTTTCGGTCGAAAACTCAAAACACTAGGAAAGAAACGCAGATTAAAAAAAAAAAGAAATGAAAAGGCGGCAAATCCAGGCTAAGAGCGGCGGGGAGAAACAGCGGCGCGTGCGTTCAGGGGGGGGGGGGGAAGAGCGCGAATTTGTAAGCGCGTCCTTCACTCCCCACCCTCCAACTCCCGAGAGCGGGGACGCTCTAACTCTTCTCTTCCCCCCCCCCCCTTCAGATGTCCAGCCATAATTCAAGCCCTCCGCTGCACGCCGAGTTTGCCAGCCGGGGACTTCGGTGTGGAAACGAACACTTGCTCCGAAAGGAGGGAGGGGGGGAGGCGAAAAACTTCGACTCGCTTTAAACTTTCCCACCCGAGTTTCTTTCTCCTACCTCTTTCCCGAGGTGGCCTTCTCTGGGGCTGGCTCAAGCTCCCCTCCAAAGAGAGACAAATCACACCAGATCCCCGGGCTTAGAAAACACCCACCGCGCGCGCACATTCAACACACACACACACACGCTCGCTCACTCAGACACAGGCGCACGTAGGCACCCGACCCCCGGTCGCCCAATCCCGCTTGCTTTGCCTTGCCTGCTCTGCCTGCCTTACCTTGTTCGGGAAGCACCTCAGCTTGTAGCTCCTCGTCGGATTTGAGATGTTGGGGCTTAGCTTGCTTTCGTCGAGACATACTGCTAGCTGGGGTGGCTTCTTGTGCCTGCTTTTTGCAGAGACATCGGCGAGAGGTGGAGCGCTGCGGGGAGAGGGGGTGGGTGGGGTGGGTAGCTAGGTGGGAGGAAAAAAAAAGACTTGGTGGCGAGGAAAAAGTGTATTGGTGGCGTCGGACCGCCGCCACCGCACACCCCCCCTCCTTATTTCACCGGCAACAAATTAGCGCGGGGAGGGGGAGGTTTGGATGGTTGGGCGGGTGGGGGGGGGGTGGCTTGCGGTGCGTGCAAAGAGAAAGCGGAATAAATAAAATTCGCCAGCGAGCCAAGCGGCGACGGCGGATCAGCCGGGCGGGGTGTTGCGCGGGGCTGTGTGCTGAGCGCGCTTGCAAAGATAGGGCGGCTGCGCGGCTCGCGCATGGGGCTCAGTAATTATGATTGTGAATAATGCATGGCGATTAATGATGCTGGGGGCAAGCGCGGATTGGCCCGGCTCCAGTGGACTCGGGCTGCATATGTAAATGCGGGAGGGCGCTCGGCAATTAGACGCTTCGCTCGGCCAAATGCTGCGTCTGCCCGGCACCGGCAGCGCCTCCTGCGAGAGGCACCGACTGCGACGGCGGCAGTAACCGAGGGGACACAGGCGGCTGCAAAACACACGCGCGCAGTCCGGGGGGACCACTCTCTGCGGGTGCAATTGACTTTACACAACATAGGTGCACAAGCTTCACTGCTGGGAGAAGGGCAGGATCTCCGCGGTTTGCTTTTTGGGTAGCTCTGCTTCCCTTGTTTTCCTCGCTGTTGTTTCTCTCTCTTTCTCTTTCTTTCTCAATCTTTTTAAATTACATCACTCTTTGTCTTTTTTCCAGGTTCCTCTTTACCCAGAAGTTATTCTTCATCGCGCTTAAGTTTCTCTGCGGCGCTTCTCAATGTCCTTGGTGGGAGACTTTTAAAAAAGAAAAGAAAAGCAAGCAATCTATTTTCGCTCCTTCTCTCTTTTGCTTTCGCTGCCTAAATCTTCGCGTCCTAGTCTTCCCGTAGTTTATTCCTTCAAGCCTGGCCCGGAAGCGGCTTCTGTTTCTCTTGTGGGGGAGGAAGAGGAGGGGAGGGGGGGGGAAAGTGAACAGCCAAACTCGGAGACTTTGAGCACTTCTCTGCCTTTCGCTTCTTGCGGTCGACCTCCCTTCTTTGTGCTTTAACGACCTCTCTCGTCCAGAGCCGCCTGGTTCTCGCCGCTGTAGCTGCAGCTGGTCACTTCCTGTTGTCCGGTGGTCGGAAGTTTTTTCCCCTCTCTCTCTCTCTCTCTCCCCGGTCCGCCTCTCTCGCCCCGAGACAGGTGGCGAGGTTTCTCCTCGGCCCCCCTCCCCTTTAGGTGCCACTCCTCCAGACTTGTTCTTGTCCTGCTCGCGTTGAGTTGCTGCGCCTCCCGTGCCAAGGATCTCGCTTTTGTTTGGAAAGAGACAATCCCGCTTCCCTGGCAAAAAACAAAACAAAACCTGAAGCCGGCACCAACGGCGAGCCTTTTGAGGAGTGGGTGGGTGTGTTGGTGGGCGAAGGTGTTGATTGTTGTGCTGCTGGGCGGAGGAGGGTATCCCCCCTCGCCTCCGCCGCCGCCCCTTCCTCCTCTGGCCCCCCTCCGCTTTCCTTCTCCTCCTCGCCGCTCCCGCAGCCTCGATTGGGTGCGAGGCCGGCTTGGCACACGGGCGCTCGCCAATCGATGCCTCCCCGCGCGCTGGGAAAGGAGGAATGCGCACAGCCGGGGCGTCGCTGATTTCGGCAAGAGAAACTTTCAAGTTTTGAGTGCGGCGTGGCTGGAGCGGCGACTCCTCCTCCTCCGTCTCCACCCTTCGCTGCTGCCGCTGTCGCCCAGCCGCCACTGAGAGCGCCCCTCCAGAAACTCTCGCCCACCCGTGGCTTTTGAGGCCAGCCGCTACACTCGCTCTCTTTGAAGAGGGAGGGATTCCCTGCCCTAACTTCCGATCCTTCCCAGGCCTGGATCTCTCCACCCCCCCCCCCCTCTGTTTTATGGTGGCTGGCCGGGGCAAAGAAAGGATGGAGGCTGGTTTAGTTAGAATCGCTTCTGGTAGCCAGATCCCTCCCCAAAGGGGAAATGCGATCTAGAACCAGAAGTTTTCCCCCTCTCCCCTTTCCCCCGTCTCTTAGGAAAAAGTAACGCTGAAGACACCCCCCTGGTATCGGGCTGCATCGCTACTACATCCACTGCCCTGTTCGCCTGCGTCGCGGTCCCAAGAGCGCTCCCAACAAAAACTGCGATTCTCCCACCCCCAACCCCCCCCCCCGGCATGTTTAGGGTTTTTCTTCCCCTCTTGTGTACCGACACTCCTCCCGCCACCCCCGTGTCAGTGTTTTTTTTTCAATCAGTGCTTAATTTCCCTGGCTTGCATTTGACATCTGTCCACCTCCGGTGGATCCTTTTCCGCGAGAAGCGGCGGCGGACTTCCTCAGCCTCTCCTCTCCGGGTAGCCCCGCTGGTGGTCAGGCAGCAAGCGCCCTCCTCGCGGGAAAGGAACCTTAGGGGGATTTGTTTCTCTCAACCCCCCCCCCCCCCGCTTACTTTATTTTATTTTAGCTTTCACGCAATCTGTCGCTGGCCGTTCAGGGCATCCAAAACTGGCCTCCCTTCCTGGGACGTTGGCTTCGTTGGGTAAACTTTTGCCTATAGAGACCGTACGATTCAGCGAGTTCATCTTATTCAGCTTTTCTTGCCTCGCCCTCTGCCCTTTTGCAGTAAACCGACATAAATTTACGCTTCCCGGTTCGAGTGACCTGCTTTCTGTCCTGGCATTTGCTTTTTCTCCCCATTCCTCCTTTTAGAAAGAAAGAAAGAAAGAAAGAAAGAAAGAAAGAAAGAAAGAAAGAAAGAAAGAAAGAAAGAAGGAAGGAAGGAAGGAAGGAAGGAAGGAAGGAAGGAAGGAAGGAAGGAAGGAAGAAGACACGCACGTTTTCAGACCGCGTCAATATTTAGATTTGACCTGCAAATCTAAAAAAGGCTTATTTAACACTTATGCCGCCCGACCCTCCAGTTCTTGGCTCTCTATACCGAGAAAGTAGCCCCCCCCCCAAGTAGCCTTTCTTCTGATTTTCACACCGCGTGGCAATTTGGGGCGTGTAGTTCGGTTCCCAACCCACTTCTCTTGACTTTTTCTTTCACTGATCCTTATTCTGCCGTTAGGCTTTTTTTTAAAAAAAAATTGTTTCCGCGGATTAGAGTGAAGGGAAACCCAGCATTTAGCCCTCCGGACTGGGTTATCCTTAGCATCCTTTTCTTCTCAGGTGGGAGGCAGAAAGAGGCGATTTCCCACGATGCTGGAGAGGAGAGAGAGCGGTCTACAAATCAGGGCCAGGGGTTTGGAGCGGGCGTTGTCACGCCAACAGTCCCCTTCAAGTCCCGGCATGTGAAAATGGGGGGTGGGGAGCGAGGAGGGCGTCCAGGTGAAGGCGGGCAACAGGCTTTGCTTTGCAAAGCCCTCTCAGCTGGGACTGGAGAATTCAAGGCAGGCTGATGTTTCTGTCGACCACCCTGAAGAGGGCGGAAAGGGGGGCCTGGCTCTTTCGTTTGGCGAGGACCTTAAGCCCATTTACGGGGAAGGGAAGGGCCCCTTGGAGTCAATGACATCCATTTGCAAGAAAAGAACTGAACCTCGCCTTAGCGCGTGCCTCGAGATACCTTCTGCCTCCAGAGGCAACAGACCTGCTGTTCCCAGCCGCCCTATCAGAATGGAAATAGATGCCCGTTTTCAACCCGGCCAGGTCGTTTCTTACGGTCTCCAGAGTTTCTCTCCTGTCACAAAGGCTAGTCTTCTTTGGATTTAAGGAAATCCGCCTCCTTTTAAAAGGAGCCGGCGCGGACGGCTCTTGTTTTGCTTCCTTGAAAACAAATTCCACCCCGATTTTGGAGAGAAATGGGAAAGTTTAAAAAAACAAACAAAAAACAAATAAGAAAGCTTAGAAAAGGAAACGGGGTAGTGTGGGAGAGGGAGTCCACATCAGAATGCACAATGTACAAATGTCCTAAAAAGGAATCCTTGGCAGGTTTTTTTAAAAAATTTGCCAGAGCAACATTTGCAGAGTTTCAGATTGTGAATTGATCATACTGTAGTTGGAAGGGTTCGCTTTAAAGCGCACAAAACCTGTTTGTTTGTTTCCGGGGAGGAGAAGAAGAAGGGCGAGGGCAATCCGTACGTTTAAGGACTTCTGAAGTTTTGAATCGCTTGGGGGCGGGAAGACAAAACACCACCCCTTCCCCCTTCCTCGGATTTGGGGGTGGGGTGGGCCACCTCCAGAGGAAAGTCTTTTATGTGCAGGATCAGTCGCCCCCTGTAACTCACACTTGCTTGCCCGCTGCCCCCCTCCCCGAAACTTTCTCAGATCTCGCTAGAAAGCAAATGTGCCAAATCCGGTGGCTTCAAACTTTGAAAGGCTGATTTACAAGCTCAGTCCTCCGCGTGTTTACTCGAGAGTAAATATCCATGGATCCGGCGATGTTTATTCGGCTAGTCTAGTGGGCACGAAGAGTATTTGCAGCAGAAAACCACTTTAGGCTGCCAAGAATTCCAACTTTATAATCTTAACAGCCTTTCAGCCGGGTTCCCTCTCTGTACAACGCGCGCGCAAGCACGCCCAAACGTATGCGTGGTTTTTACCACCACCCCCCACCTCTTCCATACAGAAACTTTTCTACAGCCTTCGCTTTTAATCTTTAAGCCGAAATAAAAGAAGCCAAATGTGTTCCTCAGTACAAACCTATTTTGGACGGTAGATTAACTGAACATCTGCACGCGGATTACAGCACCAGCCTCGACACAGAAAAAGAGGCTGACTAATCTGTAAAACCCAACTAGGGAGCATGAACGTGTAGATACCATTTGCATCCATATTCCTCACCCCTCGAGGGGGGCTAGGGCGTTACGGAAACGCGGTATCTTAAGACTTAATAGGTGTGTGTGTGTGCACGGGGGGGGGGGAAGGAATCCTCATCAGACCCAAACTTGCTTCTTCCCCTCCCCCCTGCAATTAAATCTAATCTGTTAATTGTCCTTCTTTCTGCAATGGCGTTTCCATCTGAAAAGGAGACGCGTAATCATTTTGTCTGCTTAATAATAATATTTTTCCAATTAGGGCAGTATTTTATTATAACATTAATGGGCCACACAATTAAGCCGCTTCCGTTTATTTGTGGCACTGGGAAGCGGGGTAGGAGAAGGGCGGCGGCGGTAGGAAAGGGAGGGGGGGCGGGGAAGGCAGCCGATCTGCAAGATTGATTTCTCAAGAGGAAAAGGGCTAAAGAGTTTAATCTCCCGTGTGTATATGCATAACTAGCTATCTAACGCGAGACTCTGGCTGGAAAACCCCAACGCCTTCCGAGAGAGACTCACGTGTACCGAAAGTGGGTTTGACAGTTCCCGGGGATATCCTCAGACACAGGGACTATTTTTTGGGGTGGAGGGTGGGGAAATACCAGGTTTGATCTTTACAGGGGTGGGGTAGATAGAGCCAGTTTCCCCATTGTAAGAATTTGCTTTAGACGCTCGCGGGGCTTTTTTTTCTTTTTGGTCTTCCTCCAACCCCCCTCCAGATCCTCTCTCTCTCTCTCCCCCTCCCTCCCTCCTTCCCTCCCTCCCTCCCTCTCTCTCTCTCCATCTCTCCAGATTCTGTCTCTTTCTCGGGCCTCCCACACCCCGTCCTTTATTTTTCCTGGGAAAAGTTTGCGGGTCAACATTCCTCCCCGGGAGTGCGCGCGCGCTTGGCGCACAAACCTCCCGAAACTCCGCAGGGCTGGTTTTTAAAACCCGCGGGAACCCCGGAAGCGGGAGATATTAGCAGATTAATATTATTATATTGGGGGGGGGGGGAGGGGGAGAAGGGGGTAATTGATAACACTACCTTCCACTCCTGAGCAATCAGGATGATAAATGTTTCCATCAAAGGGCGAATCTCTGCTTGGTCTACCACAGCTTAATCCAAACGGCATGTCAAATGTCAATTATAAAGATGTTTCTTTTCTGTTACGATTTTTGGAGAAGGGGAAAAGAGTAGCCTATCGCCTAGGCAGGAAGCAGCTACGTCTGTCGTTAGATGGATGCAGCTTCTTCGGCACTCAGGCTTCCCAAAATCTTACTTTCGCCTCTTCAGTGCCGGCCTAGACAATTTCCCTTTCCCTAACATTGCAGAATCTTTACGGAAACCGACCGAAATCCCCCTGGAAGGAAAGGGCGACTGTACACTTACTTGCTCGTAGCTTCCGAAATATTTCGTTGCTGGGCGTTTTGTGGTTTCCCTTCCACATACAAAAAGAAACCCGTGTCGTTTGCAGATTCCATCATAAATAGATCAAGCCGTAAGGAGGGGGGGGGGAAGATTTGTGCGGTGGGGAGACCCTGGCATAATGATTCACACTGAATCCACATTAGACATACTTACCTGGAATTCAGTGCAAAGGGATTTCCTACTGGAATCGCTGCTTTCCAAGCCATTATGATTTGGCACATATTCGCCGGCCGCAAATAAATAAAAAGAATTGCCCCCAGTGAGTGTATCTAGGGGTGTGGATTTATCCCTCCACTCTCAGGATACGCTACGTGGTCGTGTGTCAATCTGTACAAATACCCATGTGCACCACACGAAATGATCCCCGAGAAGTGTTTTTCTGTGTCTCCACACACGCATAATCTATTATGTTAGCATATTCTTTCCCTCTCTGCCCCCCCTCCACCCCACAGACAGACATATGCGATTTTCTTCCTTCGCTCCCCCCCCACCTCGCTCCAAAGCCATACGTTTTATGTGCATCTGTTTGCAAGTTATAAGTTATATTTCAGTCACTGTATGACCCGTGCCCTTTGGTGGGAAAACTCGGCTTCTATTTTGTTGCAAATGCGTTTTTCAGAAGATTCTTATTAGCTGGTATTAATAGATGCACAGGCCTCAAAAGACGAAATCAGCTATTGATAATTGCAAGAAGTATACGGCAGCTACTGTATCGATCGGCTTGTCCCTTATTCCCCTGGTATGGGAGAGATAAGAAGACACACTCTTTAGTGCAATATAATTTCTTTTGACCTATCTGCTTGCTACAGACTTATGATGAATAGCCAGAGTGGTTAAAGTCCTTTATCACGAAAGTTGCCCCTTGATATAATATTGATTCTTTATAACTAGCTCCAAACACAAAAATCAACCTGTCCACTTGGCCATGATCATCATCATCAATATCATCACAAAAGCTCTGGAATAAAGATCAGCCGAGGACGGAAAATGCTCTCTATAATCTGCTCTCCTAATCTTTATTTGCTGATGATGAAAAGAAAAGGGTGGGGACTCGGGTAGATGGGGGCAAAGGAGGAGGAGGGGAGGGCTGGTCGTATGACCCAAATCCCAAAATATTAGATAGACAAACGAGAAGGTCTTTAATTTTTGTTAAAGAAAACACCACGAAGGGGAGGACGGTCGACTAAGAAAGATAGGGGGGAACAACCCTACGTCCCCCGTCAGATATTTAGGGGGAAATACATTGAGAAACTCCTTATAATAAAATAGCATATTTCCTCCTGGACCGCGTAGAAGCAGAGTTTTTTTTTAAAAGGAAAATAAAGAGAGAGAAAGAAATACGGTTTCAAAACATTCTCTATTCGCGTTCAACACGGGGCCCATTTATATAAATCCATCAATAATCTCAATTATGCGAGAGGTCGGAAGCCTAGGCGATGAGGAGGTCAAAGGCGAATCTAGTTTACAGAGTGCTTAGCACACACGCCGAGCGGCCGCGCAGAAAAGCCACAGAGAGCCAACGTCCACGCGTGTGCCTTTTGCAGCCTCGCCTCGCGCGTCTTCACGAGCGCGGGCTCGCACCCCCCACCCCACCCTTTCCCTCCACGCGCATTCACACGCTCCGCAACTCTCGTTCAGGGTTTCCCGTGTGCGTGCGTGCTGTTTTTGTTTTGCTCAGGCGGAGGTGACAGACGTGACGTTAGCTCAACCACAATAAGCGCGGGTGCCAGAAAGTGGAGATTAGACACGTGGACTCTTGGAGCGAGCGGAGGGAAATCGCGCTCGGTGTACGCCGCTCCTCTCCGGTGGGGTATGGTTACTTTTTTGCCTTTAACTCCGCTCCACGGCCCTTGGCCGCGGGAGACGAACCCGGGAGGAAGCCGGTGGGAAAGGGGCGAAGATCGCGGACACAAATCCAATAAGTTTACTTCCGGCAGGCCAGCTGCCCCGAGGTTCAGCCAGCTTTTGCATTCTAGTAAAAAAAAAAAAAAAGAACAAACACCCCCCCCCCCCCCAAATAAAACAAAACCCTCGAAAGCTCAGCCGCCTGCCGAGGATTTTCTTCCCACTTAGCATGAGAAGTTATTGGCGCACCTCCAGCTCCGGCCCCTCCCCTCTCTTTCCAGCCCCCAGCCAGCTCTCTTCCCATCTGGGCGATGTCTTCCAAGCGCTCGTTTATTGCATTATTATTATTATTATTACTGATCGTTATTAACGGCGGCAGCGTAACGTGAGGTTAGCGAGTCGGACCGTGCGTGGTTTTCTCCAGGAAAGTCGCGTGGTGGGTTACAAAACTGAGGCACAGCCTGCGATCCTAGGACAGCGCTGGAACCAAATCCCGTTCAGAGCGGGCGGGGGGGGGGGGGAGATTTGAACGCGCCTGCAGTTCTCCGAAGCGCCTCCAAACGCAGCCAGCTCTGCCGGCCTGCTGCCTTCCGCCCCCTCCTCCTTCCCTCCTCCCACCCCTTGCAGGGAAATCCAGTTTTCACCCAGGACGCGCTTCTCCTCCGGGCCGCCTCCTCGGCCTCCTTCTCCAGCCTGTCCTCGCCCCCCCTCCTGGTTTCCCTCCAGGAGACCCCCTCCCTGGATCTCCCTGGGGAGGTGGCGCACCGCCCCCTCGGTCCGTCACCCCCGCGATCGCCACCGACGCCCCGGCCAACTTTTACAGGCCCCCGCTTTGCCTGGCTTGGAAGGGGGGGCGAAGACTTCCTCTATAGAGGAGGAATCGGGCCCAAAGCGTCCTTATTCGTTTTCAGGCGGGGAACGGGTGGGTGAGTGGGTGGGGGAGAGGACATGCAGGATCGGGTTCCGGGGTCGAAGGCCCAACGCCGCACGGTCCTTAACTGTGGACGACCAAGAGGTCCTCGCGAGACCGCTGGTCGTGGTTTTGGGTCATCAAGATGGCAGCGCGTTAGAGATCTTGGTGCTGGGGGAGCCAGGAAAGAAACTTGCCTGGTGGCAGTAGCTTGGACAGCAACCGTCTCCCTGAGGTGGTAGCCAAAGGAAGAGCTGTCAATCTTCTCCAAAGGAAGCCCCTTGGGGTTCTTCAGGGAGCGCTTACACGTGTATTTGCCTTGTAGTTTCAAGGCAACCACAAGGATCAGAAGTGGGGGGGGGGGAGGGAGGATCCAAACTCTTTAAGCAGCTCAGGATTTTTACTCCTGATTTAAAATTGTTTTTTTTTTAAATAGTTTTAAGGCATTTTGTTTGGGGGGAAAAAAACCAGGGAGACTTGAGAAAAGTACCCTCCCATTATGAAAAATGTTGAGGGATTGGCAGGCTACAAGAGGAATAGACAATCTGAGAGCTAAAAAGGGACTTCAAATTACAATGCTCCTTTGATTTAAACACTTTCAGCTAACAGACCTGGAGCTATTTCCCCCCCAACTTTTCAGGGAATTTTCTTAGGGGTTTGATCCTCCCTAGTCAACCCATCTGATTTTATAGGCATACAGACCTTCTTTTTCCTTTTTTTTTAAAGTCATTCTGTCATCTACAGAAACACACACAGTGTCAGGATTCCCTTTTTGATACACACTCCGTCCATTGTCTTTACACAAGACTGCAATCTTACAGCCACTGTACTCTTTCTCTCACATACAAATGGACCTATTTTATTGAAAGCAAACACTCCAATACTTTGTTCATGTTTACCTTTTTCTTTAAAATAAACATCTGCATCTGTGAATAAGAATTTGGGATCTAAATTTATAATATACTGTACACAGAAATTACTAAATTTACACATTGCTAAGTAAATCTCTGTACACATGGATTTTGCACGTGTAACTTTAAGTATGTCTCTACATGGATGTCACTTTTATTTTGTTATAGATGCACACTCAATTAAAGCACATAGATTCATGGATCCAGCTATGTGCACATGCACCACAACACAATTTTGCAAGTGTCTCTGTGGCTTGTTTGTGACTGGGAACTGAAAAATCTTCTGACACTTGAACTGTTACCACATTGACAAAGCTTTGTAAATCAAAAGCTCCTATTATTCAACGGTGCATCTCTGTACTCTTAGCTAACTCTGGGTGCTATTGAATTTTACAAACATATTCATGTGTCCCTTGGACAGATGTACAGCATAGCAGTTCATGACTAACAAAGGTAATGCCAGTTAGAATCAATTCATTTTATCTGGTAGAAAAAACAGCAGTGTGAACATTGTCTCATCAAATGACACAATATAATTTGATTAGTTAAATAATCAGTGATGTCCAGACATACAGGTCACCTACTTGCAAATTAGATTATTCTGTTTACTTACCGGCAGTACCTTGATGAGAATATATTTTTTTTAAAAATCCTATCTTCCACCCCAGTTGATGCTAAGAGCAAACTTCTGATTCGTAAGTGTTTAGTAGCGTGTATATATATTCTGCACAACTTTTAGTGACAAGGTATTTTTGTGCTATATTGGGAGCTGTTCTGAATAAAAAACTAAATATTTTAAAAGGGAAACAAAATGGTACATTGATTTCAAGATTTATATTGGAGCATGTATACAATAGAAGCCGTTGTATTAATAACAGCTCTCATGTTCAAAGGCCAATCTTCCTGTAGCCAAAAGAGAAGGGGCAATAGAACAATTAGTACCCTGGTGCAACCATAAAATATAAAGTATAAAACAGTATCCAATGAGGAAATGGCCATGATGTGTTAAGAAAAATTTAAATCAGGAAATATCTTCTAAGGACTAAGCAAGCATATTCAGTGAGCCTTGAATTGTTAACAGTTATGCCGGTGGTGCGATTCAAAATTTTTTACTACCAGTTCTGTGGGCGTGGCTTGGGCATGGCATGTTCGGCATGGCAGGGGAAGGTTACTGCAAAATCCCCATTTCCTCCCGATCAGCTGGGACTCAGGAGTCAGAGAATAGATGGGGGTGGGACCAGTCAGAGGTGGTATTTACCGGTTCTCCGAAATACTCCTCAAAATTTCTGCTACTGGTTCTCCAGAACTGTTCAGAACCTGCTGAATACCACCTCTGAGTTATGCCCACAAAATGATATGGATATATATAGCCACAAAAACTGACACCATCACCAATTACCCTCAACAAACATCAACTCCATCTACCAATCAGGATGGGACAAATCAGCCAACCAATCCGTTTGGTTGCAAAGGTGATGAGGATGAGCAGAGCCAGCATTCCAAACCCCCCCACCTCTACTTACAGAAAAACTGCCATTTCGATCACAGTTTACTCGCAATAAAACAAAGGCACCAGCCTGATGATGACGGGTGTGATCCCGTCGAAACGTTGCAAAAACACTTTTAATTTTACACGGGAAAAAACCCGAATAAACCAAAACCTACATACATACATATAATTGACAATTTTGCAGGGAAGAAATTTACCAGTCATCCTCATCACCTTTGCAATAAATACCCTGGGGGTCTCTGCTTTTTTTGGGGGGCAGCCTGAACATCTGGATAAGCATTGCTTATATATGTTAATGTGTATAATATGGAAAATATAACTAATATTTAATGTATTTTGGCATTTATCAGAGTCAATGAAATTTTCACAAATGTTTGATCCAGAGATAAATATAGCTATAAAACTTAAAGTGAGCTGTATGAATGTGCTCTAAAGTGAATGTTTTAAAGTTAATAAAACTTTTTTGGATTGGAAGAATATATTCACTGTATTTTCAGGAAATGCTCATCCTGTTAAAATGAACAGCAGAGCTTCAGCAACTTTTCATAACAATCTAAAGAAGCTAGTTTAAAATGGTAATAGTATAAAGAAAAAGTAAAGATGTGAAATATGTCTCATTTTTCAGGGATATTTTTAACAAATAGGAGAGTTTCCTATATGGATGCTGAAATAATGCAAGATTGAAAGCACACTGTTGTAGGATGGATTTATATCTGATACTAAACAATCATTGCTTAATCATAGTTTATTGAATTAACTGCAGTTGACTGAATTCACCAATGTGTAAGGACGGAATCTTGATTTAAAACCACCATAAGCAAATTTTCACAACTTCTTATGTCCAGCCCTTTATGACTTAGCATGATGTATGTATCCAATCGGGGGAGAAAATAAAATGGTGAACTGAAATTATATTGCAGGTAGAGAAGGAAGAAGTATGCCAGGACTATAATTTGACTAATGTCATTGTGAATACAGGACTATAATTTGTCTAATGTCATTGTGGCCCTGAAAGATTTATTATTTATTATTTACAATGTTCTAATGGGCAAAATACAAGGTAATTTTGAAACATAAAAATCCATTTTAAGTCATTATGATTGCAAAGATATAACAGCCACATCACACCAGCACTCTGAAACTTTTCATCTATTAAGATAATTAAGAGAAAACATAAATCTTACTTGGCAGAAACAAAAAATGAAGAAACCCACAGAACAATTAGAACATGACAATGAAGTTGGGTTTCTCACTGCAAAGAATATAATAAAGATACCATTTAAAAGATTAGAGCTGTTTTCCTAATCTTGCCAGGAAAATGTTAATTTTGAACACCATTTTATACTAAACTCTAGAAGAATTCAAAGTTTGGTGAGAGCTATTCCAAACTACTTATTTATTTCTTTACATAGGTCTTCGTAAACAATTTGAAAATGCTTTAGCCTGTCCATACTGCTGAAATAAATATAGAAGTTGGAGAGTATTTACTTACCTATTTTTTTCAAGCTTGCAGTAGCTGACAGAGTCAAAATGTATTTTGTTAAACAAAATTTGAACTGTTCATGATACAACCATGCAATTGTGCACATTACAGAGTGTATGTGTATCCTGTGCTTTTGCTAATGTCACCTGACAACACTTTCATTCAAGGTAAAGCAATATGGCAGCAAAAGTATTGACTTTCTGTTTTTCTGTCAGCAAAATGTATAAAAGGCTATGGGCTTAAAAAAAAAACCTAGACAAAATTTATGAAGTGTCACCTTTGGATGGTGAGCATTTACTTAAATCTGTGCAATAATATTCTGATAGTGTGTGTTGGTCATTATTAGCCAGATCTTTACTGTTATTGAGATAAAAATCAATTGTTCAGTCAAATATTCTCTCCAATTTCTCTCTCCTTGCACAGAAAATGAATTTGCAGAGCAAATTAAACTTTTCACAATGGAATCAGACTGGGTGGGGTTGCTTCCTCAATGATATTTTATAATGTAATACCTATATATATATATTTCTAATCTTTATTTAATCTTTAAACAAGTTTCTCTCCATTGCAGAATGTTAGTTGGATAAATAACTTCAGCTCAATGAAAGTATTGCATTGCAATAGCATGTGCATGCCACCACAAATATATTTAGTTCTCCTCTTAAACATACATTTCATACATAGATTTAGATGGACTCCTTTTGCTTGGCCAAGTTCAGATCAAGAATTAGCTTACAGATTGGAAAGACAAGAGTGTTTGACCAAGCTTGGGGATTCAGCACAGAGACATATACAATCAAAAAAGACACACCATGTATGTCTATATGCAAAGGGTCACTTTATGGCAGTTAAATGGCTGGCAGGGCCATGGCCAGTCCAGCAGATATATTTGGGTGGGTCGGATTGATATGATGTGGCACCTCAATTCCTTTATGATTATATGAAGTGAATCGTGTACATCCAAACATGCTACTAAAAGTTTGATTGGTTTATACACCAACTAGCAAAATGCAAAACTGCTGAGTTCAGTTCTCAGTAATCCAGACAACGAAACTTTGTACATGATAGCTGCAACTCGCTAAGTGTGTGCTTGCCGGTGGTCGAAGACAAAAGGTGTTAGAAGAAGATCTGCTATGAGGACATGTCCTGAATCCTTTCTCCAATGGTCAATTTGAATCATAACCATAAGCCTCACCCCCCCAATCATCCAGGAAAGTAGAAAGTATGTCACTCCCTCCCTTCCCCTCCCTCCCTCCCTCCCTCCCTCCCCCTTCCTTCCTTCCTTCCTTCCTTCCTTCCTTCCTTCCTTCCTTCCTCTCTCCCTCTCTTGAATAATATAGGTCTTTTTTTTTACAAATTTAAGTCATTCAAATGGACCCCTCCACCCTCCAAATATAGTTAAAACTTGGGCAGACGAAATGCAGCTTATGAAGCAAGCAGTTCACAACATTGGTTTAGGTTTATTGGTTTTTTATACCGCCCTACTCCCGAAGGACTCAGAGCGGTGTACGGCCAAAATAAAACAAATATTAAAAGGCATAATTAAAAGACATCATTAAAATCTTGGCTGAAACGTGGAAAAAAACCCCAAACTAACCCTAATTAAAATAATAAAAATTTAAATTTTACATTTAAAAAACATGCATTATGCCAGTCCGGCTTGTTGAAAGAGAAAGGTTTTGAGACCACGGCGGAAGGTGCGTAGGTCAGGGATAGTTCTTAATTCCGGGGGCAATTCGTTCCAGAGGGCAGGTGCTCCCACGGAGAAGGCTCTCCCCCTGGGTGTCACCAGTCGACATTGTCTAGCCGACGGCACCATGAGGAGACCTTCTCTATGGGAGCGTACGGGCTGGAGGGAGGCTCTCGGTGGCAGAAGGTGATCTCGTAGGTACCCAGGTCCTAAGCCATGGAACGCTTTAAAGATGGTAACCAACACCTTGAATTGCACCCGGAAAACCACCGGAAGCCAGTGCAGCTCGCGTAGGAGGGGTGTTACATGGGAACATCGCGTCACCCCATAATTACCCATGCGGCCACATTCTGGACCAGTTGAAGCCTCCGGGTGCTCTTCAAGGGGGGGCCCATGTAGAGAGCATTGTAGTAGTCCAGACGGGAAGAGATAAGGGCGTGAGTGACTGTACGTAGGGCACCCTGATCTAGGAAGGGATGCAACTGGTAAATCAGGCGAACCTGATAAAAAGCCCCCCTGGCGACAGCTGTCATATGATCTTCCAAGGACAGCCATGCATCCAGGAGGACACCCAAGTTGTGAGCCCTTCCTGTGGGGGCTAAGGTCTCACCCCCCCATAGCCAGTGATGGAACCAGCTGACTGTAAACAGGATGCCAGGAAACACAGGCACTCGGTCTTGGAGGGGTTGAGCCTGAGCCTGTTCCTCCCCATCCAGATCCGCATGGCCTCCAGGCACTGGGGCATCACGTCAAGGGCAACATTGGGGTGGTCTGGGGACGAAATGTACAGCTGTGTATCATCAGCGTACTGATGGAACTTTACCCCAAAACCCCGGATGATCTCGCCCAGTGGCTTCACATAAATGTTGAACAGAAGGGGCGAGAGGACCGACCCCTGGGGCACTCCACAAGTGAGGCACCTTGAGGACGACCTCTGCCCACCGTCAACACAAACTGCGAAAGGTCAGAGAGGAAGGAGGAGAACCACCAAAGTACAGTGCCCCCCACCCCTAACCCCTCCAACCACCGCAGCATGAAACCATGGTCGATGGTATCAAAAACTGCTGAGAGGTCTAATAGGACCAGGACAGAGGAGCAACCCCTGTCCCGAGCCCTCCAGAGATCATCGACCAATGCGACCAAGGCCGTTTCTGTGCTGTACCCAGACCTGAAACCCGACTGGTACGGATCAAGATATACCACTTCATCCAGGTACCTGGGAAGCTGTTGCGCCAACACACTCTCAACAACCTTTGCCACAAAGCGAAAGTGGGAGACTGGACGATAGTTTGCTAAAAGTGCTGGGTCCAGGGAAGGCTTCTTGAGGAGGGGCCTCACCACTGCCTCTTTCAAAGTGGTGGGGAAGAAACCCTCTCTCAAAGAAACATTGATAATACCCTGGAGCCAGCCTCGTGTAACCTCCTGGGTGGCCAGCACCAACCAGGAGGGACACGGGTCCAATAAATATGTGGCAGCACTAAGCTTACCCAAAATCCTGTCTACGTCCTCGGGAGTCACAGGGTCAAACTCCTCCCAGATAACAGTCTCAAGACCTGCCTCCATCACCACATCTAGCCCTACCCAGTCAGAGTCCAGCCCTTCCTGAATCTGAGCGATTTTATCTTACAGGTATTGTACAAAATCCTCAGCTTTACCCTGCAAGGGGTCCTCCCGCGCTTCCATATGTAAGAGGGAGCGGGTCACCCTAAACAGGGCAGCTGGGTGATTTTCTGCAGACACAATGAGAGCGGAAAAGTAATTAAACTTTGCCACTTTTATCGCCACTAGGTAGGTCTTGATATAAGACCTCACCAGTGTCCGATCAGATTCGGAACGGCTGACCCTCCAACTGCTCTCTAGGCATCTTTTCTGGCACTTCATCTCCCTCAGCTCCTCAGAAAACCAAGGAGCCAACTGGGTTCGGCACCGGATCAGAGGCCGCAAAGGCACGACGCGGTCCAGAGCCCCAGCAGCCGCCCTATCCCATGTGGCCACCAGTTCTCCAGCCGAGTCGTGAGCCATAGCCTGACGGAGCCCAAGCTCCGTCAGGAACCTATCAGGGTCCATCAGGCGCCTGGGGCGGAACCACCTAGTGGATGATTACCTCTCTCAGAGACAGGGCATGATAGCTCTGGGACCCTTGGATACGTGTGCATGTATCAAAGTCCTTTCTGCCAGAATTTGCAAGGTTCGCTTTGCTGCATGCTCAGAAGACTGGGAAAGGGCTTTGAAGCAGCCTATTGAACCTTTAAGTGATGCAATTCCCATCCCCCCCCATACTCAATGCATTGACTTCAGAGAAGCACTTCATTTGTTTTCTGATGCATCTCTCACCATAGTTTGCACAGCCTTTGTAATTAATTCTCCATTCCCCTGCATCAGGGAACTCTGGTAAATGTAACTTGACAACAGAGAGGTTTCTAATAAAGAATTCTCAGCACTCTTACCAAACTACAGTTGCAGTGATTGTTTGGGAGAAGCCACGATAGTTAAGAATATCAAGTGACATAAGATAGTCATATTATATAGGCCCATTGTATATTTGGGGTGTATGTGTGTGTGTGTGTGCGTGTGTACCCGCGCGTGCGTGCCAGCCATCTATCATAAAATTGCTCTTTTGGAACATTAGGCATTTTCCTGCCATATCCTGAGTGATACAGCAGAACTACAATGAAGAATATTTTTCATGACTTCCGTGTGGTATTGGATTTATTTATTTATTTATTTATTTATTTATTTATTTATTTATTTATTTATTTATTTATTTATTTATTTATTTATTATATTTGTACCCCGCCCTTCTCCAAGCGGACCCAGGGCGGCGCACAGGAATGTTAAAATACATACAAAAACATTAAAATTTTAAAAAACATATTCTAATAAAAACCTGTGCTAAAACCGAATTAAAAATCCCAATTTAAAACTGTCTAATAGTCAGTAATGGAGGTTACGCTAGGCCGGCTAGATGGAATAGATGTGTCTTCAGACACTTGCGGAAGAGGCAGAGGTCGGAGATGGTGCGGAGTTCAGGGGGTAGGTCGTTCCAAAGAGCTGGTCCCGCCACAGAGAAGGCTCTTCCCCTGGGTGTTGCCAGTCGGCATTGTCCAGCCGACGGCACCCTGAGGAGGCCCTCTCTGTGGGAGTGTATCGGTCTGAGGGATGTATGGGGCAGGAGGCGGTCTCGCATGTAACTAGGCCCCGAGCCATGGAGCGCTTTAAAGATGGTCGTTAAAACCTTGAAGCGCACCCGAAAGACCACAGGAAGCCAGTGCAGCTCGCGCAGGATAGGTGTTATGTGGGAGTGTCTAGACGCTCCTGTAATCACCCGCGCGGCTGCGTTCTGGACTAGCTGCAGCTTTCGGGTGCACCTCAAGGGAAGCCCCATGTAGAGAGCATTACAGTAGTCGAGTCGAGAGGTGACGGGTGCTTGAGTGACTGTGCGTAAGGCACAGTTAGGCTTGCATTGAACACTGAGAGCATATGCACCAAAGACAAATTCCTTGTGTGTCCAATCACACTTGGCCAATAAAGAATTATATTCTATTTTATTCTATAATGTGGTTGTGGCATTTTCAAGATGAGCTGTTTGGTAGCGTAAAGAGGCAGGAGTTGGTTATAAAGAAGAACTCACTGTCTGGGAATTACAGCTTTAGTTTAGTGCTATTAGTAGGGCATAGCTAGAGACACACACCACCTTGGGATTTTAAAGGCTTAAACAGGGAGCAATGTTCAACTCTTTACATTGGGTTTCTTTGCATTTCAAGGTTGCCCCACTACAAATAGGGCCCAACAATCCTTTTTGGAGGCAAGAATGGTTGACAGTTGTCTATTTTTCAAGGAATTGATCCCACCTTTAGCATTTTTTAATAAATAACTCAAGGTAGCAAACTCCCCACCTCCCCAACAATCCTGCAAGGTGGGATGGTTGAGAGAGAGACTGATGGCTTTTCATGCCTAAGGCAGGAGTCGAACTCCCAATCTCCTGGTTTCTAGCCTTGTGACTTAACCACTACACTAAACTGCCTATCTGCTTTAAATGAAACCTCTTTGTACATATTGTTGCTTAACTTTCAAATGCTGCTGTCTGCTTTCATTTTCTTTTGGGTAACCCCTGCACTTTGACTGGCCAGAATGCTGTTACACCTCCTCATGTTACATCTATAAACTTCATATTTCTTCAACAAATGTTTAAAAAAAATTAAACTTGTGTACATATATGTTTGTGTCTGTGTGGCCAATGTGATCTGGCAATTGGAAGAGTGGGAGGTCAAGCTGCAAAGGGAATGTCCACAGAAGGAGTGGTGGCCTGTAGTCCAGATTGAATAAATTGCATGTTGCTACCAAACTGTCTCAGTGCACACAGAATCTTCACAAAAGCTGATGAGAGCTGAGATCAAGAATAGTGTGAAGGGTGCAGTATCTGTCTCCAATTCCACTTTAATGCTATGCTAATTTAAATTAATTAAATTAATAGGCAGGCGACGCCCAGGGGAAGGGCCTTCTCTGTGGTGGGCCCTACCCTCTGGAACAACCTACCCCCCAAATTTAGAACAACTACGGACCTCCACTCCTTCCGCCAAAAGCTAAAAACTTACCTCTTTCAACAGGCTGGCCTCGCCTAACCTATTCACCCCAGGCTGTAATGTATTAAATTGTTTTAATTGGGACTACAGGGAATTACTTTTAAGGGTTTTAGGATTTTAAAATTTTAGCGCAGGGTTAATTATTTAATTCGATTTTAAATATTGTATTGTTGTGTTTTTATATGCTTTTTAATTGTCCTGTGCACCGCCCCGGGTCCTTCAGGGAGAGGATGCGGTTTATAAATCAAATCAAATAAATAAATAAAATAAATAAATATCTGCGAAGCAATTAAAATATATGCAAAGACATCAAAAAGTTCAAAAATCTGAAAATAAAACTCAAATTAAAACCACACATATTTTTTTTGCATAGGATCCCAGAGAATATAAATAAAAAACATCATCTTTGCTAAGATATAGACTGATAGTCAGAATAATCAATCTGACACATCATTGAAAAAAAAATGGAATCTTGCCATCGATGCCTGACCGGGAGACTAAAATTGAACAATAACTGTCAGTGGGAAAATTAACATATATTTATAATAAAGGTCTAACTAAATTCAAGCAGGAGTGGTTCCCTCATCTACAACATATCACAGAGCAAAGCAAGGTCAGGCATTTTGCCCAAATCCTCTGTGTGTATCTAGGTGTGTATCTATCTTTTCTTCGTTTTTGCTTTTTGCTTTGCATGCTTTACTTATCCACTTAAAGAGATATTTTAAAGAGATATTTAAAAACCCTAACATCAATAGAATTTTAGATTACATCTTTTTCAACAAGAAATGATATTTTAGATGTGGCCTCATTTCATTTATGCTGTTGAAAATGCAGTGAAATCAATGCTTTATTTAAGCAAAGCATTAAATAGTTTCTAGAGCTAAAAAAGTTGTAAAACTCCTAGGATAAATGATAATTCATGTGTTGTTATACAATGAGCTATTTAAACACATTTAAAAGAGCATCTATCTTAAGGCCTTGACATTATAAGCAGAAACAGGACAATTATGATATCTTGTTTAATTTAGTTTAGATTAAATCAGGGATGTCAAACTCATGTTGTCATGGAGGCATCACTTGATGTATCGGGACTTTCCCCCCTTTGCTAAACCGGGTGGTGGGTATGGCCACCATGGGAGTTAGCCGGGAGTTTGACAGCCCTGGTTTAAACAATATATGGACTTTTCCTTTAGACTCAACGATTAACTGACTACTTAGAAAAATTTCTTTCTATGACTTATTTGTTTACACACATTTCTTTATTTTTAATGGAATATTAAAATTTAATGGCATATCAACATTAAACATTTTAACAAAATATAAATCTGTGTTTATATGAGAATAAAACTTATTCAAAAATATTATTAAGATATATTTGTTACCCAAGGTTCACATTTTGTTGCATTTTATAACTGTTGTTATTAGCTACCGTAGGACTTTGTTCATAGAATTAACCTGCAATGTTGGAGGAATGGTAGATGATGTTCTTGTATATGTGGTGATCATTCACATTAAGAAATATGCTGATAATACAGTATCTAATTGTTCTTACAGAAGAGAATATACATAGCTGAGGTTGAACTGTGGAGTCCTTGATGCTCCTTGAGTTTGGTTGTTATTTGCAGATGTTTCATTATCCAACTAGGTAACATCCAAGCTCCTCATGTTAAAAGATAAAGGTTCCCCTTGCACATACTGTATGTGCTAGTCATTCCCAACTTTAGGGGGCGGTGCTCAACCCTGTTTCAAAGCCGAAGAGCCAGTGCTGTCCAAAGACGTGGTTGTGGTCATGTGGCTGGCATTACTAAACACTGAAGGCACAAAGAATGCTGTTACACCTCCTCATGTTACATCTATAAAATTCAGTGAAAATATTTTTTTTAGCAGTATAAGAAGGCTGTTCATAAACCTGGCCCCTTCTGTCAATCTTTTATCCACCCGTAATATGAAATGGCAGAACATTCTGCAGTTTATCAGCGTGTCGCTGTCTCCGGATCTTCAAAATGTCCTGAAGTCCATTTTCTCTACAACAGTATCAGAATTACATTGTGCCTCTTTAGCAATGAAACAGCTTCTGTGAGATCGTAATGTCACTGTGAGACATGAATGGTTCCCCTGCACAAATGACAGTGGAGGTAAATTAAAACAACGTGAAGTCTAAATAGCCATTGCATGGCTTCTCCAAAGTGCTAGAACACAATTCATATCATCTGCTCTCCTTTGATTATTCAGTGTATTTTTCTACTCATAAAATAATACCTGACAATCTCATACTATGAGGAGCTATCCATAGTTGGTCTAGGTAATTCCACAATATTATATTGACAATGTTACATAAAGGTAAATGATTCTGTTCGGTTGAACAGCCCTGCTTACTGATTTTTGAGGAAAGGCATAAAGTGCTACATTAGACCAAGAACTTCCAGAAATCCAGTGGCCTTTCATTGCCCATTCTTGGTGCTGAACATCTAGGCAAGCGAATTTTTACATCTGGGAATCCAACTCCACAATTGTTCAGGATGTCATGGCCTTCTATAAGTGCCTGCTGAAAGTAAAAGAGAACTACCAGTAAGCTACAAAATGCAATTCTTTTGTGTATGTGTGGGTGTGGCCTTTGAGTCAGTTTTTGACTCTTGGCAACTGTCTGGAGTAGTCCAGCAGTTCTCTTGGCAAGATCTTTTGAAAGTGGTTTGCATTGCCTCTTTCCTAGGGCTCAGTGAGAGTGACTGATTCCCAGTTGGTTTTGTGCTTAAAGTGGGATTGCAACCTAGGGTCTCCTGATAACTCTAACCTGGTATTGTAACTACTACACCAAATTATCAAAGTATAATAGAAATGTGTATTAACTAAACAGGATGTTGATTCTTTAAGCCATGTCTGCTTTCTGCTGAGGAATTAGATTTGAATTTGAAGTTCATGTCCCTGGACTTAGAAGGTGTAATTGAATGTATGGATAACTTTGGGGGAATGAAGAAAAGGGATGCTGCCCAGGAACCAATCAGAAAAGAGAGATAAGAGCCCCCAGTGGATTAATGATCTGAGGAAAGGGGCTCAGTTAAGGCAGTTAAAATTGGCAGTGGGATGTTTGTACCTTCAGATTTGTAAGATTTTGTTAATGTAGTTTTGCAATAAAGTCGAATTAACTTATCTAGTAGTGTTTTCTGTCTGGTTTATCCAGGAGGGCTGACAAAATACAGGAATTTGTTTCTACTCTATAGGTGTAGGAGTAGGTGTAGTAGGAGTACTACCCCATCAGTTTTCCAAAGTTTGGCAGATCAAGATCTGACTTGAAATTACAACTTTCCATAACCTTCAGCATGCTTTTGAAGATTATCGGTTATAAGTTTTCAAGACCTGATATGTGCTTAGCAAACTATTGGACCAGTACTATTCCCCCCCCCCCCCCCATGGAAAGGTCATTCAAAAGTCAACAAGATTATTAACCGAATCTTACTTTGATACTGATGATGAAACAGCATCCTAGTTTAAAAAGTACAGATCAGTCACATGTCATACCTAAATCTCGTTCCTACAACTGACCACTTCTCCCTATTCTGAGGGTCTGCCAAGATGGCTGCTTTCCTCTGCCTAATAATAACTCCAGTGAAGTCTATAATAGATCAAAATAGCAGCAGTCTTACGAATCAGAAAGCATTCCAGCTTTCTCCTATAATGAAGTTGCATAACTTTTAGTTTTAATCCTTAATTCTTCTATTTCAATGCATTGTTTGGATATCAATGCATTAATATCTATATTCCCACAGTATCACAAAGAACAATGCTGCATTGCTGTTTATGTATATGTTAGGATTTATGTATATGTTAACAGGAACATTAAAACACAGGCTGTTTCCCATTCCAAAAGTATTAATACTATCCAAATGAAGTGAAACAAAGATCGTAGATCTGATCGGTATATATTTCAGAAGATTATTAAGCTTATTTGCATACCTCAGAATTCATAGTTACCCAAGTGAAGGAAAAGTGATTTAAAGTTAATAAAAATATACAGTAAATTATACTGTCAACAGTCAATGAAATAATAAAGATATGGGAATGAAATCCTTTCTTAGCTCTTGCGAATTTGTGGATGAAATAATCTGTAAATAAGATTAAAAGATTTCAGTATCACTAAGATTGCCTCTTGTGACCTTAAATGTCATCCAAGTCAGGTTTAAAACATTGTTTGTGTGTCACTTCACGTGCATATAATTTTTGCATTTATCCTACTGTTTTGATTTTATAAGATTGCTCTAGCGTGTGCATAGCCCTTCTCTGCATCAAGAATTTTACATTACATGCTAGAAGTACAGATTCCATGTAAAATAATGTCTCAGATGGGACTGTCAAGAGTAGATGTCGCTTTAATCTGCCACACAAAAGGCATAATTGGATGCATCAGCTAAAAATCTGTTACTAGACAAAGTGATACTATAAATAATGCACACATTCTTAGTAATGTAAACAAAAGCCAGCCAGAGGGGCTGTGAATCCAAGAACTTCTTTGGACCAAAAGTGGCAATTTTGATTCACAGTAATGCTGAACTTTATAAAATTAAATGGTTAAAATCTTGATCGAAATGTTTTTCTCAAATTACAAGAAGCCCAATATTATCTACAAACATACAATCACAACAAACAAGCTAAGAGGCTCAAGTTCAATCATAAAATACTGATTTTACGATAACACAATTTAGGAGTAGGTCAGTGTGGTGTGGGAAAATGATATTTGAGGGAGATTGGAAAATGGCAGAAATTGCAATATTTCATGATAATTTGAATGAAGCCTTTTAGGCTTCTACAGCATAAAATTCTAAAATATTAGATTTGAAAAGAATGTAGAAATGGAAAATTCAAATCCCATTCCTTGTCAATGACAGAGTACCTCTACTATTAACTTCCTGAAAGGTAACGATCTAGAAAACAACTAGAAACTTCAATGTAATTCAAAGTTCAAACTCGGCTAATATCTCCAATCCATTTTCTTTCACATATGTTTTATTCCCCCCTACCCCACCCCCCCTATTTAATTAAAACCACCTTTTACAATTTGAGTGGCTTAAGTTATAATTTCTAGACCAATAAAAATTTTGCTCCATCATCTAAGCAACAACTTTTTCACTATTTGAGGATGAGATGTTGCAGTTAAAAGATACCACTATAAATAGGAGATTAAATAGATTATATGCTATTTGGTCCTTTGGAAAAGAACAGGTAGTGTATGTTTTCTGTGGTCTCTTATGATAATATTTCTTATATTTTATGAATTCTTTAAATTCTTTCCTATCAGTTCCTTGTATTTATTTATTTTTTGCTTCACCCAGATTCTATTCTATTTGTACTCTATGACTATCATTAAGTGTTGTACCTTATGATTCTTGATAAATGTATCTTGTCTTGTTATGTACACTGAGAGCATCTGCACCAAAGACAAATTCCTTGTGTGTCCAATCACATTGGCCAATAAAGAATTCTATTCTATTCTATTCTATTCTATTCTATTCTATTCTATTCTATTCTATTCTATTCTATTCTATTCTATCTGCAAGGGATCTACATTTATGCTAATTCTGTCCTGGAAAAAAGGATCTTAGATACGAAAGAGGCACACATCATTGCTTTCTCTTTATCTGTCCTCCAACATTTTGTTCATGGACTTCTCCATGGCCAGGGGTAGCTCAAAATTATACTTAACTTTTAGTAGAGCAATGTCACTCATGTCACTATGAGCCAGTCACAATATGAGAACTGTAGTATTTTTTTGCTCACTGATGCTAATGCTAACTTCCCCCAAATCTACTGGTTCCTGCTTTTAAAAGTTTTGTAATTAAGTCTGAAATACAACTATCCAAACTTTCTAATCACAAGCCTTCCCTTTTCTTCTTAGGCACTTGTTCACTTTCGATTGATCTATCCATAGGAAAATTTCCTAGAATAAACCGTATGATGTGTATCAATTTATTTGCTTAGAATCACCAGTGTACAGCCCCCCCCAATCCTAAACTAAACTGAGGTTGAAGGTTTATATGAAAAGACAATAAATAAATAAATAAATAAAGATTAACAAGATTAGCAAAGGTTGAATGTCAACAAATTGTTATAAACAAACAAACCAGCGTTATGTAGACAGCAAGAAAAGATCGTTGCAAAGAAAAGAAGGCAGGCTGATGGGTAGCTCAGCTTCTTATTTAGATTTGTCAAGATTATTATATTAGTGCAAGCTCTTTATTTTTGATGTTGGCGCAAGCAGCCATATGCTCATTCTTAAAGTACAAGAAGAACGCTTCCTCTGATTCATGTAGTGTAATAACAGTCTCTAGTTGGAGAAAGTTATGGAGAAATAATACAAGTTTTAGGGAAATTAAAAAAAGACAATTTTTTCCTATGGAAATCCGTTGTTTAATGTAAGCTGTTTTAAATTATTTGGCTTAAAAAAATCAGGCAAGGTTTTCATTCTGAAATTAAGATAACTCTTATTATGACAAAAATAAAGCTTTTCTGGATTTGCTGCGTTTCTTTTGAGCCCCATTTCAATAGAAATTTCAGGCTCGCTGAATGTCGACTCTTCTATTGCACTGAATGACTATGTACTGTTGCTCAACCAGCATAATACAAAGCAGCTAATTATTGCAAAGAAAATTATGTATGCACTTTAAGCTGGCCACAGAGTTCCATATGTTCTTGGCAGCGTTTTTATTTTGCTCCCATTCCATTTTTAATGCTACAGTGCAATTCAATTTGTACCTAAATCTCACATGTTTTTCACAGATCTATGATGGATCTGCATGTGCAGATGATGGCTTGAATCCAAGGAACACATATGATGTTGTATGGCTGGGAGAAAGTCCACCTGTTTGGATTTACTTCTATCGGGGAACTTGTATTACTAGGGCTAGATTGGAGCAACAGAACATAGTAATACACACTCTCCATCCCAAATATACACTCACACATTCACAAGATAGCATCTAAACTTTACCACCCAGCTAGTAAAACAGGAGCTTCAAGCTCCAACTTTTAACCATTTAATTTACAACAGCAAATCCATACTGGCTATAGTATAGTAGCACTAGGATGATAATTCATGAAATTTTGGTGTATATATTATTTTTGCTGCTTGTTGTGCCCATCATTATGTCAATAAATCTGTCCACTGGGTTGGTACAACAAAATAAAATCAAGGTATATATCCGAAGTGGCTTAATGTTTGTATAATCTGAGACTACGTTGTTCTTTTTTTTAAAAAAATAGGAATGTTATTAAAAATTTCAACTGGTTAAAAAAAAACTAATGATAAAAAATTAATACAAATTAAAAAAAGAAAAAATATTGTATAAGGCTGTGATGGCAAACCTAAGGCACATGTGCATGAAGTGGCACACAGAACCATGTTGCCTGGCATGTGAGGCTTCACCCATTCCTCTTCTGGGTTTCTGGCATGCATGCGTGTGGGATGAACACGCGTGCGACAGTGCCAGAAACTGAAGAACTGGTCTTCCATTTTCTGGCTTCTGCATGTATGCCGCCCAGCTGATCATCGCACGCACATGCACACTAAAAACCAAAAGTGCGTGTGCTGAAAAACTCATTTCCCCATGGGTGCATGCTCCCTGGGCAGTTCCTCTTCCGGGTTTGTCTCAGACAAGAGCGTGCATGCTCCCTTTTTGGGATTTGGTGCTGAAAAGGTTCGCCATCACTGGTGTAATGTAACAAAGGAAAAGAAATATATAAAAATTACTTGTCCCTTCATCATCACAAGTATAAACAATTTTAGTAGTAATTTATCACCTTCTCTTAAAACAATGCAAAAGATCACTTCTTCCAATATCCCATATTCCTTTTCTTATCTCTAAATAAATCCTTACATTTTTTTTATCATTTCAGTGCTGATTAGCAAAAGTCCATTTAGGGTTACAAGTGATAGCAACATATCTATTTTCATGTTGATCAACTAAACCAACTTTATATTTTTCCCTTTTCCTTTTAGCAATCTTGAACGTCAGTCACTTCAAATGCAGTGCTAAAAATTGATTTCCTTTCATTTTTTTCCTTTGTCCCTTCTAATAAAATACTTCAAAGCTTTAACAAGCCTCTTTTGTAAATCCAGTATAGGAAGATTATCCAGGTCTTGGTTTGTTAATTATATATCCCTTTTAATTATTAAGACATCAGCTGGTTTCTTTTGTATCTACAGTGTAACATATTTTTTTCATTTCATTCTTGTAGGCTGTCATTTTTAAATCTATTTTCATGTCAGTCTTATCATCTTTTAAGAATATTTTCTCTGTAGAGGCAAACCCTCTTAAAAGTAACTTCTGGGTCTATCGTTCAAAACTATTCTTCAATATGTCCAATGTTAAAATATTTTCTCCTGTTCTATATTAGTAAGTCAAATTGTTTTTTCTCCTCTAAGTTTCGTTGTAGCCTTTAGTTCCTTCTAGTTCCCTCTAGTGTACAAACTTCAAAGTCCCATCCTATCATGTTTTTTTTAACAAATTCAAAACAAAAGCAATTGTTCACAGTAACAATTTCTATAATTGATTTCAAAAGCTTATTTCAGATCCATTATGAACCCTTAGTAACTTTTCAAAATCAAAGTTCTAATCACCCTTTTGATATTTATTCAAATAAATTTTTCAAGCCTTTCAATTTGTATAAGAAACTTTTTTCACTAAGGATTGAAGGAAACTCACCCAATGTTTTCAGACTTGTCAATCTAAAGGTTCATAATAGCTGAAAAGCAGTTAACAAAGTGATTAGAAAAGGAAGTGTGCAAACCCAGTGCCTTTTAAAGGTATCAACTTTGATTTGAGCAAGATGCTTATTCCCAGAGCTCTAAACCTGCTGGATAATCTCACAGTCACAATCTCCTTGTCAGTCTTTATTCCATCATGGTCATCAACTCCACTTGTCGCAGAGCCATCTTCAGTTCACAGCTTCTTCTCTGGAAGTGTGAGTGTGCACTGTACAAGTCTGTCACTTCATGGAAAATCTGCTACCTTCTCCATCAGGCAGCCAGCATTTCCAGTTTTATTAATTAGATGAAGTTGACAACATTGTGACAATATTGTGTATCAGATCGATGCGATGCTTCACATATTTTTGAGCCCATGGGGAGGGAAATAGGATCCCTTTAAAGCAGAGGACTGAGAGCTACATGGCTACTGTAATGCTCTCTACATGGGGCTCCCCTTGAGGTGCACCCGAAAGCTGCAGCTAGTCCAGAACGCAGCCGCGCGGGTGATTACGGGAGTGCCTAGACACTCCCACATAACACCTATCCTGCGTGAGCTGCACTGGCTTCCTGTGGTCTTTCGAGTGCGCTTCAAGGTTTTAACGACCATCTTTAAAGCGCTCCATGGCTCGGGGCCTAGTTATATGCGAGACCGCCTCCTGCCCCATACATCCCTCAGACCGATACGCTCCCACAGAGAGGGCCTCCTCAGGGTGCCGTCGGCTGGACAATGCCGACTGGCGACACCCAGGGGAAGAGCCTTCTCTGTGGTGGGCCCTGCCCTTTGGAACAACCTACCCCCTGAACTCCGCACCATCTCCGACCTCCGCCTCTTCCGCAAGTGTCTGAAGACACACCTATTCCATCTAGCCGGCCTAGCGTAACCCCCATTACTGACTCCTAGATAGTTTTAAATTTGGGTTTTTTAAATTCGGTTTTTAGCGCAGGGTCTATTAGAATAAGTTTTTTAAAATTTTATATGTTTTATATGTGTTTTAACATCCCTGTGCGCCGCCCTGGGTCCGTTTGGAGAAGGGCGGGGTATACATTTAATAAAATAAATAAAAAAATAAATCTCAAAAAGGACATAGCTGCTTTAAAGAGTTGTGATGGACTACATGGGCAAACCCTGTGAAATTACTCATGAAATGCAGCAATCTGCACAGATTCAGTATTTCTCTTCTGGAAGTATAAAAGAACACAAATCTAGATGGAGAGAAGATACTAGAATGAAGCACTACTTGAGGTTTTGCAGGGTTATGTACATTTATAGCAGATCATTCTGCTTTGGCATATGCAAGAAATATTGTTTTCAAACTAGTGGCAGCCAAGGGCGTCCTATCATTCTTTCCCAGTCATGATATAAAGTAGCTGTAATAAAACCTGAGGCAGATAATCCCATAACTGCCTCTTCTACTGGCAGCAGTAAAACATAACATATATATTGAAAATTAACTATATACAAAAGACATTTCCTCATTTTTGTTTTCCTTTGTGATTGCAACATCATTTGGGATGGATTTTAATCTATTCATCTGTTGAACAGTCTTCCTTAACAGTAGCTCTTACAATCTTTGTCACGCGACAAGCGACAATCTCTTCATTATGCATGCATGCTGAGTTTTATGGCCAGTACCATGTGTGAGCTCCAAACACTCACTACACACAAGCAAATAAGGAGGTCAAATGTTTCTGAGGAAAGTAAAAATGCTTGAGGAACAGAACAACAAAAGGGCATTTCCACCTGACCAGTAGCACCCGCCAAATCTTAAGACAGATATGTCCACATGTTATGGTAATGAGCCAAGCAAACTGTTAATTTATTATTTATAAAAATAACAATAGAATGTTGTGGGATGAATGCCAGGCACCTTTTAATTTTCCTTTCTAAAACAAACAAGCGCTGAATAAGATTTTCTGAGGAGTCCCTGATGCTCTCTGAGTTTGGTTGTTTTCTTGCAAACGTTTCATTACCCAAACTAGGTAACGTTATCAATGCTGGTAAGGAATGGAGGTTTGTTTTCAATTTATATTCGAGAGGTTGGAGTATAAATTGAGAGCAAACCTGATTCCTTACCAGCACTGATGATGTTACCTAGTTTGGGTAATGAAATGTTTGCAACAAAAAAACCCAAGCTCTGAGAGCACCAGAGACCCTTCATTTCAATCCTGATCTACAAATATTCTCCTTTGTATGAATTTTTTCTTGCCAAACAGAAAATTGAATAGAGATGTCTAAACTAAGTATATGTCAATGTGTAATTCTCTTCTCCTATAGTGTAAATAGCTTGGAGATAACTTTAATTGGACATAGAGCCCATAGGAAGGGGGAGGCGGAATTTCTCATTCCTCCAAGTAAAATTACCTGATTAAGAATGCTTCAAAAATGTATGGAAGCTTCTAAGTGCCATCAACATCATAATGGAAGAGAAATTTGATCTTGAATAAGTAATAGCTAATATTTAACAAGATATTATACTATCTTTACAATATACTATGCTATTAGCAATAGCACTTACTATAGCAATAGAAATAACACCGATATACTGTTCCTTAATGCTTTACAACATTCTCTGAATGGTTTACAATGTCAGCATTATTTGCATATTGCCCCAGAAATCTGGGTTCTCATTTTACTGACATTGGAAGAATGAAAGGCTGAATCAACCTTGAGCCCATTGGGATTGAACTCCAGAGTGTGGGCAGTTAGCCTGCAATAGTGCATTCTAAACACTTTCCACCAGGGTTCTTACATTCTGATACATGATTGATCTATCAAAAAAAAAAAAACTCTCCAGTTCTAGATTAATGTCTGACATAGCTTTTAGAAGCCACCCCCAAGAACGCATTTATGAGTTATGGTATCCACGTGTGACACAATTCAGAGAATCTTACTCATAAACAGAACATGGCTTCAATTAGTTGAATAGTTTTTCTGATAGGAATTGGGAGGAAGATCTAAAGATTAAAATATTGGATTTGGATTGGAACGAGAATTGGAAGAGTCGGATTATGAGGACTTTATCTATAAGGATTAAAGAACATAATTTTAAGGTTGTTTGGAAATGGTACTGGACCCCACTAAGATTATCACTGATAGATAAAAAAAGGAGTGATAAATGTTGGAGATGTAATACGGAATTGGGAACTTATGAGCATATGTGGTATAAATGTGTGAAAATTAAAAAGTTTTGGCAGCAATTAGAAAGAACGATGTGTGAAATGATGAAAAGAATAATAATATTGAGACCAGAAACTATATTGTTATTGATAATTAATGAACCAGAGTTAACAAAACATGAGAAAGAACTGATTAGAATTATGATTATAATGGGTAGAATTGTAATAGCAAGATATTGGAAAATAGAGGTAAATATTAAAATAGAAGAATGGTACTGTGAAATGTGGAAATTAGCCTTAAATGATAAAATGACGTGTGATATTAAATTTAGAGAGGGGGTTTATAAAAACGATATCTTTTGGAAGACTTGGAAGCCATTTGTGGACTATGCACTTGGAACTTTGGACGTCTCGACGCCTGTACCGAGGGAACGTGGATTTTGGAGATCCTAAAGATAATAGATGATACTTGAAACCAACTCTTCCTTTTGTTTTGTACAGCACTGGGTGATATATTGTAAAACAGTATAAAAATTTCAATAAAAAAAAAAAAAAAAGAATAGTTTTTCTGATTTCTACAGAATGTTGATGTAACTTTGACTAGGTGTTCATGAACAACAGACTAAGAACAAATCTATTTCTAACTGTCTCGCTTCAAAAGAAATTAGATCACAAAAGTGGATACAATTAATTTTAAAAAATCCTTATACACAGTTAAATTGTGTCTAATGTCACGTAAAAGTAGTTCTCTTTTTCACAAAATGCAGATTCATCTAGATGTTGGGGGGTCTCTCTTTCCATTCAGGTTCCAGTTTCCTAATCCTGTTCCCTTTTCCACAGAAAATTTGGATGTATGTCTTTTACTTGTCATCAGCAGGAGTGTGGGATGGGGGCAGGGATAGTGATTTTGCTTAGCTTTCCCTTCAAAAAAGCAACAATATTAAGGTTAGATAAGGGGTGTCCAACCTTGGCAGCTCTAAGGCCTGTGGACTTCAATTCCCAGAATTCCCCAGCAAGACATGGTAGGTGAAGTCCATAAGTCTGAAAGTTGCCAAGGTTGGACATCCCTGGGCTGGATGATACCCCTTTGGTAGAAGGAAAATGAGGACTCTGGGGAAATAAGTCCATAGAATGGTATTCTAAATCAGTCCTTTAGAATGACATTTCCCACAGCCATCTTTCTTTCATACGTCAGGATAGCTTTGATTTATTTTGCAACCAACTGGTATGTCTACTCCAGCAATTGCCTCCTAAACAATTAGGGGATGAGTAAACTTGTTCTATCATTCCACACTGTAAACATACCCCTCCCCTGTTTTTTTTTTTACATTTCCCCCTTAACTGTCGGACATTTGTCAGTATTTATTCCCATAGAAGAGACAACTGGATCTAAAATTGGAGATTTGTTTGCTGTAAAAAGAAGCCCAACAAACTGCCAATGACTGACACTTTCCACTTGCCATAAATTTCATTATATCAGGTTTTTTTTTAAAGTTCACTTAGGCCAACAAAAAATGAAATTAACCCCTTTTATCGATTTCCCATCTTACTAAGAGGAATGAAAAAAATCCAAATTTTTGATTTATGCAATCATCCCAAATACAGCTTAGAATGAGACTATTTTTGGGATCTATCTATCTATCTATCTATCTATCTATCTATCTATCTATCTATCTATCTATCTATCTATCTATCTATCTATCTATCTATCTATCTATCTATCTATCTATCATCTATCTTTGTATGTATGTAAGTATGTATGTATGTATGTATGTATGTATGTATGTATGTATGTATGTATCTATGTATGTATGTATGTATCTATGTATCTATGTATCTATGTATCATATTTCTTAGCAACCCATCTCCCTCTGAGAGGGACTGTGGACCATGTTACCAGCTTGCATTCAAATTTGTGATTGGGGAACACTTTTAATGTTTTAAAAATCTAAATGTTCCTACACCTTTTCTTTAGAATAGATCTGTGATAGTGAACTTACGGCATGCATGGCACAGATAGCATGCAGAGCCCTCTCTGCGGGCACATGAGTCATTGCACCAGCTCAGCTCCACCACACATGTGTTCACACCTCCTGCCAGCCAGCTGGTTTTCAGGTCTCTGCTGCAGATGCGTGGGCCATGCAGGAGACATGCAGCTTGTGCGGGGGGCTGGGTGTGTACAGGTGTGTGCAGAGAGGTGCATGAAGGGAATGGGGTGTGTATGGGTGAGCGGGGTGCATGCAGGTGGGTGGGTTGCACACCCATTGGATTATGGGTGTGCACGCACATGTGCTATCAGCACTCTGTGCCAAAATGGTTAGCCACCGCTGGAATAGATGGAAAAATACAAGTAGACTTTGATTTACAACAGTTCATTTAGTGACCGTTCAAAGTTACAACAGCACTGAAAAATGTGACTTGTGACTGTTTTTCATAGTTAAGACCGTGGAAGATCCCCATGATTATGTGACTGAAATTCAGATGCTTGGCAACTGGTTCATCCTGATGACCATTGCTGTGTCCCAAGGTTATGTAAAGCAAAGTCAATGGAAAAGCCAGAAGTCACTTAAAAGCTATGTTACTAACTTATGAACTGCAGTGATTCATAAATGAAAAGATGGCCAACCTACAAATTGAATGGGTGCTGGAGGTAGCAAGTATCTGGTTCCCCTTCCAGCAAGGTTTCAGACTGGGAAATAGTATCAAGTCAACTTTGGTCATACTAGTCAATGGTTGAGGGAGGCTTGGATAGGGGTGATTCTGAATGGGACTGTGTTATTTTACTCAGATCTTGTGTGCAGTTTGGAGTCTTACAGCTACTGAGTGGTGGCCAGGGAGACATTTGCACAATTGTATCTTTGTGCCTGATCCTGAATCAAGATGCCTCCTTATATTCACTCATGCTTTGGTCATGACTGTTGCAATGTGCTCTAGAAGACCATCCAGAAGCTGCAATTGGTCAGGTACTGATTGTTATGGATTTATTTATTTATTTTATCTATTTATTTATTGAATTTATATTGCCACCTATTCGCCCATGGTGACTCAAGGCGGCTTACAGAATATAAAACCCCATTTAAAACAATAAAAACTAACAGAAAGAATCAAATGAATTATATAGTGCAATATAACAAAAGATTTCCTCTATATGTCCATGTAACACCAGTATTCTGCAAGCTGCACTAGTTTGCTATAAGCTTCTGGATGCAATTCAAGGACATAAATGGCACAGACCTTTTTTGAAATGATGTAATCTTAGGGATTCAGATGGTGTAACTTTTATATGGAAGGATCAGTGCTTGGCTCTGACTTAGCAGAGAACTGAGTCTCTTATCTTTAGAAAGGCAGAGAAAATTTGGCTCTTTCCTTAAGCATTTGGGTGAGGGTGTGTCAAACTCCTATACAGTTGTTGTTGTTAGTTACAAAGTCATGTCCAACCCATCACGACCCCATGGACAACATTTCTCCAGGCCTTCGTGTCCTCTACCATCCCCTGGAGTCCATTTAAGCTCATGCCAACTGCTTTGGTGACTCCATCCAGCCACTTCATTCTCTGTTTCTTTTGCCCTCAATCTTTCCGAGCATTAGGCTCTTCTCCAGTGAGTCCTTCCTTCTTATTAGGTAGCCAAAGTATTTGAGTTTCATCTTTAGGATCTGGCCTTCTAAAGAGTAGTCAGGGTTGATCTCCCCTAATACTTACCAGTTTGATCGCATTGCAGTCCAAGGGACTCGCAAGAATCTCCTCCAGCACCATCGTTCAAAGGCCTCAATTCTTTGGCACTCAGCCTTTCTTATGGTCCAACTTTCTATGGTGACATACACTAAATTTGAGTGCCTGATTTCCAATTAACGGTTACATTGATTTTTTAGTTTGCTTTATTATTTCGTTTTTGGTGTTTTTGTTATTAGTTTTTTATACATTGCACAGAATCTAATTGTTCAAGTTGGGTGATCATGTAAGTGCTTTAAACAAAAAAAGTATACCTTGATTTTGATTAAACAGTGTTACCTAAAAGGAATTTCCACTAAGTAGAATTTCCAGTCATTGGTATGGAACGGTGGATAATTACTGAAATTATGCATTATGGGGACATTCTGAGTAATGCTACATGGAGAAAAAGGGGGGGGGGGGGAAACTATCGTGATCAATATAATATAGTGTTCTTTATGTAAAGAAGAAAAAATGCTTTTAGAATAGTTTATCGAAATCTTTTCCTGCCCTTAAGCATGTTAAAAATAATCTGTATATCATCAAGCCTGTATTTAGGCGAAATTTACTAATAATATCTTTATAATGTGCCTAATGGAGCAAATATACTTCGATCTGTTCGTGTCATTTAATTTGTAAAACTCCAGAGCAGGATTCAGTTTGATCAAGGTAACCTCACTGCTAGTTTATTTTGTGATAAGATTCTCCTTAATCTAGAAGTATCATCTTGCAAAATAGGAAAATACCATTTTGGTAGCACACCAAATGGATGTAACCAGAGGTAGTATTCAGCCAGTTCTGACCAGTTCTGGCGAACCAATAGCAGAAAGTTTGAGTAGTTTGGAGAACTGGCAAATACCACCTTTGGCTGGCTCTGACCCCATCTATTTGCTGCCTCCTGAGTCCCAGCTGATTGGTGTCCCAGCTGGGGATTTTACAGTATCCTTCCCCTGGAGTGGGGAGGGAATGGGGATTTTACAGTATCCTTCCCCTGGAGTGGGGAGGGAATGGGGATTTTGCAGTATCCTTCCCCTGCCATGCCCATCAAGCCTCACCCAACAAGCCATGCCCACAAAACCAAGCCACGCCCAAAGACCCAGTGGTAAAAAATTTGAATCCCACCACTGGATATAACGTACTGGAGAAACAAACTGGGTGTCTGATAGCTTGTTGCAAATGTGATAGCTTGGGACCCAAAGAGATCAAAGGTACATGTTGGTATGTATGTACGTTATATTTGCCGCTTTATTCAGGAGTTCAGACTAGCATGAAGCAATCCATACCCCATGAGGTAGATTGGCCTGATAGAACGGGTTTGGCCAAAGTACTCCCATGAGCTTCATGGCTGAGGATAGGCTATAATTTGGCTTTCCTTGCTTGTAGACCAAAACTTTAGCTCTTTTAATTGTGTGCCATCAAGTCAGTGCTGACCACGTAGGTTTTTCTTTTTCACGATGATCTGTCCCTAACCTGTTTATTCAGGACTTCCAAAGGTTCAGTTATTACCAGTGCGGCCGAGTCTATCCTTCTTAATGTCGGTTGTCCTCTTCTTCTCTTTCTTTTCACCCTTCCCAACTTTATAACCTTCTCTAGGGATCCATGTCTTAGCATAATCTGTTTAAAGTCGGAAATTCTGAGCATGACTATTTGTGCCTGGAATGAGATCTTGGGTTGATTTGTTCAGCGATCAATTTGTTTGTTTTCTGAGCTGTTCACAATATTCTTTCTTTAACACCAAATCTCAAAAATCTCAATGCTCTTTTAATCCTGCTTTTTCAAGTCCAATTTTCTCTTCCATAGAGTATCCCAGATGATACCATTGTTTGAACAATGCCAGTCTTTGTAGGGGTGACAAACTCAAGGCCCAGGGACTGAATCTGACCCATGGGGTGCTTAGAGCTGGCTCGTGAGGCCACCTTAGAAACAGCAAAGAACTGGCCTGTAGTGCCTCTGCCAGTGAAAGCAGAGCTCAGGAGAGCTGCCCTCCTGAGCTCCGTTTTAACTGGCAGAGGGCTGCAGGAGGATCCCACCCAGTCCTGCCCGGGCCACAACAGGTGCCCCCGACATGAGTGATGTTGAGCTGGCCATGCTCACCCTGGACATCCCCCCCATCCCGCGCAAGGTCAAACACAATCCTCAATGAAATCGACTTTGATATCCCTGGTCTAGACAATTCATGATACTTGAACGTGAATATCTTTTTCAAGGCTTTCATGGCTGCTCAACCAGCTACAGTCTGAAAAATATTTCTGGATGGCTTGTTCCTTAACTGTTGATAGTTGATCCTAAGAGGCAGGCACTATCCACCATTGCAATATCTCCATTATCAATTCTAAGGGGGGTTTAAGCTTGTAATAATAGATGAAGTGGGTGCAGACTAACAATTCAGAAGCTGGTTTGTACATGTAATATTTTAATTTTCTGAGATTGTGGATTTGGGGTTTTCATGAGCTGTATGCCATAATCATCGCAATTATGACAAATCATGGCTTGAACTATCTTGCTTTGCATGTAATGAGCCTTATCTCATATATTAGTCCACCTTTTAAGTTGCATTACTGAAATAAATTCAGATATTCTAATTTTATTCTAATTTTTCAAGTTTCACCTGTATATTGCTTGGTAGAAGACAGGAGTGGCAATGACAACTTTCTTTGTGCCATCTATTTTTCTGTGACCTACACTTTTTGTGCCATTGTATATCATTTTGCTAATCTGGCGTGTTCTGCTTTTTGTAATTTACATAGAGTATTGCCAGCATCTGAAGTCCTGTTCAGAAAATGCAAATGTTGCTAATGTACCTTGTCAGCAGTGTCTATGATGCAAAAGGAGACAGATTCACCAAATCCATTCCTTTTTCAACATGCGTCATGATGGTGGAAACCCCTCCCCACCCAAAAAGGGATGGAACCTGACACTGTAATACTGCTTTGTTATTCTGATGAAAATAGTCAAATTCGGCAAATGCGGTTGTACAAAGTTTGGACTGACACTCCACAAATGCCAGGGGTGAAATGAGAATCTTTTCTAGGGAAGGTCAAATACACGGTTGAAACTTTATATGGTTAATTCATAGATCTAAAAAAGTTAAGCATTTTCATAAAAAGGTAAAGGTTCCCCTTGCACATATGTGCTAGTTGTTCCTGACTCTAGGGGGTGGTGCTCATCTCCGTTTCAAAGCCAAAGAGCCAGTGCTGTCTGAAGATGTCTCCGTGGTCATGTGGCCGGCATGACTAAATGCCGAGGGCACACGGAATGCTGTTATCTTCCCACCAAAGATGGTCCCTATTTTTCTGCTTGCATTTTTATATGCTTTCAAGCTGCTAGGTTGGCAGAAGCTGGGACAAGTAATGGGAGCTCACTCCGTTATGTGGCACGAGGGATTTGAACCGCTGAACTGCGGACCTTTCTGATCGACAAGCTCAGCATCTTAGCCACTGAGCCACCGCTTCCCTTCTCATACCACTCTACAAAGCAAGGAAGCAGTTGGCAGGTGGTTCTTTCTTACTGTATATTTTATTAAAAATTAAAATGTGAACTGCTAACTTAAACATAGTCCCCTCACTTGAACCTACGGCCTTTTTGAAACCTGAATCTCCACTTTGGATCAAAGCAGCATTAAGGCTAATGGCCTGGATTCTAATATCTGGCTCAAATACGACAGTGCTTCTGTGGAGAATACTGAATCTCTCTCTCCCCTCCCCCCCCGCCTCAGATAGTTGTATATCATGTAAGTAATTGTTAACATCATCACGGTGCTTACATGACACATTACAAGACATGATTTGCATGCAGTTTAGTTTAACTAGATGAAGAGTTGGCCTTTTGACACGAATTGCCATCAGGAATGTATAGTAGTGGCCTGGAGAATCTCTGTGTAATTATGATGAATTAGTAAGTATCAAGCAGACATTACAAAGCATCACCACACAAACACATTTTCAGCACTTTTCACGGGCAATAGAGTTTGCTCCATTTGTGGATAAATGGCCAGATTTCTCATTCTATAGCTTTCTTACCCATATCGCACCCACAGTATAGTTAACATTATGCACTGCCAGTTTTTCACGGACACATATACTGCAGTTTGAATCACTATAAAAAGAACCCGAAACTGGAAATTAGGAATGACATATTCAAGATAAAAGAGCGGCCACTGCAGAAACAGTCTCTGATGAAGATTTAGAATGGAGGCTGAGCCATGCGAATTGTTTATCCGTTCTGCCACGCTATTGCTGCAAACCAAGAAGGGTGTAATAATTTATTTGGAAAACCATAGCTTAGTACAGTGGAGGGGAAAAAGGAAAAAAAGTAATCCGGGGCAGTTTTGACAGGCAAGGCAGAAAGATATGAAAAGCAGATCTATTTTTTGAGACATGGGCAAGAACTATGAATGAATAGACAGTGGCAGTAATGTGGATTTGCAGTGTCTCAGATGTTTTAGCAGATGGCCAGCTATGTGTGATTTTTGAGAGGAGGGGAGAATGTAGGAAAAGTGTGATATATCCTGTGTATAATGCATGTTATTGCTTTTTATTGCTCAGTGCATCTGTACCATGGCTTATCATGTTTACAATCGTTCTTACAATGGGAAGGCCAGACATTTTGTACCGGTTCTAAGAATGTAGATTCTTATCACGTTTTTCTTAGTAACTTTGCGATTTTAGAAGCCGCCCTTTGAACATTTTCCCCCTAATTTTTTTACCTGTGTGATACGTTTTTCATCTTTTGAAACAATAATTTTTATTAAACAATTTTTTTTACAATAATAAAACATAAGCATGCAGTGTAACTTTATACAAAAGCAAGAGGGAAGGAAGATATAAAACAAGTGTAGGAAGTCCTCGACATGACTACAATTGAGCCCAACAATTCTATTGCTGAGCGAGTCATTTGTTAAGGGAATCCATGGAGGACCATGTGGCGGCCGTGGCCAGGGGGGCATTCCATCAGTTACGCCTGATGCGCCAATTGCGCCCCTTACTGGACCGGGATGCCCTGCGCACAGTCACTCAAGCTCTCGTGACGTCTCGACTCGACTACTGTAATGCTCTCTACATGGGGCTTCCCTTGAGGTGCACTCAAAAGCTACAGTTACTGCAGAATGCAGCTGCGCAGGTGATTATGGGAGCGCCTAGACACTCCCATATAACACCGATCCTGCGCGAGCTGCACTGGCTTCCTGTGGTCTTTCGGGTGCGCTTCAAGGTTTTGACGACCATCTTCAAAGCGCTCCATGGCTCGGGACCTAGTTACATGCGAGACCGTCTCCTGCCCCATACATCCCTTAGACCGATACGCTCCCACAGAGAGGGCCTTCTCAGGTTGCCGTTGGCCAGACAATGCCGACTGGCGACACCCAGGGGGAGAGCCTTCTCTGTGGCGGGCCCTGCCCTTTGGAACGACCTACCCCCTGAACTTCTCACCATCTCCGACCTCCGCCTCTTCCACAAGTGCTTAAAGACACATCTGTTCCATCTAGCCGGCCTAGCGTAACCTCCATAATGACTTGTAGATAGTTTTAAATTTTGGGGATTTTAATTTGGTTTTAGCGCAGGATTTTCATTAATAAGTTTTTTAAATTTGTTATATGGTTTTGTATGTATTTTAATATGCCTGTGCGCCGCCCTGGGTCCGTTTGGAGAAGGGCGGGGTATAAATTTAATAAAATCAAATTAAAATCAAATCAAATCTTGTTCCATTTGATGACCTTTCTTGCCACTGTTGTTAAGCAAAACCCTGCAGTTGTTAAGTTAGTCACAAACTTGTTAAGTGAGTCTGGCTTCACCCCTGACTTTGTTTGTCAGACTGTCACAAAAGGGGATCACATGATTCCACAGGAACCTGCAACTGTCATAAATATGAGTCAGTTGTCAAGCACCTGAATTTTGATCACATGATCATGGGGATGCCGCAAAGGTTGTGGCTGTGAAAAACGGTCGTAAGCCACTTTTTACGGTGCTGTTTGTAACTTTGAATGGTCACTCAAGGAACTGTTGTAAGTCGAGGGTTACCTGCACCTTGTGTATTATTTCCTAAACCAGGGGTCTCCAACCTTTGCAACTTTAAGTCTGAAGGACTTCAGCTCCCAGAATTCTCCAGCCAGCAAAGCTGGCTGGAGAAGTCTGGGAGCTGAAGTCCTTCAGACTTAAAGTTGCAAAGGTTGGAGACCCCTGTCCTAAGCAACTCTCTAATAATATAGACTGGAAACAGATGACCTCACTTCTCTGCCCAGACAGTTGAGGATCAATAGAAGAATTGTTGGTGCTTTTTGAATACCGACCCATATTTTACTGACTTTGTGATCGGAGTTTTATACTGCTTCGAAATCCTATAAGATTATACTGAGAAGAGTAGATAGAGAAACACATCGCACATCCTGGAAGGCAGGCTTGTCTTTTCACATTTTAAATTTTATTGCGATTTTTAAAATAAACACTAGAAGAAAACAATGTGCACAAAAATGTACATGTTTATTTAGTTAATGGATTTATATAACCTCCCATCCCCACACAATATGAGCCTGGCAGCATACAAACAAACATATTAACAATTAAAACTGTAAAAGGCAAACATAAATAAGAAGCATAAAAAACCCAAGAATGTGGGAGAACAACAATCATTTGACATCATATAACCAATTTGCAGGCTCACCAGGGGATCCTCAAACGTTGATGAAAATAATAGGTTTCAAGGGCCTTCTGAAGGCAGACCAGGATGGGGCCAACAAGGATGGGGCCAGCCTCAACTCATGGGAGAACGATGTTCCAGAGGGCAAGGGACACAGCTTCCACAGCAAACCCCTCCTATTCAATTGATGGGATGGGTAGATGATATGAAAATAGTCCCTCAAATAACCTTGTTCCATTCCATGTAGGGATTTAAAGGCAAAGCACAACAATTGATTTGCACCCAGAATTAAACCAATGTAATTTGTGGACAAGCTATGTAATGTGTACCAACCTTGGGGATGCACAGCTGTATTCTATATCAGCTGAAGCTTCTTGATGTTCTTCAAGGGCTGCTTAACCTCTGGACCAACCTGGCTCTCATTTGATGACTTCTTTTGAAGTCAGTTTCAAAACTGGCATTGTTGATGTAAATTAGAAATAAGTCAGGCAGACATGTCCACAGCAGTCAAGAATCTGTAAATTTGTTAAGAATAAACAGACTTATTAAATATATATATATATATATATATATAGATAGATAGATAAATAGATAGATAGATAGATAGATAGATAGATAGATAGATAGATAGATAGATAGAGAGACAGAGAGATAGATAGATAGATAGATAGATAGATATAGATATAGATATAGATATAGATGTTAGTTTTATGAGCTGATCAATAAATTAAATTAGAGAGAGACCAGGATAGATCTATTTCGAGCTTATTAGCTCTCATCAGCTGGCCATACCCCTTACTGGGATTCGAACCGGGGCTATGTTGCATGCAAGGCAAGAAGCCTAGCACTTGAGCCAAGCCAGTTCCCCTTATTGCATCAGCTTAGACAGGGTATATTAGTATAGGTAATTGTTTCACAACAACCTGTTATTATTAGGCCCCAATTAAGGGAGGAGACTAACTAAAATTAACACACATATCTAAAATATTATACAACGTAATTCTTGGCTTGCTGTCTGGATGGTCTCTAGTGATGAGCCGATAGGCAGTAAGGGAAACAGTATGTCTCCTCCCTTAATTGGGGCCTAATAATAACAGGTTGTTGTGAAACAATTACCTATACTAATATACCCTGTCTAAGCTGATGCAATAAGGGGAACTGGCTTGGCTCAAGTGCTAGGCTTCTTGCCTTGCATGCAACATAGCCCCGGTTCGAATCCCAGTAAGGGGTATGGCCAGCTGATGAGAGCTAATAAGCTCGAAATAGATCTATCCTGGTCTCTCTCTAATTTAATTTATTGATCAGCTCATAAAACTAACGCACATATCTAAAATATTATACAACGTAATTCTTGGCTTGCTGTCTGGATGAGCTGATAGGCAGTAGTGATGAGCTGATAGGCAGTAAGGGAAACAGTATGTCTCCTCCCTTAATTGGGGCCTAATAATAACAGGTTGTTGGGAAACAATTACATACACACACACACACACACACACACACACATATATACTAATTTATACCAGGGGTCCCCAATCCCTGGGGCATGGCCCACTACTGGGCCTTGAACCCTTGCAACAGGGCTGTGGAAGTGATGGCTATGTACACCCATCCCCACTTGTGGATGCCCATCCCTCCTGTGGAACCATCACCTCTTCCCCTCCCCTGACCAGTCCGCAAAGCCAGAAGGGTTGGGGAACTCTGATTTATACTATATTAGTTATGTTGAATAGGAGTGGGCAAGCATGGCCGAAAGCTTTATGGCCTCAGACGAATCATGAGGTTCCCTTAGTATGCATTAAAAAAAATACCTTTGAAATAAAATGTACATATTTTTACAGAGTAAAAGCTAAACCTCTGACATAATCTGGATCAAGCAAGAAATACAAGAGGGAACTCTGAAAATTCATGACACCATTAAGTCTTGCAGAGTAATAAATATATGGGTCACTTTGATATGTAGTGGTGTCATTTTGTTGGCATGTTTAAAGAGTCCAGAGTTAAGAAAAAAAATTATTGTGACAACTTAGAGACTAACCAATTTATTACAGGATGATTTTACATGAGCTAATTATTGGGAAAGCGATGCTATAGAGCTTTTAAGGGGCCACAATGCTATAAAATGTTGCAGTTACATCTGGAAAAAAGTTCAAAAGAACATTCTAGTGGTCAATGACAGGAAAGTGGGATCCCTGAAAGTAGAAGGCTGATTTGGGGACCACAGATCACGTAAAGACAGATACAAAATCCAGGCAAGTATATTTAAAATCACACAACCCAGACTTCATCATGTAGAAATCAACCCCACAACCGCAGCAATCTTTGTATTCATTTTTGAACTAGCTCAATACGCCATAGGAGAAAAACAAATGGATTCCTAAGGAGCACCAGAGTTATTATGGAATACAGGCAGGGCTGTATATGTAAACAATCAAATATCTTGATCACAGCAATAATGCAGCTCCTTTCCCTCTGAAAAGGAGAGGGCTAAACCATACTCATGAGCTTTAATCTTATTAGAAATCCATGTCTCAGCTGACCTTGTAACACTACTGATTGACTGCCATGAGTGACATAGGGTTAGAATTAGGCCAGCAAGGGAACAGACTGAGCACACAGACAGTGGTCTGTGGGAAAATAGTCCTGGCCTGGAGGGCTAGGGAGGGGTGGGGTGAAGATGGGAGGTGAAAGACTGAAAGAGTTACCAGCCAATGCATGTATTAGATGTCTTTATTCCTTTTCCTCAGTGCCTGCTACACCTAGACTCAGACAAACGTTAATCTATCTAAACATATATCGAGGATACCTAAAGTTCCCACCCGCTGTGCAAATCTTCACAATATTTAACATAAAATAAATCAATAACAACTGGGTAGATGTCTCAAAATGTTCTGTTTACCGTAATGTAATTTAGCTCGCAGCATAATCCTAGTCAACAGTTGAGATATTATTGTGATGGCAGGTCTATATTGTGTATCTCCATTCTGTTTGTTTCTTCACTCAACCAATTTGTTCACAATTGTAAAAGATCACCTCCTCTGTGACGGCTGCCCATGTTTGATGTCCCAGAATGCCACCTCGCTAGGAATGGATCCAGAGTGCAACCTTGAAGATCAGGACTGGCTCCAGAAGAGCAGAATCAGAACTAGGATCTGGACCCTTGTGCACCCGATATTTATTTAACTTCTATAGCTGCCCATCTCAACCAGTGACTCTGAGCAGGATACATCATAAAACACAAAACAACTAAAACTATTATAATAATTTAATCAGTACAAAATAAATATATATGGCTCCAAGTAAAACTCTTATTATGGATGTTAATATATCAAGGAAACAACGCCCTCGAAGTCCTAGGCATGGGCACACAACAGAGGTGGTATTCAGCAGGTTCTGACCAATTCTGGAGAACCAGTGGTGGACATTTTGAATACTAGGAAGTTAAAAAAAACCTCTCTCCTAGGAAAATGAAATATCCTAGGAAATATTGAAAAGGCAGAATATTATATTTCCCTGGATGTGAAAAGGAAGGAACATGTTTTAATTCCTGCAGCTTCCTGCCTATCCCACCTTTTGTCAATGGGCCATTAAGATGCCAAGCCAGTCTATTTACATAACAAAGACCCCTCCCCATCAGCTTCAGGGTGATGGAATCAAGGCGCCCTTTACCCAACATCCCTTAGACCGATATGCTCCCACAGAGAGGGCCTTCTCAGGGTGCCGTCGGCCGGACAATGCCGACTGGCGACACCCAGGGGAAGAGCCTTCTCTGTGGCAGGCCCAGCCCTTTGGAACGACCTACCCCCTGAATTACGCACCATCACCGACCTCCGCCTCTTCCGCCAATGTCTAAAGACATACCTTTTCCAACAAGCCGGCCTAGCCTAACCTCCCACGGGGACTTTTAGAAAGTTTTAAATTGGGTATTTTAATAATTGGGTTTTTAGCATAGGATTTGGATAGTTTAATATATATTTTAAATTATGTATTTATTTTTTGTATTTTTGTATGTTTTTAAATTTCCTGTGCGCCGCCCTGGGTCCTTTGTGGAGAAGGGCAGGATATAAATATAAATAAATTCAAATTCAAATTCAAATTCAAACTGACCACATGGCATCTTAGAACTCAACCAAACCTGGACTCAGCCGAGAGAGTTGCCCCTGCATTGCCCCATGTGAGTCTGACAACCAATCAGAATACATTTCTTACATAGGAACAGGAAACAGGTGGGGCTGAATAGATTATAAAAAACCCTGCAAGCCCCTCCCTTGGCCCTTCTTCTTCTTCACCCAACACCTGGAAGCATGTGATAACCTTTTTCCCCAGGACCTCAAGCCATGTGGTCCTGTCCACCATTAAACCATCTTTCTAAGCAGCCTCCATATTTCCAGTGTCTTTTTCCCCACTTGGAATTGAACCCAGAAGGACATTTCTCCCAACACTTCAGAGAACCAGTAAATACCATTTCTGAATGGTCCCACCCCCATCTGTTCTCTGCCTCCCGAGTCCCAGCTGATCGGGAGGAAATGGGGATTTTGCAGTAAACTCCCTGGAGTGGGGAGGGAATGGAGATTTTACAGTTTCCTTCTCCTGAAGTGGGGAGGGACTGGAGATTTTACAGTATTCTTCCCCTGCCACATCCACCAAGCAACGCCCACAGAACTAGTAGTAAAAAAAAATGAATCCCACCACTGGCACACAACCAAGTCTTCACAGCCTTATGAAAGACCAGCAAGGTTGGAGTCATCCAAAGGGAGAACATTCCAGGGGATGGACTATATGCAGAGAAGACATGACTCCTGATATCCACCAGTGAACCCTAAGATGCAGCAGTTATTAGGGTCTAAGATAGTCCTTAGTCAGATGTTGGTGGATATCCAGGAGTTTCTAAATTATATTCAAATACTCTAATAAAATAACTTAGAAGCAAATAAAAATAATTTCCAGTACCAAAATCGTTTGGGAGCTTCAGAAGGATAGATGCATTTGTCTGGTACCTCAAAAAATAAATAAATAAAAAAAAACCCCAAGAAAAAAATATAATGGAAGATGCACACATTTATTATGGCATAAAGAATTGTGTAGCTTGCTTCATCTGATAAAAGTAGAGTCGTTGTATTAGCCTTTAAAGTCCTTGTTGTTTTTCTTCTTTTTTTGTTCATTCTGCTGATTTTAAAAGCAGCTATTAACTGTAATAAATACAACAATTCCAGAGAGCAATGTACAGTATAACGTCCCTGTGTACGTCTTTTTACAACTTAAATGTGCACATTGCTTCAGCTGAAAAGCCTATAAGCGGTTGTATTAAGCTGTTACAATATTTTCTTATGACTTATTGCAGGGGATTTAAAACTTTACAATACTATGATATTCAGAAGTCATACCTCCACCCATGGTTCAGACCGAATAATCTGAATTAAAAAATAATAAGGATAAATACAAGTGCTGTGATTGGTGGGGGTTTTTGACTGATGTTTAGTCCAAAGTGTTTTGCCTTCCTTCAAAATTCATTCTGGGCTTTGTTCCTTGCTATGCCACTGCAGGCTTGTGCGGACAAAGAGGGAGTGACTTGTAATAGTGCAACAAATTATGACCCTTTTCTCAGTTGCTTCTGAACTCCTGGAGGTCATGACCCACAATTTGAGAACCCTATCTTACTGTATTGCTTAATTTGACCTGCCTCAGATTAAAACATTAATGTGAGACCTTTTGCCATAACAAGCAATAAAACTCAGAGTCCTAACAAATATAGATTATCAGTCCATATATAGGTAAAAGATAGATAATAGAAAGCAGTTGGAAGTAGAAATTCCCCATACTGTGGTGAACAGTATTACATATACGGGATATTTAATCTATCTGTAGATTTGGGTTGGATTAGCCTGTCGTGAAACAGAATCTAACATTACTTGGCTGACTTCCCTGACTTTGCTTTTTTCCTGCTTCCTATACAACCTGTACTCCAGGTAGATTTGGATGGATTTTGAGAGCCCGTGAAATCTTGTGGGGAATGAGAGGGGACAACATGCAAACACAGTTTATTTCAGTTTTTTGTCCCATTAGTGCTATATTTCTTGGTAAATACAGTTTGAAATGTTATCTTCAAAAGATGTAGATGATATTTGGATGTTGTCTGGTCTGGAACCTTTTTTTATATGCTTGTGCTTTGGACTGATGACTGTTATTTAATTCTTCTTGCAGATTTATCACTGGAATTGACAAGAAACAACCTGCATGTAAAATTTAACACAATTGTTAAGCAATTTCCATGTAAAGCATTAAATCTTGGATTTAAATGTTAAACACTTACTCAGTAAGCATATTTGCTCTACTGAAGAACGCTTACAATGCTACCGCAGCATATCGGTCTCCTAAACCAGGGGTCTCCAACCTTTGCAACTTTAAGTCTGAAGGACTTCTGCTCCCAGAATAATCTTTATTGTTCTTCTCTGTGCTCTTTCTAAAGGCTCAACATCTTTTTTATGTTGTGACGATCAAAACTGGATGCAATATTCCAAGTGTGGTCTTACCAAGGCATTCTAAAGTGGTACTAACACTTCATATGATATTGATTCTATCCCTCTACTAATGCAGCCAAGGACTGTGTTGGCTTTTTTTGCAGCTGCATCACACTATTGGCTCATATTTATATGATTATCCACTTAGGACTCCAAGATTCCGCTCACAGTCACTACCAGGTGAATCAGATATCACCTATTTTGTAACCAATACATTTGGTTTTTCTTGCCTAATGTAGAACCTTACTTTTCTCAACATTGAATTTCATTTTGTTAGATAAGGCCCAGTGTTCCAGTCTGCTGAGATCCTTCTGTGTCTTGAGCCTATCTTCTGGAGTGTGGGCTATTCCTGCCAGCTTGGTGTCATCTGAAATTTAACAACTTCCCCTTCTATCCCCTCATCTAAATCATTGATAAATATATTGAAGAGAACTGGGGTACCTCACTGCTCACTTCCCTCCATGTCAGGGGTGTCAAACTCATGCCCTGCGGTCCAGATGCATCATGTGCTGGCCATGCCCAGCCCTGAGGGGGGGGGGGAAATGGCGATACATCAAGTGACGACAACGTGATGCCATGAGTTTGACATCCCTGCTCCAGATGCATATCGGACTACGCATTGAGTGCAGTACTGGCATTTGGACAGCCGGTAATGAATCCATTTTGGCTAGTTGAGTTTCAACACTAACATTAGCTTCTTAATGATAGAGAAGAACAACTTGCTAGACCATTCTTCCTCTTCTTCTACGTTGAGCTTAAATTAAATTAAAAATACTGAAGAGGATTATAAAAATATGAATTTCGCAGTGCTAAAGGAGATTATTGCTATATTTGATTGTTTCTACTTAAGTAATTATTTCATTCACTTTGTTATTGAAAAGAATCTATTGATCCTATGAGTTTTGACTTCAAAGATAAACAATTAAATATAAGGTCTGTAGCAACATAGAGGTGTATTTATACAGCAAGTGGATCCAATATTCTGTGATGGTCAGCATGCCGGATTAAGACCTGGGGATATGGTTGCCTAGAATCATGCAAAAGTGAGAGGACAGTTATATAAATGAAATGAAATCTAAATAAATAAATGTAAATATACAAAATATGTATTTACCTATATTTATGATTTTGTTCCTTCCTTCCTTCCTTCCTTCCTTCCTTCCTTCCTTCCTTCCTTCCTTCCTTCCTTCCTTCCTTCCTTCCTCCCTCCCTCCCTCCCTCCCTCCCATGCTTATATTATACACACATACTCCAACATATAAACACACCAATGCACATACACACAGCTGCAATTACATTGCAATTATGATAGTGACCAAAACTGATGATGTCAGAAGCTTTAGTTATTGCTTAGCTTGTTAAGAAAATCAAATGTTAGGAACATGTATACGTTGCTAATAACTAAATATTTTTAAGATATTAGGGTCATACCATCTGTTAATCTTTGTTGTGATTAAAGAAGTAAATCTAACACCCATTATTCCTAATGACAGGACCAAGCAGACTGAAAGCATTAGCCATCACTGGCTGAACAAGAAGAAGCAATGAAGGATATCAGCAATCTTAGCTACAATTGAGGAATTGGCCCGTCCTCCACCCAACAAAAGTGATACAAAAGAATTACACCCTCACTAAAGCCTATTTCCTCGTATAATCACACAAAATGATTTTTCTTAAATATGATAATAAATCACAGCAAAAAATCAATGTGGCAGGGCCCAACTGCTATGGCCTGATAACGCATCAATCAATATTTAGTATTTAGATTTTAATTAATACATAGCAGTGCAGAGGCCTTTTAAGAGAGAAATATTATCACAGATAAAAAATCCTGCTCTGTTAGCATGCAAAAGTTGTTGCTCATATCTGTCATTGATCAATCTGCTGGTGTTGTGATTAAAAACCCTTGAAAATATCAGACAAGAGCATAAAATAGACTGAATCAAAGGAAATGTGTGGTAGGCCTCAAAGCTAGGTAAAAGTAACAGGGAACCAAATATTTTTCCTTAGATAAATGTGAGTAATATTTTCTTAGATTAGCTTTCCCAATTTTATGCCCTTTAGGTATGTTGAGATTATAACTGTTAGCCCTGGAAAGCCTGTTTGAGAAAATCCTTAAAATCCTAACACATTCATTATATGAGAGAAATAATAATAAATATTTCTTTCCTTATTGAATTGTCAGGGAGCACCACTTTAAAAAGCCAAAAAGGGAAGACAGACAGACAGACAGACACACACACACACACACACACATTTGGGTCCTCAGGTAGATCACAGACTGAAAGGAGCAAGGCTACCTGTAGCTTTTAAAAACAACAACAACAACCCAATGAAACAAAGTAAAAAAGGATAAGCCAGATTTCCAGCCTGAATTTGGCATTTTTATCCACCTATCGAGTCCTTCCCAAGGACCTGGGAGAGGCAGATGTTAACAACTGCCTTGGAAATAATATTTTTATTATTGTAATAAAAAGCATCAAACCCGTAGGTCAACGAGCTATGGGGCTCCCCTTGAGATGCACCCGGAGACTCCAGCTGGTCCAGAATGCGGACGCGCGGGGGATTCTGGGAGTCTCACGGTACTCCTGGGTAACACCTCTCCTGCACAAACTGCACTGGCTGCCGGTAGTCTACTGGGTGCACTTCAAGGTGTTAATCACCATCTTCAAAGCGCTCCATGGCACGGGTCCTGGTTATTTGCGAGACCGCCTCCTACCACACACCTCCCTTCGACCTGTCCACTCCCACAGGGAGAGCCTCCTCAGGGTGCTGTCTGCCGGTTAATGCCGGCTGGCGACTCCCAGGGGAAGGGCCTTCTCTGTGGTGGGTCCGGCCCTCTGGAACGACCTGCCCCCCCAATATTCGCACCATCACTGACCTACGCCTCTCCCATTGGATGCTTAAAACACAATTTTTCCATCTGGCCGGCCTGGCATAGATTAAGGGTTGAATTTTAAAATTAATATTTTAGTGATTTTAATTTTTTTAGCACAGAATTTACTATTTTATTTTGTTTTATATTATATGTATGTATTGTGGTTTTTACCTTTTCTGTGCACCGCCCTAAGTCCTACCACGGAGAATAGGGCGGTATATAAATTCGAAATAAATAAATAAATAAATAAATAAATAAAGCTAGATCAAATATCCCTTTTTCTTCCTCCTCAATTGGCTCTCTGATCCTCCTCCCCTCATTTCTCCTCTGTTTACTTCCAGTTCTCCTCAATATCTACCAAGATGGCATATCTAATTCCTTTATTCATTTGCAAGTGAGAACAGTTTTGCCTAGATCTGGGTTCTTGCTTTATCTTTGCCTTTACTTACAACTTCTATTCAGGCCATTTTATGAATAAGAGGAAGTTGAGAGAGAGAGAGAAAAAAGAAGGACTGGAAACCTACAGTATATCTTCTATATAGCTTCTTCCTATATACACTTTAACTGTCTCATGCTAAGGTGTCCTGATGATTACATAATTTATGAACCGTCTCTGTCTTTAGCAAATATCTGCATTTCCTAAAATACCAAAACTACCTATGTTCTGATTGGATGAAGAATACAGGTCTCTCCTTGGAATAATCTCATAAAATAACTTCAAAACATCCTAGTCTTTCCTTACAGGTCTCTAGCACTTAACAGAGGCAGAAGAGGTTTTATTAAAGCCAAAGGACACCCCCTCACCTTCCCCCATCAAAATAAAATAAAATAAAAGGGTTTTGATTAGATATTCCAGGTACCTCTTTGGAAGAGAAATTCTTCTAATCGTAAGAAGTCAGATTAAGTCTTGACTTGTGTGGATGAGAATTTTCTTCTTCAAAGGTTGATGAGGAGGGTGCTAGATTTGCTACCTTGGATTTAGAAGAGATATTATAATGGTGGGAACTTTGGCTGCAAGTGACTGTAGATTGTTAGAATTCTTGATTTTAACAAAAAACTTGGTTAAAAAAAAATCAAACGAAAGCTGTATTTTAGAAAGGTCAATTTTAATAAACTGAATGAAATAATAAAATGCCACGGGAAGAAAACCTTAAAGGGAAAAGAGTTACGGCTGTCTTGAAAAGGACATTAAAAAGAGGGCGGTCTCAGACAAAGCCGATGAGGGAACAACAACTAGGAGATTTCTAAAGGAGCCAGGGTTGTTGAATAAGTAGTTTACAAGGAGCTGAGACTAAAGGAGGGTGCTTAATGGAAATAAAAGGAAGGGCTAATGAGCAAGGAAGTCTACAAGGGCTTCAGCTCAGAAATATAGGCATGGGGTCAGGAAGGCAAAGCAGAGAGTGAGCTAAGGTTAGCTAGAGAGATTTCCACAAATTTTGCAATGGCAAGAGGACAACAAAGCAGGTGGTTGGTTCACTGCTTACTTAACAGTTTGCGAGGAGCTCAACTTGTATATGGCTCTCTTTTTACGTTCAAAAGAAATGGAGATTTGTATAGCAAGGATGGAGAAAGAGCACAAGAAGATAGGTTACAGGTTAGTAAGGATATGCTAAACGATCTTCTAGCTAATTTGAATGACTTCAAATCCCCCTGACCATTCTCAGAGCTCTGTCTTTTAATTCAGGATAAATCCTCAATAATGGGAAGGTGCCAGAAAACTGGGAGAAGAGCAAATGTAGTCACCCTTCTCAAGAAAGGGGGGGGGGGAAAGAGGACCCCAGTAATTATTAACTAGTTAGACTCAAATAAATTCCTGGAAAGACAATAGAGCAGATAATAAAGCAGACTGTTTGTAAATATCTGGAAGACAATACTGAGATTGGTTAGAGTCCACATAGCTTTATCACAAACAGGTCACATGAAAAAAAATCTTGGCTCCTTTGACAAGATAATTAATTTAGTGGGCAGAGTGAACATTGGGAATATAATTTATTTCAATGTCAGCAAAGTTTCTGGCAAGGTTCCACATGAATTCTCACTGGAAAACTATGGTTTAGATGGCCCTAAAATAAAGGAAGTTCACAATAGGTTGGCTAACCACACTTACAGAGTCAGGATTAAGAGCTGTACATCAAACCGGAGAACAGTAACTAGTGGACACCCTCAGGGATCTGCTTGAGAGCAGCATTATTCCATATTTGTATTTAATGACCTGGATAATGGCACTGATTTGCAGCTTTTCAGATTGGGAGGTGTGGTCAACCCCTAGTAGAAAAGAATGAGACCAATTAGAACAGGGGTCTCCAACCTTTGCAAAGCTGGCTGGAGAAGTCTGGGAGCTGAAGTCCTTCAGACTTAAAGTTGCAAAGGTTGGAGACCCCTGGTTTAGAAGATTGGACTGAGAGAAATAAGAAGTCCATCAACAGAGAAAAAAGTAAGATATTACATTTAGGAAAGAAAAATATAAAACGTTGGTTTTTTTTCAGAATAAATTATGCAAAGCATTAGAAATAAATAAAGTTTAAAAAATGCTGAGTACCTTGCAATAAAAAAAATGTAATGAGTGGATACAGGCTTTTGACTCCACTGTTTGTAATATTTTGCAAAATGAGTTCAAAGAGACTTTTTATCTATTGTAATTAAAAAAAAACACACCTTTGGGGAGTAATTTTTTTTTTTTAGCGTTAGCAGTTCATATAAAACAAAGGGCAGAAGTCCATAGAAGGAATTTCTATTTTCCTTAATATCTCTTAATATAATAGTTTTAGGTCTTGGGGATATTTCTGCTCCTAAAGAAAAAAATGTCCCTGAATTATGCAGTTGCATAAATGGAGGAGTTCTTAGTCTTAACAAATCACAAAACTCAATGAAATGAATGAAGATGGATGAGACATGCAAGTGCTCAACTAATCAATATGGCTGGAATAAGGATGTGCAAAAGCTTGCTTTTTGGGGAACTTTGGAATATTCCATTCCTCTTGTGAACTGGGCCAACCCATCTGTTCCAGAATGGTCCTGTGAGTTTCTCATAAATGAACCCCATCTGAAAATGGTCATTGAAGGTTATATACAGCCATTAATACTATTATTTTTATTAATCATATTTTTGTGAATTTATTAAATACCGTTGCACTGAAAGTCCATTTCCCCCCAAATATGATTTTTTTAAAATGAAGCTCTTCATTATTCCTCCTTGTGAATTTCTCTAAATAATCTGATGTTGAACTTCCATAAATTCTCTGGCCACCTCATTACTTAGTTCTCAACTCAATTGATTTAAGAGTATGTGGAAAAAATATCAGTGGTCTCTACAGAGAGATCCTTCCTTTGTGAGGACAAAATTCATTCTTACTGGCTCCATTCATGGAATATTCTAATATGTGTGCTTCCTTGTGGTTTAAATTAAAATTACTATTTTCATTGTGATGCAAATAATACACAGACAAAGACAACTTGAGGGAGATGGGTTGTCTAGAAACATGAAAACTAACTACCTAACTAAATAAATAAACGAACTTCTCAGGTGCATTAAAATTCTCCTACATCTAGTTTACTGGTCTGACAGATTCTTTTTTTGGCTATAAATGTTTGATTAAATTGAAAGAATGAATTAATTATTGCATTCATTAATGAATTAATTAATTGCAGGAGCTTGCTCAAGCATTAAATGGTTTGCTTGATGTCAGCTTTATGGTGTCACAAACCTTGACCATCAAAACAAAAGGAAACACAACAACGCCCCAACCGGCAATCCACAAATCCCTAAATGCTCTAAAACCCATATAACGATCCTTGATTAATTGCCTGTGTTTTTAATATGCATATATGTTCAGCATTTGCAAACAGGTACCAGAAAGGTACAGATGTGTATGAGTATACAGCTAAGCCGACAGCTGCTGCTGCATCTGTTCCCCTCGCACATAAAAATGCCCGTGCACACAGGTATAAAGCATATGTGTTCATTTTCAAGATAATCAAAGACACAGATAAAATAAAGCTTTTTGAATGACAGACATTCTGCAGACTGAATTGTTGGTTTATGTAGGCTCTAGGCGGAGTCGACTGGAAAATTTTGATCACTTTAATTTACTATATCCAGCATGCCTGCTGTACTCATCCAGCAGTTTTATCAAGCCCTGTGAGGTGGTATTGATTTTTTTATTTTCTAGGTAGGATAAGAAGACAGAGAGTTAGGAGCAAGAGTGAATGAAGAACTTTCCTCAGATTACTGCTATTCTCTAGCTTATTGCATCCTGTCGTTTGTAGTTCCCGATGATGTCCAGTATGCCAGGGCTGCTCGAAGCAATAAACAGGGTGAATAACAAAGGAAAGGCGAGATGAGAGAGATTGAAAAAAGGAGAAAGAGGCAGGCGAAGGAAGAAAGTGAATGTGAGAAAGAGGAGGAGGAGGAGGAGGGCGGGCAAAGGGGGGAAGGGAGCGAGACAGAGGTGGAGAAAAAGTCTTTGAGGGCTAGGAAGGTTGATGAGCGGATTCCTTTAAAGTAGTAGCATTCCTATAACCGGTCATGGCAATTTTTCAATGGACAGCTAAAATGTGAATCCTGTTGGTAGTGGAATACTGAAAACCCTGGGTTGTTTTTTTTTAATTATTATTTTGCTAGCAGAAGCAGCAATGAAATAGGGAAGAAAATGTTTTAAAGGGGATATTATTTTGTATTCTTTCAATCTGCAACCAACCTTCCTTCCCTCCTTCCTTCCTTCCTTGAAATACTTGACTGACCCATAGCAATATTGTTTTTTAAATTATCTTGCAAAATCTTAAGCTTTCTTTCTACTGTATATTGGTGACCAGCAGTTGTTCCTTGCAGTCAACATTTAATGAGAATAGGCCTATTGTTTAAACAAATCCAGCTATTGTATACATGTGTATTTAAACCTGCTTTTCTCTGTTATGCAGAAAATAGATATTCGGCATCTGCATAGGTTTTCTCTAGCTTTCTGATCTTAATTCACAATACTGATATTCATGGCTTTAAAAAGTTAAAATACCCCCCACCCTCCATTTCAGATTATGATTTCCATGTTCACTCAAGAACAATATCTGGATTTTGGATATTTCTGTTTCTAGGTGACTGAAATGCTAAAATATAAATAATTTTCAGGTCTATGATTAGATGTTTTTTTTCACCATTTTAAAGAAAGTAATCTTAGTAGTAGCATACATATTAAGATTTCATATATGTGTGTGTGGGTGTGTATCATGTATGTGTATATGTATGCACATGTATATGAATATACACACATACAGTACATACACACACATATCTACAATTTTTTGCTGTCATGAATGCTATTGATTGATTACATACCATCAAGTCACTGTTGACTCTTAGGGACCATATAGATAGATTTTCTCCATGATAATCTGTCCCTAATTTGGTCTTTCAGGTTTTCTAATGATATTATAAACCCATCACCATTGCAACTAAATAGTAGCTCGACGTCCGGTTTTCGTAGATTACGGACGTGTTTTGGTCCTCGTCCGCCGCTTGCTCTCCTGGTGCCCCCCACTGGGGCACAGGAGGTTCTGGAGGAATCCCCTGCCGTATGGGCGGCTCGCTGGAGACCCCCAACCAGGTGGCAGCTGGTGGGGTGTGCTTCCAGCCTCACCCCAGGAGTCGGGAAGCAGAAGGGGGGGCTTCGCCCTTTCGCCGATGGGCTCCGGAATCAACGGAAGAATTAGAAAGCTGGCTGGAGTGCCGGAGATGGAGGGTCTTTCCTAATCTCCTGGTCTGCAATTGAGGGACAAGCAAGCACTGTGAGTTTTACTTTCAATCAACTTTAAACCATTGCAACTAAATCCATCTACCTTGCTACTGATTGTCCTCTTTTCTTTCCTTCCATTGAATGCTATAGGTTATTAAAAAAGAAAAATAAAACACAACAAAAGCTGGGCTGAAACCCATTGTTTTTATTTCATACACTGAAATTGTAGTAAATTCCTAATTTTTTGGGTACTATTATTATTTCTTCCAGACTCAACAAAGCTGGAAGGACTCCTAAGGCTTTTCTCAAAATTTGAATGATTCCTGAAAGTTTACAGTTTTAATTAATTTTATTAATTTGGGGAAAATGTATATCATAATACTGACGATATAAGAGAGGAATAAATTTATTACATATATTACTTCTGTGAAATTCATTCTTTTTTACTTTGATGAAAATCAATAATTGCTGTTCTTCAAAACAAACACAGTACATCAAATTAGGAAGCAGGCAGCTAGAGATTCTGATAGGGACATAAGCTCTCTGCTCCTTGTAGTAGTGGTACAGCTTTATAGGTTGAAGGAATTTCCTGCACTGTAATGTTCAGAGTTACATTGCAGAATGTAACTAGAAAAGTAATGCTGTACATTTATCTACCCAGAGAGGAGATAATGAAAATTGCTGGAATCAGGTGTTTCACAAGTGATAAAACAACAACAACAACAACAACATTTGGCTGTAGTGGTGTAACCAAATATCTACTTGTGATGAACTTGAAAAAATGAGTAGAGCTTCAACTGCAGTGTCATGGATATTGCCTTGACTTTTTTTCCCACCGTACCCTGTGGACATATCTGCTGCATCTATATAAATGGTTGTTCCCATTTTGTTCCTCACCAACTTTTTCAACTTGGTAGCTCATCAAAACTCCTCTTTCCCTCCCTCATTATCTACATAGCTCTACTCAAGAAACCACCTAGAAAGGTGAGTAGAATGTGGTAGAGACTTCAAAAGTAGGAAGTTGAAATAGTCTACAGAGGATCAGGGTCTGGAATTTTTGCTCTCTGCAGGCCACCATTGACCCTTTTCCAAAGTTTTGAGGAATAAATGAGAGCAGGGATAGTTTCAAACACATTTCTAAACCTGTGACAAGCTCTATTTCAATATGTGTTGCCTTTAAGTTGCATGTAAAAGGCACAGACATGTTGATGAAGTCATCAGAAGTTCAGCTTAATCTAAGGCACACTTACCTACCTTACTTTTATACCAACATGTAAAAAAACCCAGATTAATGGCAATCAATTTCAAGTAATCTCATATTTCTTTATTTTATTTTTTAAAATAAAAGGTATTCCTGTAATACCTTTATAGCTTATGTGGGAGGTGCTGGTGGTGGAAATCTGAAAAAAGGATTAAGCTTCCTCTAACTTTGGAAATAAAAAAAGCATTTTTGTAACTAAAGAGTTTTTATAGAGAGATTCAGCTGCAGCTCAGTTTATCACACTGACAAATGCATTTGTGAAGGAAGACAGGTTGAACTTTAAAGGCTGGTAACCAGACAATCAAAATGCTGAATGTGTATGGGCTGAAAGAAGTTACAGTGGCTGTGTTATCAACATGTTGCACACACTTGCATAGGGCCAGTTCTTGAATGCGGGAGTTTTATTTCAATGATGTTTTCTCTTAAAATGGCCAACATCTGCCAACAAAAAAGTGCTATCTACAAAATGAAACAACAGGAAACAATCAATCAAACAATCAGAATAGAGCTGGAAGGGACCTTGAAGGTCTTCTAGTCCAACCGCTTACTCAAGCAGGAAAGTTTATACTATTTCAGACAGGTGGCATAAGCTCTTGGTGTACATATAAGCAACAAGTGATCATAATCATAAAATACAATTGTCATAAATCATAATACAACACTCAGTGACAGTCATAGGATACCAAATAATCAACATGAAGCATAATACAATACTAATAAAAGCAATCAACATAAATCATATGATACAAACAACAAAGTTCTAGTCATAAGAAGCTAAGGAAATAGGTAATAGGAAAGATCAGAAGGATAATAGTAATACAGCCGTACTAGGTGATTTGACATCCAGGGCATAAGACAATGTTGTGGGAATTAGTTCAGCAGAACTAATGGCATGGTGAAAAAACTGAACATATTCATGAAGAGAAATGGATTTTAATCCCATGGGACCACATTTGATGCAATTCATCTAGTCTTTTAGAAGGATGTAGACCAAGATCGGAACTTGGTAGCTGATAACTATTTTTACATTTTTTTAATACACTGGGTAGACTAGTTGTTCAAAATAGACATCCTTGTACTGCACACACTAGGAGGAACTAGATTACTTATTTTCTTCCATTAGAGACACCATATTTCAGTTGCAACAATATGGTTGACCTCTAGGTGCCACATTTAGTTATTTGTTGGTGGTCTGATTTTTTTTCTTCAAAAATTAGGTTTATGGGAATTGAAGAGGTTTATTTGCTTTTAAAACCATATTTTAAAGGATTACACAGATTCTTCGATGTGTTTCCTCTTCCAAACTGGCAGCAAGTCATTGTTCTCTTAAATTCATTGAATGGCTAGAAGGAACTCAAAGGTTTGCAAAATAGAGAGTTAGAGCTGCATGCAGTCCCAAAGCTTGAGGTTCTCTACGTCTGATGTGGAGGAAGGAAACCACAGTGATGTGAATTAGACTTCCCCAGTCTAGTACTTTCAGACATGCTGGCATTGTAATCTAACATGTCTGGAGACACCAATTTGGGGAAGCATGGTACAGAGACCCTGGAAAACAGATTTCTAGAGGAATTCTCAGAAGAGCTGAGTTTGTTTAGTCTGGAAAATTTGAAGATTAAGGGGAGACTTGATGATAACTTTAAGATATCTAACTGGCTATTATTTAAAATATATATATGAGAAAGTCATATTGAGATCAGAAAGCAGGTCTTGGGCAATTGATAGGAATTTTGGAGAAGCAGATTTTAGCTAAGCAAGGGGACTAATGGAAAGAGTTGACAGTGGAACAAATTGTAACAGAAGGTAATGAGTTCTCCTCCACTGCAGATGTTTAAACATGAAAGGGATAGCCATCTGTCAGGTCACTGTAGTTGCATGATACATTTCTTGTACCGAGTAGGAAGTTGGACTAGGTGATCTATAAGGAACTTCCAGCTCCAACATGCTATAATTCTTATCTGTTTTCTATTTTCAAGTTGTTCAGTTATAAAAGCTAGGAAAAAAAAGTGAGATAAAAGAAATTTATAGGAAAGGTACCAAAGGGATAGGAAAATAGAATGAAGCTGCAAAGCAGAGCACATTCATGGTATAAAAAGTCCATCACAATTGTCTTCTGTTTCTAGAGCTTTCTTTACTACAATGAAAGCTATGAACATATACACTAAAGCTATGTATTCAGGAATAAATTAGATGCTTACATCAATATTGGAGAACAGCATGGGCCTAATGAATAATACATAATAATAATAATAGCTCTAATCAGATATTTGGACTTCCATCCCAAGTAGGGCCTGTAAGTAGTTATTAGACCAAGCAGCTCAGTAGCTCTGGATCAAAAAAATTCATAAGCTAAGGATCTTAAGAACATTAATGAAGGTAAAGGATAACCATGACAATATGGCCTTTGACATAAAAGAAAGTTATGTGCAAGCAGTTTTAAAATGTCACTTTGAAGTTATTCTTCTCCAAACTTGAGAATATGGGACTGGAATTCTCTATGTCACACTACTACAATTTCTGTTTTCCTAACTCCTTTGTTTTTTTTTTTAAATAGTAATTTTGCTGCGGTTCCTGAAATGCAAAGCCCTTTGGTGTTTTTCCCAGTGCGCTTTTAGTTAAAACCTGGATATTTGCATTGTCTAACATAGAACACCTTACTGGATTTGCAGGTGATACACTGGTTGATACAGCAGTTTTTAAAAAAATGCTTTTAAATGTGATTATTTCCCTCTGATAATCACAGGTGGAGCAATGGCTAAGAGTTATAATGTTGAGATTCAGGATTAATGAGTGGTATATTTAATTTGGTTCTAACAACACCCAAAATGTTCTGTAGATTAAGAGGCTGGCAGAAAACAGTGTCGTAATGGCTTTTTAAAAAAGGCATCGAGGATTGGTTTTTCAATTATAATGTTGCCTAATAATGTGATGGTGGTGGGTTGGAAAGAATGGATGAAAATCACCCACAAATAGCATGCATTAAAAACAACAGAGTCCTTATGGTCCAAGGCCCTTTGTTGTTTTGGCTGCAACAATCTAGCACAAGGTGTCATCTGGAAAAAGGACGCCATTTTCTTATCTAATTTCATGGAGAAAAAGAATTCTCTGGACAAAGTAGAAGTTCAATCAAATTTGAAACACGATGACAAATAACATAGGAAAGACAATTGTACAAAATGTTATGAGTTCCTATAAAGACCTATTCAGGGGTGGGCTTCAATTTTTTTTGCAAGGGGTTCTCTGCCTGGTTGCTGGTGTGGCCATGGTGGGTGTGGCCTAGTTGGCCTCCTTAACCATGGGGAGGGGACGTTTTTGCCCTATTCAGGCACCAGAGGCTTTCCTTGAGCCTCCATGAGGGCGAAAACAGCCTCCCCAGGCCCTCTAAAGGCTGGAAACGGTTCTGTTTCTGGCCTTCCCAAACTTCTGGAAGGCCCATTTTTTGCCCTCCCCGAGCCTCTGTGCATGACCTGCACTTACTTGCATCCAAAACGGGCTGTGTGGGGACTCCTGGGAGGGGGGAAGGGGGGAGTAGGGCCAGCCAGGAGTGGCATTTGGGGTTCTCTGAACTGCACAGAATCTTAGCTAGAGGTTCTCCTGAACCTCTGCAAACCCCCAGCAGCCCACCCCTGGATCAATCTATCAAAATCAAAGTTTCATTCTTTTCCATGTCAAGCAGAAAATTCAGAAGCAGTTTCCATGTGGAAATAAAAGTACTTATATTCTTTTCTTTAATCAAAATAGTCTATTTTGCCATTTCAGCCAACTCCCATCAACTTTGGCAACCATTCATCTATGTTAGGAATCGAAGAGGCTTGTTCATGTTATTATGAAAAAAAAGTTGTGATTTGATGTTAATGGATTATTCTACTCCAACAGAAAGAGTTGGAAGTCAATGTTTCTTTTTTCTTTCTTGCTTATCCTTCCTCACTTCTCTTCCCTCTGTTCCTCCCCACCATTTTCCTATTTACTTTCATATTTTGTATCTTATTTTATTTTATAATCCAATAAAAAGGTTAAATGAGACAGAAATGTTATGAGTTCCAGATGACCCAGAAGTTATGATGGTCCTTCACCAACTGCCTTCTTTTAGCTTATCCATCAGTAAATAGCAAAAAAGAGGAACTGAATAAGTGTCCTTCATTGTAGCTCAGATTTATCCATTGTTATGATTGCTTCAACAAATATCATTCAGCTATTTATTGATTACATTTGTAGATTTCCAATATTTATAGTGATACAGAGTTTCTAGAACTACAGTATCAACTTGTCCCACATTTGATTATTATAAGAAGCAAACCACAGGTGGTATTCAGCAGGTTCTGACCAGTTCTGGAGAACTGGTAGCAAAAGTTTTGAATAGTTCAGACAACTGGTAGATTCCACCACTGACTGGGCCCACCTCCATCTGTTCTCTGCCTCCCCAGTCCCAGCTGATCGGGAGGAAATGGGGACTGGAGTGGGAAGGGAAGGGAGATTTTACAGTATCCTTCCCCTGCCACGCCCACCAAACCATGCCACACCCACCATGCCATGCCCCACAAAGCCACGCACACAGAACTGGTAGTAAAAAATTTTGAATCCCACCAATGAAGCAAACCTCAGCCTTCATCAATGGAGGTCCTGGAAACTTGTTTCTGAATCTTGGAGAATGGATGTGACATTGTGATACTGACAAAACAGAGTTGGGGTTTGTTGTGTGATAACACAACATGGTTTTCATCAGTTTGATCCCTTCTGTCCTCTTCCTCTGGAGACTGCTGGCCTCCAAGGCTAAAATACATGACAATTGTGTTGGGGCTTGGTTTGAAAAATCAGCATGAAGTGTGGAGTTTCACTGCAGCTGCAGTACAGGAAGAGATTTATTTCTTCTTTATTCCCTTCTCTGTAAACCTTGCCTTCCGTAATCCTACAATAAAGAAAAAGTTCCCTTTTTTCTATTGCTAATTGTACTAGAGAGATAGTTTTCTCTCTCTCTCTGGTGTTGGAGGGCTTCTGAATATCTCGCTAATCCATCTATATATCTTATGTCTACCTGATTGATAGCTCTGGAAGCCCTATGTCTTACATATTGCCTTTAAAAAAAATTGGTATGTTTTCTGAGTTGTGAAGGTGATGTCACATAAACAGTCTCCCAATTCCCAACAAGACTTTTTTCTTTTATACTAATTTTTCTATACTAAGTTTTCTCGGCAATAATAATTGGATCTTATGTGAATTGATTTACTCTAGTATTGATATAATGGTGAAAATACAAACAAATATTTTTTTCCTGTGAGAGTTCATACAACACAGTGATGTGTATACTGTAGTACCGGCACAATGTTCTTTCTCTTGTAAGCCTACATAGACGTAATATGTGAATTTGTATGTAGTTTTGTAACTGTGCCTTTATTGAAAATGCGCATCTACTTACGTTTGTGATAAAACATACAAAGCCTAGGGAATAACATGTAATATGCAATATAATGATTCTCATTCTTTTCAGCAAATCAGTTGTGTTGCTTACAGTAGTATGCCCTTTAGCTGGAAACCCCCCCCCATTAAAATCCAACACTATTGCATTTAGTATTAGATAAACCCTGTGTGCAGAGGAGAACTCAGAGAAAATGATTTATCCAACTTGCTCACAGTTCTTCAAGCTCCTGTACTGATATAATCACCTATTTCTGGATCAATATTTAAATCAGCTCAGAATCAGATCCTTATTCAGCAAATCTTTAATTAGCTCAGTTTGATGAATTCAAACTCCCAGAATCCTTCTGACAGCACTTTATAATCTTATGTATAATTCAAATATATGTGTCTTGCAACATTGTTCAGCAGTTCCTAAAAATGCACCATACTGACACAATATCAGTTACATACATCATTCTGTTATAAAATCCACAGTATATAAATACTTCCAGGGCATCTCACAATCCAGAATAATTATTAGGCTTTCCTGCTTCTTACAAACATTTTCTCTCTTCTTGGGCCAATCTAAACTGCCAACTTTTTAATCAAAGCAGTTAAAATTAACTTGTTTATTAAGCATGTTCAGGAGAAGAACTGCCTGGTCCTATGTTATGAACTGAATGTATGCTGGATTTTACTTCTCTTTTAACTGCTTTGACAATCAGCTACTACAAGGGCAGCCAATACAGCGTTACCCCAAACCGTTTCAAATTTGAGTTCTTTTGCTGTAATTTCCAGCCGTAAATTAATGTATACTCTATCCCAGGGGTCTCCAACCTTGGCAACTTTAAGACTTGTGGACTCCCATTCCCAGAATTCCTCAGCCAGCAAAGCTGCTCTATCCCACTTTCCGGACCTGCTTTTTAACATGCATTTTATTCATTCACCAATTTCCTCAAATTTAGATGAAATTTAGTTCTACATCAAATAAAAGTGCCAATCAAACTTGGTATATATATATATATATATATATAATTTAATCACAGTCATAGTCTGCGTCTCTACAAAGCCGTTGCAAAGCCTTTCAATATGGGAAAAAAAAGTTACTTAGTGCTAATTTATGCGTGGATGGTTCAGTTTATACTGTTCTTCAAGGACGAAGAACACATTCCTTTAAAAAAGCAACTAACGGTTATACAGGTAGACATTGACTTACAACAAATGGTTCAAAGTTACAACAGCACTGAAAAAAATGACTTATGACCATTTTTCACACTAATGACCATTGTAACATCCCCATGGTCACATGATTTGCATTCTTTGACAACTGACTCACATTTATGATGGTTGCAGAGTCTGCCGTGATTCATTTAACAAATAAAAAGCGAGAAAAAGGAAGCAAAGTCATTGAACAAATTTTTTCACATAAATTTTGGGCTCAATTCAGAGGTGGGTTTCTGCCCGTTTGGCCCAGATTGGGCAAACCAGTAATGGTGGCAGCGAGAGGCTCCGCCCACCCGCCTGGATGCTTCTGTGCTTATGCAGAAGCATTGCACGCGTGTGAACTGGTAGTAAAAAAATAGAAACCCACCCCTGGCTCAGTTGTGGTCTTAAGTTAAAGACTACTTAAGTTAAAGACTACTTGTATTTATTGTGCCGTTCTACTATTCTGAGAAGAGGAATTATGTAGATATTGCTTTGCATTCTTAACTGTAATCTACTTTAGGGTTACTGTTTTCCATCTGAACCGCCCCTCGTCTGTAGTACGTACTTCTACAGGTAGTTCTCAACGTATGACCACAACTGAGCCCAAAATTTCTGCAGCTAAGCAGGATGGTGAGTTAAGTGAGTTCTGCCCCATTTTTTGACCTTTCTTGCCATAGTTCTTAAGTGAATCACTGCAGCTGTTAAATTAGTAACATGGTTTTTAAGTGAATCTGGCTTTCCCATTGACTTTGCTCATCAGAAAGTTGCAAAAGCTCACAAGACTCTGGGATATGGCAATTGTCACACATATCTGAATCTGTTGTCAAGCACCAGAATTGTGATCACATGAATGTGGGGATGCTGCAATGAATGGTCATAAGTCAGAAAAATAGCCCAAAGCCACTTTTTTCAGTCCTATTTTAACTACAAATGGTCAGGACTACAACAGGACCGGGTTGGGGTTTAAAACACATCTTAAGCTACTGTTATTCCTATTCTTGAAAGAAGAAGGAAGCAGCCCTAAATATTGACAAACAGTAGCTTGTATCTTTATATTTCAATATATTTTTGGGGGGATGGGAAAGTACTTTCCCCCCCTCTTAGATGAACCCAGATTTCATTAGTTGACTAACCCAATTGTAAAAGGCCTGTAAATTGAATAAACAATTCCATATGATCGAGGTTATTTTCAAAGGGCCTTGCAAAGATGTAACTGAAATAATGTAGACATATGGATAAGAAACTTCAAAATCAATAGTGCTAGGAGAAATGAAACATATGCTGATGTAATCAAACTGAATTGAATTTCATACAAATGTTGGCAAATCTATATCAGATTATCGCAGCAAAAACTTCATTTTCATTGATTTATAATGTACTATTATAGTTTCCCCCAAACTGCCATAGACAGCTATTTAACAGCTGCCAAACGCCTTAAGGGTAAATAAAAGATAGTATTGATAGTGTTGGGATATAGATGCTTAAGTGTCTAATAATTCACAACTGCAGTGGTAGGTATGATATTCTGTGAACTCTCTTTTTTCCCAGGGTTTTATTTTTAAACTGATTTTTAAAGTTTAAAAATTTAAAGCTAAACACTTCTGTTTTGAAAGATCGATGAAAGTGGCAAAGAATGAATGACATTTGCCATTAACCATTTCTGTCAAGGTCATTTTATCACTTTACATTGCAAAAAACAACCACCACCTCAATGTATTTCATAAAATCAAGAAAGTTGGCAGCGAACCAATCTTGTATTCTGAATACTCCTGAGTAGCACTGGGGGAATCCACAGCAAGGTTCCCATTTGCGAGCTGGGTCTTTAAAAGCACATCTTTTATCAGATTGGATGGGCATGAATTAAATCAAGCAGAGTAATTTGAAAGATCTATTTGAGCAAATCCCAATAATTTTTGGAATTCATGTTGCATATACATAAAGGCACTATAGTTATAATGCTACTGGTATTACTGTATACCTGGGTTGCAAATATATATTCCAGTGGTGGTGAATCTATGGCACGCGTGCCAGAAGTGGCACCCAGAGCCCTCTGTGGGCTTCAAGCCACTGCCCACCTCAGCTCAGCTCAGCCGTGAATGTGCACGGCACGCCCACACACACACACCTCCCACTGGCCAGCTGGTCTTTAGGTCTCTGCCATGCATGCACATGCAGGGGCCCTACGCAAGCCTTATATTTTGGGGGCTCACACGCATACACACACTTTGGCCACTTGGTCCGGAAAAGGTTGGCCATCATTGATATAGTCTATCATTAGATGGCAGCAAAGAGATTAAAAAAATATAACTGCTTTCCCCCATCTACTGGCCATCTGCATATTTGGCTGCTGAGATATGGTAATCCTAGTAATTACAGTATTTCACTTTTCAATTCCCCAAAAGGTGACATAGGTAGCAGTTGGCTGACAACTGTAATGAAGTCTACCCATCATACTTTTTTTTTTTTAGTAATTGTGGTCTACTGGCCTACTGGGATAATAGCATTTAGACTTATATACTTCCCCATAATACTTTACAGCACTCTCTGGGCAGTTTACATGGTAAATATTGCTTTGCAGTATGCCCCCAACAATAATTTTACCAACCTTGGAAGGACGGAAGGCTGAGTCAACCTTGAGTCCCATCAGAATAAGATCAGATTCAATCAATAGCCATCCAGGATTGAATATGTTATGAGCAGAATTTCCCTACAATACTACACTTAACCACTGCACCAATAGGGCTCATGGTTAACAAATTTTGTCTGTAGTTTGTGGGTACCAGCACTGATAATCTACTCGCATCCAGTTCAGCTCAATCAACAACCTTAAATGTATCAAAGAGAGCTATTCCAGTGAAGCTGCTAATTGGCATTGCCTTATGTTCTAATCTAAAGCAGTCCTTGGCAACTTAAAGATGTGTGGACTTCAACTCCCAGAATCCCCCAAGCTACCTCTCTATAATGCTAACTCTGCTCTGAAGCCTGTTTTAACGTGTCCCACTTCAATTCATGTTTCCATTTTTGATGGGCAGGTTATTATGGAGAAGCAACGTAGAACTGACTAGAAATTTCCTGACAGTTAGAACAATTAATCAGCTTGCCTCCAGAAGTTGTGAATGCCCCAACACTGCAAGTCTTTAAGAAGATGTTGGATAGCCATTTGTCTGAAATGGTATAGGGCTTCCTGCCTAGGCGGGGGGTTGGACTAGATGACCTCCAAGGTCCCTTCCAACTCTGCTATTGTATTGTAATCCAGTAAAGATAACACTCTTTGCCCTTGTAGTAATGAAAGAGTATCTTCTGAGCAACAGATGAAACAAGACAACACTTATGTTTAAAAAAGCAAGCAAAGAAGCAGTCAATTCCTGAAAATCTTTAATCTCTAAAGTCATATGAGTCATTAATTTCTTTTAACTTAACTCCTCTTGCAATTTCCATTTGGGCACATGTTCATCTTTATTAATTCCTGTTCATGCTTTGGAGTACATGTTCTCCTTTATTAATTCGACTCAGCTGGGTTCTTTCCCATGTGACTTTTGCATTGTGATTGGATTCCATTGAAGTAAGATACAATTTAACCAGAAAATAATTCATTAACAGGACACAAACATTGCAGTAGTTCTCTCTGATAGTCTAGGTATAATATTTATAGGCTGGAATATTTGTACCGTATGTCTGAAATGAAGGACTAGGTAAATCTGTGGAGTTTTAAATGTGGCTGGGTAGAAATTTAATATATGCGTTTAATTCCTCACAACCACTTGCCTAAGGTTTTTGAAAAATCTTTTGTCTGCTACACAAAAGGTTAGATGGTATAAGAGGCACTAAAGTTTAAAAAATGGATTGATTGTGAGATTTGTTATATTCATCACATTATAACAGGGGTATCAAACTTGCAGCCAGCGGGCTGGATGCATCATGCACTGGCCACCCCATCACCATTTTAGTGAAGGGGGAAAAAGTCGTGATATGTCATGTGATGACAACCCGACAATGTGAGTTTGATACCCCTGCATTACAAGGGACATTTGTTAAATTTCTAGCAAAGTTACAGGACTCAATCCACCCAACAGTACATCATCTTGTTGATTAGAGTATAAATGACTAGTCATTGACCCTGATAATGTGCGCATTGTGCTAAGGCATTGTGTGCAATTCCTATTATATGCAGGAAAACTTTGAACACTGTCGCAGGCATCAATAATCAATATACATGCAACCTCTAGCAATCAATTAGGAATATGGAGGCCAGATTGGTGGTTATTGTGTTTAATAATAATAATAATCTTTATTGTCATTGTACTAAAATTACAATGAAATTGGTTTACCTATTGCTTTTGATCCTCCTCCTCCTCCTCCTCCTCCTCCTCCTCCTGCTCCTCCTCCTCCTCCTCCTCCTCTGTGAATCCTATTAAAACAGCAAAGTTAAAATAGTTTATATATATACATATACATATACATGCGTGTTTGTGTTAGGTTTTTTGAGCTGATCAATAAATAAATCAGGGAGACTAGTATAGATCTATTTCAAGCTTTTTAGCTCTCATCAGCTAGCCATACCCTTTACTGGGACTTGAAGCGGGGCTGTATTACATGTTAGATATATATATATATATACTTGTGTCACAACACCCTGTTAAGCCCCAATTAAGGGAGGAAGCATACTGCTTTCCTTTTCTGCCTTTCGGCTCATCACCAGAGACCATCTAGACCAGGGGTCCCCAACCCCCGGGCCGCGGACCGGTGCCGGTCCGTGGCTGGATGGGAGCCGGGCCGCAGGGCTAGAGAGGAGGAGGAGGGAGGAGGAGGCAGCCCCCTGAGCACAGCGCGCGGGAGAACGCAGGCGTGGCTGTTCGCGCCGTTGGAGTGTGCCTCTTCCTCCACCCTCGTCGACGGAAGGATTCCTGGACGCCGCCGGACTGGCCACCGATTCCCTCCCCTGCTGGCATGCCGGCCACTCATTTTCTTCCAGGGACTGCGGAGGCTCTGCGGGCTGGGGAGGGAACTGGTGGGTTGCTCCGGCGGCGCACAGGAGTCCCTCCGTCGACGAGGGTGGAGGAAGAGCCCCCACCATCCTCCTGCGTTCTCCTGTGCGCACTGCCCAATGGGCTGCCCCCCTCCCTCCTCCTCCTCTCCAGCCCGGCACCTATCCAGCCACGGAGCCTGAACGAGCGAACGAGCGACCAAGCCTGGCAGGCGGGATAAGGAGGCTGGGGGCGGGACGACGGGACGACGATGACGACGACAGACACACATAGAGAGACAGAGGGAGGGAGGGAGAGAAAGATAGACAGAGACACAGAAGGAGTGATTGAATGAATGCAAGACAGACAGACACACGCACACACACACACACAGAGTGACAGAAATGGGTGGATGAAGGAGAGACACAGAGAAAGAAAGAAAAAAGTGGGAGAGAGAAAGACAGACAGAGAGAAAGAGACAGAAAGGAAAGAAAGAGACAGGAAAAGATACAGAAAGAGGGAAAGAGAAAGAAATAGAGAGAAAGGGAAAGAGAGAAAGAAAGAAATAGCGAGAGAAAAAAAGAGGGACAGAGACAAAGTAAGAGAAAGAAAGAGAGAGAGAGAAAGAAAGAAAGAACTTATGACCACAGTTGAGGCCAAAAGTTTGGTTGCTAACCAAGATCATTGTTAAGTGAGTTTCACATTTTCAAAGTTGGCCACGCCCACCCAGTCACATGACTGCTGAGCCCCTCAGCCGGTCCGCAGAATTTTCTTTAAAATGAAACCGGTCCCTGGTGAAAAAAAGGTTGGGGACCCCTGATCTAGACAGAAAGCTTTTTAGTTCCGTTGTGTACTTTTTTCTTTATATGTGTGTTAGGTTTTTTTGAGCTGATCAATAATTAAACCAGGTAGACTAGGATGGCTAGCTGATGAGAGCTAAATAGCTCAAAATAGATCTATCTTGTCTCCCTGATTTATTTATTGATCAGCTCAAAAAACCTAACACACACACACACACACACACACACACACATGCTGGTGTTGTAGTCTTCCCATGTAAGAATGAGATTGTCTTGCAATGTTTCAGCAAGATCTCACTTGCCATCTTCAGGCTTCAGTCTGTGGACTTCAGACTGAAGCCTGAAGATGAACTGCTAGGTTGGCAGAAACTGGGACAAGTAACGGGAGCTCACTCCATTACGTGATGCTAGGGATTCGAACCGCCAAACTGCTGACCTTCTGATCAACAAGCTCAGCATCTTAGCCACTGAGCCACCGTGTCCCTAAGATATAATTATCCTAATAGATAAAAACAATATTATTGGAACAATAATTATACTGAAATAAAATATAAAGAAATGGGATAAGCACATCTTTTGTAGACATATCCAGGGGGAAAACAATGCTGCATTATGACTAATAAAATACATTTTAAAGTCTGTATTCGTTAATTCAAAACTAGGAGAAAGTTTGGCATTGAATTATTCAGCCTAAATAGCTGCATTTTTAAGGATTATCGTTTGTATAAACACTGACTGTTTCCCTCACCACATGCCGCATTAATCATATTCATAACAGTTAAAAGAAAGGTTAACAGACAAAACAATGTTCATAGCATTACCTGTGGAAAAGAATGTAAGGCTACAATACTGTAACAGTTTTCCTGGCTGGGAGTAAATCTAATTGAACATAATGAGGTTTACTTCGCAGGAAACCAGCACTGGATTTCACAATATGTCTTATGTTCTCTATCCAGAGTAGTAACAAAATTCTTAGCAAATCTATCTACTCATAGAAGCATAAAATTAGTCTGAAATTCTTTAAGATATTATTGCAAGACATTAGAAAATATAAGTAGTCCCCACATTGCAGCCACAACTGAGCCCAAAATTTCTGTTAAGCAAAGCAGTTGTTAAGTGAATTTTGCTTCATTTTATATGACCTTTCTTGCCTCAATTGTTAAGTGAATCACTGCACTTAGTAACGTGGTTGTTAGGATATTCAGCCTTATATTGGGTTGACAATATATATGAGCCTATGTTCTTAAGGAGTTACGTAGCTTAAAGAATTGTGTTTGATTTCTGATTGGCTGTGATTCTCAGCTCTACCATATAAGCAAGGTCAGAAACACAGTCCATTCCCTTTTCGATTCCCTGTGCTGAGGAGCTGAAGCTGTGAAGACTGAAGGAGGATTTGTTTTGCATCACTGTAAGATAACTCTGTTTGGTGAAGGACTGTCATTATTTTGATAAGTTAGTATCACTGGGCGGAAGAAGCATTTTAGTTGCTACAAAGTAAAGACTATTTATTTTCTTACTATCACTGTTTTAGAGTTTGTTTGTGGTTACAGCAACGTATCTCTTTACTGTCCGGTGAATTACATTATTCTGCATTTATTTCTAAACACTGGTTACGGGACCAGAGTTGTAACACTGGTTTTGAACCCAGAGTTGCTAACAGTGGTTGCTAAATGAATCTGGCTTCCCCATTGATTTTGCTTGTCAGAAAGTCTCAAAAGGTGATCACATGACTCCAGGGCACTACAACTGTCATAAATACATGCCAATAGCCAAATTTTGATCATGTGATTGTGGAGATGCTGCAAAGGCTGTGTGAAAAACAGTTGCAAGTTACTTTTTTCAGTGGTGTTGTAACTTTGAACAGTCACTCAACGGTCAATAGTCGAGGACTATCTGTAACACCAGCAAGATACAACCTTGGACAAGTCTTCTGTATACTCAAAGGGGTGGGGCTACAGTCTCAGGACTGCAGTTGCCATCTTGATTTTTGGCTCCCTCCGGCCAAAAGTTTAGGGATCCACAATCTTCGCTTGCTTGTCTATCCTTGTAGTGTATGGAATGAAACAATTCCTCCCAAATCAGACCAACGTTCTTCCATTTAGCAGGAGAGCCTATTGCTTTCAAACTCATGGACGCTCCTCTTAGTAATAGGGATGCGGATCATATTATAAAGATTTACGATGGGATAGAAAGACATATTTGCTGAGTTGGAGCAAAGGAAAGGATAAATTTCATTTTCTGGATGTGTCTTATGACCCATGAAGGGACGCGGTGGCTCAATGCTAAGACGCTGAGCTTGTCGATCAGAAAGGTCAGCAGTTTGGTAGTTCAAATCCCTAGTGCTGGGAGGAACGAGAGTGAGCTCCCATTACTTGTCCCAGCTTCTGCCAACCTAGCAGTTTGAAAGCATGCATAAATGCAAGTAGAAAAAAATAGAAAAAAACCCTTTCCTTTGTTGGGAAGGTAACAGCGTTCCTTGTGCCTTTGGCGTTTAGTCATGCCGACCACATGACTTTGGAGATGTCTTTGGACAGCGCTGGCTCTTTGGCTTTGAAATGGAGATGAGCACCGCCCCCTAGAGTCGGGAATGACTAGCACATATGTGCAAGGGGAACCTTTACCTTTATTATGACCCATAGGGACCTTAGAAAAGGACCAGAAGACCACTGAAAGGCAACTAGAATGGGGTAACAATAAAGTAATGAATGAAATTCACTGACAGTTGTCCATATGGTCTGTCAATCTTAGCATATTAATCTGTATGCTCTGATTATAGCTCAGCTATAAATGTTGAACCTTGATGAGAATTAATCTCATTAAATCTTAAGGGAAGGTCTGTGTTTCACTCTGGAAAACTGTTGCCATATTCAGTTTTCAAACATCTGTCTTGCTTTATGAGAAAAATATGTTAATACACGTGACCTTTGTCAGAAGATTGAGATTGAGGTATTTTTGTACATTCTAATTTTAAGCATGTTAGAAGTTCGTTTCAAGAATTGCTTTGCAGCTAGCAATGAAGTGAAGCAAAATTTGAGGCAGTAATGCAATTCTGTATGTCCAGAAGGAAGTTCATTTAGTCTGATGAAATGGAGTATAGGATTATAATCTGGCAATATGTCAATCTTCTCATACAAGAGGTGGTATTCAGCCAGTTCAGACTGGTTCACCCGAACTGGTAGCGGAAATCACAGGGGTGCTGCTCACCCCTGTGATTTCCGCTACCAGTTCGGGTGAACCAGTCTGAACTGGCTGAATATCACCTCTTGTATGAGAAGATTGGCATATTGCCAGATTATAATCCTTTACTCCGATTCTATGTTGTCCTATTTAGGCACTTTTTTGAGGCTGGGTGCATGCATGGAAGCCGCGTGCATGAGCAAAACACATGCACGGAAGGCTGGGTGTATGTGTGCAAGTGGCACATGTGCCTGTGAAGCGGCGTGCACACCAGGTGAACCGGTGGCAACAAAATGTGAAACCCACCACTGTCTCATGCCTAATGCCCAACAACCAAGACAGCTAAAATTGTGACAATTGTGGTCCCAGGGTATTTATGGAAGAAGACTAGAGTATATTTAGTACATGTTCTACAGGTAGTCCTCGAATTATGACAACAATTGAGCCTAACATTTCTGTTGGTAAGTGAGACATTTAAATGTGAATTTTGCTCCATTTTACGATCTTTCTTGCCTTAGTTGTTAAGTGAATCACTGCAGTTGATAAGTTAGTAACCCGGTTGTTACTGGCTTTCTCATTTGATTTTGTTGGCAGAAGATCACAAAAAGTGATCTCACGACTTTGGACACAGCAATGGTCATAAATATGAACGAGATGCCAACTATCTGAATTTTGATCACATGATCATGGGGATGCTGGAAAGGAGGAAATTGATCATTTTTTCAGTGCCATTGTAACTTCGAGTGGTCACTAAATGAACTGCTATAATTCAAGGACCACCTGTACTTAAATCTGGGTTGAACTATACAGAATTTTACTGTAAGATTTGAATTATACTCATTTGGCCATAAAACCAGATCATATTGAAGTAATTGGTACTTAATTCTGCATAACTGTGCTGTAAATGTTGCAGTTTTACATGGAGGCAGACTAAAATCAGCTGTGTTGCTAGACTAATTAGCCACTTTTGGCAAGCAAATTTGATTGTGTGAATGAGCCCTTAATCTTTGTTGTTTTTTTCAAACGGATGTGTGAGGAAATTGAATTTGGGTGTCTGTTGACTTCGTTAATCTCAGGAAGATAAGAAGTTTAACAGTGACTTTTTAATTAGGACTAAGTAAGAACAATAGGGCATATATGGACTTGTAGAACACTTGTTACATCATTTCTTAATAATTAGAAAATAGCTGTTTTCACCTGATAACATCCTGTATTTTCTCTTCAGAAGATATCAAGATTCAGCTATGTTATCTAACACATCTTTTCTTAGAGCTAGAGAAAGCAATAGCAATTCCAGTGGAGTCATGGTAAGCTAAATCCTTTTTCTCTGAGAGGGTGGAGATGATGACCCAGCAAAGATGGAATAAGACTCTTCAGAACTACTCCAGACTATGAGAGGATGGGAGATTGCCCATATGGGCTCTGGATGGCTGCTTTTTATGAGGAGACCCCAGGAATGCAGCTCTGAGTGCCAAGGATCAACCATCATTCTCATAACTACAGTGGAGCCTTTTAAAGATGCTAATTTCACCTTATGTTCTTTTCTTTTATCTCTGAAAAATATTGGGTTATTTGATCAAGATTAAAGAAAGAAAGGTTTTTATGATATTCTGTCAACCCTTTATGGACTTTTTGCTGACCTCAGGATTGAAAAGGTGATGCCTTATGGATTTGCTTGTAGATAAGGACTGCATTATAAGAAAAGGAGATGTTTGTTCATAACTTATGATGAATGGAAATGACTTCTTTATAAGTTTGTTTTTTATTTTACTTTCTTGATTTTCTTTTCTTTCTTTGCACATTTTATTATCTTTTTACTTTTGAGCTTAGATTCTATTAGTTTTTATTAGTGTAATTAAAATATTTATTATAAAGTATATAGAAAGAAAGAAAGAAAGAAAAAGAAAGGAAGGAAGGAAGGAAGGAAGGAAGGAAGGAAGGAAGGAAGGAAGAGAGGCAGCAACTATGATGATAAATAGAGAAGAAATAATTTGTCTGCTTCTTTTTGAACATAGCTTTTGCTATACTGCTCGTATATACAATATCCCCCTGTCTTATTATACGGCAGGATCTGAGTGGATCCTGACTGATTTATTTATGCAAGGTATATGGTTACTCAACTTGCAGACTGCAAACTGCGACCGTGGGTAGTTTTAAAGGGCAACAAAAGTAGGCAATAAACATAAAAAAACTTATTCAGGAGTTACTTGAATGGAGATACATTTAAAATTCCACTCCTTTCTTTATGTCCAGTCCTATCAGAGTAAAGCTACCTCAGGTTATTTGATATCTGTAGGATCCAAAAGAGGACATCAAATCTTTATTTTATTTGTTATTGAATTATATGCACTGGAAAATAACTACTGTTCCATTTTATTTTATTTCTCTCTGTCTATCTGTCTATGTCTGTCTCTCTCCTCTCCAAGTTTCAGAAATGGTTAGGAAGAGATCAGTGTTGGGTTTCTGCAGGCTCGCACCTACTCGCGAGAGCCGGTTGGTGAAATTTAGAGAACCAGTGAGAGGGGGTTCCACCGGCGTACCTGGAAGTAAATCTGGCCCGCCGCTGCCAGTGACCCAACGGGAAGGAAAGGAAAGGAAAGGAAGGAAGGAAGGAAGGAAGGAAGGAAGGAAGAAAGAAAGAAAGAAAGAAAGAAAGAAAGAATTTATCATCACAATTGAGTCCAAAATTTTGGTTGCTAAGCAAGAGCGTTGTTAAATGAGTTTCACCACATTTTAAAAGGTGGCCACTCCCACCCTGTCACATGACTGCCAAGCCACGCCCACAAAATACGCCACACCTACAGAGTAGGTTCTAAAAAAATTTGAAACCCACCACTGGAAGAGATGTTAGAACATGTACAGAACCTTTAAATCAATTTTACCTGCAAGAGCCAAAGGTGACAAAGGAGCCAAAGGTGCAGCTGCTTCAATGAGTCAACTTATTAAACACATCCCTGCACAACTTTGTATTTGTAAAGTGTACTATATGTTTGGTTTCAAAATTACGCATTTAAAGAGTATTCTTTTTCTCCAGGTTTGAAATTCTGAATTCTATCAGACAATCCTCCATCTTAATACACATTTTGTTATGTTGTTCATTATGGGAATATGGATTAAAAAAATCTGAAGACATGCCAAATTCAAAATGGATGAAATCTTTGAACATCCCTATTATAAAATAAGCTTTGTTGAACATAATGAGATTAAGGGCATATCAGACTGAACCAAAGTGGGACATTGCTGGATACCTTGAAAGGCTGGGTTCTGTAACAAGCATCTAAGTCAATCAATCAATCAATCAATCTATCAATCAATCTATCAATCAATCAATCAATCAGAATAGAGCTGAAAGAGACCTTTGAGTTATTTTAGTCCAACCCCCTGCTCAAGGAGAACCTATAGCATTTCAGACAAGTGACTGTCTAGTCACTTCTTTAAAAACCCTAGTGACGAACCATAACTTTGGAAGGCAAGCTGTTCCACTGGTTAATTATCCTCATTGTTAGGAAGTTTCTCCTTAAATCCAAGTTGCTTCTCTCCTTGATTAGTTCCCATCTGTTGTTTCTTGTCCTGTCTTCAGATGCTTTGGAAAATAAGTTGACCCCTTCCTCTTTGTGACAACCTCTCAAATACTGGAATACTGCTATTCCAATATTTGAATATGTAATGAATAAAGGTGTAAAGCGTAACAAAGTGTAAAATGTAATGAATAAAAGTGAAGTAAATATATTTAATACATGTATATGCATATGCATGTATGCATGTTGTCCTAGTGGACAACCATTTAAATATGAGCCAGCAGTGTGCAGCAGCTGCCAAAAAAGCCAACACAGTTCTAGGCTGCATAAATAGAGGGATAGAATCAAGATCACGTGAAGTGTTAATACCACTTTATAAGGCCTTGGTAAGGCCACACTTGGAATAATGCATTCAGTTTTGGTCACCAAGATGTAGAAAAGACATGGAGACTCTGGAAAGAATGCAGAGAAGAGCAACAAGGATGATTAGGGGACTGGAGGCTAAAACATATGGAAAACGGTTACAGGAACTGGGTATGTATAGTTTAATGAAAAGAAGGATCAGGGGAGACATGATAGCAGTGTTCCAATATCTCAGGGGTTGCCACAAAGAAGAGGGAGTCAAGCTATTCACCAAGGCACCTGAGAGTAGAACAAGAAGCAATGGGTGGAAGCTAATCAATGAGAGAAGCAACTTAGAACTGAGGAGAAATTTCCTGACAGTTAGAACAATTAATCGGTGGAACAGCTGGCCTCTAGAAGTTGTGAATGCCCCAACACTAGAAGTCTTTAAGAAGATGTTGGATAGCCATTTGTGTGAAATGGCATAGGGCTCCTGCCTAGGCAGGGGGTTGGACTAGAAGACTTCCAAGGTCCCTTCCAACTCTGCTATTGTATGCATATGCATGACAAGTTTGTCTCCTCCCTTGAATAGGCCTAACAGGAAGCTGTAACAATATATCCACTTCATCAATAAAGTCCTGTAGAAAGGATGATGTAATCAGGGAAACTGGTTAGCTCAAGGCATAGAGAAGCCTGCTTCGAATGCTGGAGAGCACCAGTTCAAATCCCTGTAGGGAAGTATGGCCAGCTGACGAGGGCTAAGGAGCCCGAAATGGATCCATCCTGGTCTCTTAATTAATTATTATTAATCATCCCTTAAAGAAATTTAACACATATCTAAAAAGACAGCAGCAATTTAATAGGTCTCTGTCTGGATGGTCTCTAGGTTGAGTCGAAGGACAGAGAAGGATGACAAGTTTGTCTCCTCCCTTGAATAGGCCTAACAGGAAGCTGTAACAATATATCCACTTCATCAATAAAGTCCTGTAGAAAGGATGATGTAATCAGGGAAACTGGTTAGCTCAAGGCATAGAGAAGCCTGCTTCGAATGCTGGAGAGCACCAGTTCAAATCCCTGTAGGGAAGTATGGCCACCCTGGCTCCTTGGTTCACCGAGGAGCTGCGGGTGATGAAACGCCGCAAGAGATGCCTAGAGGGAAGATGGAGGTCTACCCGTTCTGAATCTGACCGGACACAGGTAAGAGCCCATTTACGGACTTACATTGTGGCGCTGAGAGCAGCCAAACGCCATCATTGTGCTACTCTCATAGCATCCGCAGAAAACCGCCCTGCCGCCCTGTTTAGGGTGACCCGCTCCCTCCTTCAACAGAGGGTGCGGGAAGCCCCGTTACAGGGTAGAGCAGAGGAATTTGTGATTTTTCTGCAGGAGAAAATCGCTCAGATACAGAACGAGCTAGCCCCCATTCATGGCCCAGGGGGATGCCACGAGACAGATCTTGTTTGGGAGGAGTTTGACTCCGTTACTTCCGAGGATATGGACAGGTTACGTGGGCGACTGCGAGCCACCACATGTTTATTGGACCCGTGTCCCTCCTGGCTTGTACTGGCATCCTGGGAGGTGACACGAGGCTGGCTCCAAGAGGTTGTCAACGCATCCTTAAGTGAGGGTTCCTTGCCTGCTTCCCTAAAAGAAGCGATGGTGAGGCCCCTCCTTAAGAAGCCCTCTTTGGATCCAGCTGTTTTGAACAACTACCGTCCAGTCTCCAACCTTCCCTTTTTGGCGAAGGTTGTTGAGAGTGTGGTGGCACAACAGTTTCCCCGTCACCTGGAGGAAGTTGATTATCTAGATCCGCGCCAGTCCGGCTTTCGGCCCGGGCATAGCACCGAGACGGCATTGGTCGCGTTGGTTGATGATCTCTGGAGGGCCAGAGATGGGGGATGTTCCTCCATCCTGGTCCTATTAGACCTCTCGGCGGCTTTCGATACCATCGACCATGGTATCCTATTGCATCGGCTGGGGGGGTTGGGGGTGGGAGGCACCGTTCTACGGTGGTTCTCCTCCTACCTCTCTGGCCGATCGCAATTTGTGTTGGCAGGGGGGCAGAGGTCGACCGCGAGACCCCTCGTATGTGGGGTGCCTCAGGGGTCGGTCCTCTCGCCTCTCCTGTTTAACACATATATGAAGCCGCTGGGTGAGATCATCCGTGGTTTTGGGGTAGAGTACCATCTCTACGCTGATGACACTCAGCTGTATATATCTACCCCAAACCACCCCAACGATGCCGTAGCGGTGATGTGCCAGTGCCTGGAAGCCGTGCGGATCTGGATGGGAAGTAACGGACTCAGGCTCAACCCGACCAAGACCGAGTGGCTGTGGTTTCCGGCCGCCCGATTCAACCAGCTCACTCCATCGCTGGCCATAGGGGGCGAACATCTTGCCCCTGTGGATGGGGCGCGCAATTTGGGTGTCCTCCTGGATGCCCGGCTGTCCATGGAAGATCAAGTGACGGCCGTGGCCAGGAGGGCGTTCTACCAGGTTTGCCTGGTTCGCCAGTTGCGCCCCCTATTGGATCGGGACGCCCTTCGCACAGTCACTCATGCTCTCGTGACATCCCGACTGGACTATTGTAACTCTCTCTACATGGGGCTCCCCTTGAGGTGCACTCGGAGACTTCAGCTAGTCCAGAATGCAGCCGCGCGAGCAATTATGGGGACCGCAAGGTCTACCCATGTAACACCGCTCTTGCGCGAGCTGCACTGGCTACCTGTCGTCTTCCGGGTGCGCTTCAAGGTGTTAATTATCATCTTTAAAGCGCTCCATGGCTCGGGACCTAGCTATCTGCGGGATCGGATCCTGCCTCATACATCCTCACGGCCGATTCGCTCCCACAGAGAGGGACTTCTCCGGGTGCCGTCCACTAGACAGTGTCAGCGGGCGACACCCAGGGGAAGGGCTCTCTCTGTGGCGGGCCCGGCCCTCTGGAACGACCTTCCCCCCGATATTAGGACGACCACGGACCTCCGCTCCTTCCGTCTTAAATTAAAAACTTACTTTTTCCGTCTGGCCGGCCTGGGATAGTCCCCCTGTCTAGGGTTTTTACTGGGTAAATTTTAGTTTAGTTAGTTAAATGGGATTTTAGCACAGGCTGTGTTTAATTTGCTTTTAATTGTTTGTATATTTATTGATGTTTGTATGTTTTTTACTGTTTTTATTCTACCTGTGCACCGCCCCGAGTCCCCATGGGGAGAGGGCGCGGTTTATAAGTATTAAATGATGATGAAATGATGATGATGATGACGAGGGCTAAGGAGCCCGAAATGGATCCATCCTGGTCTCTTAATTAATTATTATTAATCATCCCTTAAAGAAATTTAACACATATCTAAAAAGACAGCAGCAATTTAATAGGTCTCTGTCTGGATGGTCTCTAGGTTGAGTCGAAGGACAGAGAAGGATGACAAGTTTGTCTCCTCCCTTGAATAGGCCTAACAGGAAGCTGTAACAATATATCCACTTCATCAATAAAGTCCTGTAGAAAGGATGATGTAATCAGGGAAACTGGTTAGCTCAAGGCATAGAGAAGCCTGCTTCGAATGCTGGAGAGCACCAGTTCAAATCCCTGTAGGGAAGTATGGCCAGCTGACGAGGGCTAAGGAGCCCGAAATGGATCCATCCTGGTCTCTTAATTAATTATTATTAATCATCCCTTAAAGAAATTTAACATACATGTATATGCATATACATGTATATGCTTGTGTCACAACACCCTGGTAAGCCCCAATTAAGGGAGGAAGCATACTGCTTTCCTTTTCTGTCTTTTGGTTCATCACCAGAGACCATCCAGACAGAAAGCTATTTGTTTCGTTGTGCCTGTTGTTTACATGTGTGTTAGGTTTTGAGCTGATAAATAAATAAACAGGGTGTTGAGACACAAGCATATACTTATTCCCCTGTCTCAGCTGATCAGGATAGAACCAGTGGTCTAATGGCAATTACAACTGCCTCACATGTAATACTATGTTTATACATGCATACATGTATATGGAAAGAATGATTTTGCTTCCTGGAGTTCTTTTGTACAATTCATGCTAGACACATGACTGAGCTCAGTTTCTGATGCATACGTTTAATGGAAGTCTATCAAAGTTAATGAAATTTTCTATTTTTATTGGAGCAAGTCCTGTACCTATAAAACAAACCCTTTTGATTTCTGTCCTACAAGGATATACTCAACTAGTGCCTTACATCCAATTTCAGAAAAATGTGTACCTTCCATGTTTCTGATCAGCCAGCAATTTGGCTGGATGTTTTAAACCTTTTGAATAACATTACCAGGGATGACATGAACCAGAGAAAGTATATATGACAACCTTAGGAATGATAAATTAAAATGAATCCTAGAAATTAAAACTGAAAAGTCTTACAAGTGTCTGAACTTAGAATATATTGTGAAACAGTTGTGTGTTCATCTCTATTTGCTCTTCAATATCAATTATTGGACTGATTGGTAAAAATTGAAATGTAGATGAGATCAAAATACAATCAGTCAAGTTATAAAAAAACGAATAAATGAGCATTAAAAGAGACAGAATAAACCCATGAACAAAATTGCTCAGATAGTAAAAATATTCAGGTGGCATAACAACTCTATAGCTTCATGCAGACAGACATTGGAGAGATATGACATTTTGCTGTGATAATAGCCTTGTTTAAAAGCCAATTCAGATAAAACTGGAAACCTACTCACAACTTTAAATAACTTCCTTATTGTCAGGTTTCTTGCAAATTTCAAAGGAAAACAGGGAAGTTTTATAATTCTTTCCTTTTTTTTTCAGACAGTATTGAAAAAAAAAACCCTCTCCATCTCTGTGTGTCTGTCTGTGTGTCTGTCTGTCTGTGTGTCTGTCTCTCTCTCTCTCAATGTTTAAGTAAAGAGGTGTGCAAAAATGTAGCATACATTTTGTGACTCATAATTTATTTTTCCTTTGCTTAATACATGATGTATAATAAATAGATGGTTATTTATAGACAAGATTGCCATTATTTTCTACGTGATGCTCTGGTGCTTTTACTACCTTATGGCAAGCAGAAATTCAACAGAGAATGGCTTCTCATCATTGCATTATCTGCAGGAGTCAAAATGTTCATCTATTTAACCAGATTTAAGGAGACATAGACCATGCTAGCAATAAGAAGCAGTGCTCTGCTATTGAATAGTGCAGTTTATTAATTTAAATTTATTTTATTTATTTTATTTTATTAAATTTATACCCCGCCCTTCTCCTTGTTAGGACCCAGGGCGGCGCACAGGCATCTTAAAAACACAAAAATACAATAAATATCGATTAAAATGTAATTAAATTCATTAACCCGTGCTAAAAACCCAATATTAAAAACCCTACCAAATTACAAATTTCCTTAAAACGACAGAAACGGGGGGCTATCCTAGGCCGGTAAATAAATCTACATAGCCACTGATCTCATTAATATAACTCTGGTGGCTAACAAACATTTAAAAAATACAGTATCAACACAATATTAAAAATACATATCAAAAGAAAGTAAATACAAAATGGCTACTAAAGACACTCTGTATCAGAGACGTCCCACTTTGGCAATTTAAGATTTTGGGACTTCAACCTCCAGAAATCCCCAACCAGCAATTCTGGAAGTTGAAGTCCATAAGTCTTAAGGTTGCTCTACATCACCAGTGAGTATTTGATTCTTCTATCAATCACCACATCCAGGAACACAGCCAGATTACCAAAGCTTTCAATAGGTGAGTCAGAACCAAGCTAAACTTGAGTTTTATGATTTTTCCAGAAGCACCTTTTTGTGTCCCACTAGATGACAATTCCTGTTCTGTGGGACCTGGAGCGGGCCATCCTGCCCAACCTATGGGATGGGTAGAAACAATGGGAAGAAGGCGGTCCTTCAAATATCATACTCCCATATCATATGGCTTAATAACAGTAGTATTATTTCTGGATGGTTAGAATATGTTCATCAAAATAAATTTTCTAGAGCCTGTTTCCAGATTTGTGAACTTTCCCATCTACAGACACATCCTTATATGCAAATTCTACTGACATAAACATGACTTGTTTTGTTCTTTTTAAACTTATTAAGAACCAGTTGGAGAAATTTGGGCATTTTCTGAGGTTATTTTTTAGCATTCAAACAAACATAAACCTACGTATGCATATAAGTAGAGTTATAAGTGATAGTGGCATCTGGCTGAACTATGCTACCTTGAAAAATCTACCTAAGAGGGGATTTGGCTAATACTTGTGTGGAAAACCACCAGTTTGGCTGCAGGCTACACTGGGACATTAAAAAACCCCCACCTGATCTCACACTAAACAATGGCAAGCAATTTCTGTATGTGTATTAAGAAAATACAAGGACTAGCCACTTGGGTAGCTGGACTTGAATATGTGCAAATATAAAAAAAACCTCTTTCCTTTTTAATGTTTACACAAGCGCTTTATTTATTTAGTGGTTAGATTTATATCCATCCTTGCCTCCAGGGGCTCCCTGTCTAATAATTAGTAAATATATTGCAGTAATGATTTTTCCAATAGTAAATTTAGCCAGGGAGTGCTGGCAAGATTCTAAACCAAACAGGAACACTTGGAAATATTAGGGAGAATTAGAATGCTCTGGGAACCAAAACCAGTAGTCCTATGAGGACAGGATATACTCAAAGGCCCCAGAATGTGTAGTGTGTTTGTATAAGTGTACCCATATGGGAAAAAGGACATTTGGCAGAGGAGTTAGCTGGAATACCCTGAAAAGCAGCATTAGTAGCTGATGATATCATTGACAAGAAGTATTCTATATTGCAATGTTTGCTACTATCCTTACTTATTTGTATTTTGAAGCATATTTTTGAATTTTCCTGTTTGGCTAGTAGAATACAGTACCTAACCTTCATTTCAAAGACTAAGTTTTCGGACTCTCACAATTATAACTATTTATAACACAATTATAAAGATTTTGAGAAACTGTAGATAACATGCCATATGGATCAGAGGTGGTATTCAGCAGGTTCTGACCAGTTCTGGAGAACCAGAAGCGGTAATTTTGAGTAGTTCAGAGAACTGATAAATACCACCTCTGACTGGCCCCACCCCCATCTGTTCTCTGCCTCCCGAGTCCCAGCTGATCGGAGGAAATGGGGATTTTGAAGTAACCTTCCCCTGGAGTGGGAGGGAATGGAGATTTTACAGTATCCTTCCCCTGCCACGCCCACCAAGCGACACCATGCCCACCAAGCCAAGCCACGGCCACCAAGCCACATCCAAGGAAACGGTAGTAAAAAGTTTTGAATCCCACCACTGATATGGATGCATCTTGTTCTTTTTTTTATTTTTTTTTATTTTTTTGTGTGTGTTTTTTTTAAATATTTTACAATATTTCACCCAGTGCTATACAAAACAAAAGGAAGAGTTGGTTTCAAGTGTCTTCTGTTATCTTTAAGATCTCCAAAATCCACGTTCTCTAGGTACAGGCGTCAAGGCATCCAAAGTTCCAAGTGCATAGTCCACAAATGGCTTCCAAGTCTTCCAAAAGATATCTTTTTTATAAACCCCCTCTCTGAATTTAATATCACACGTCATTTTATCATTTAAGGCTAATTTCCACATTTCACAAAACCATTCTTCTATTTTAATATTTACCTCTATTTTCCAATATCTTGCTATTACAATCCTACCCATTATAATCATAATTCTAATCAATTCTTTCTCATGTTTTGTTAACTCAGGTTCATTAATTATCAATAACAATATATTTTCCGATCTCAATATTATTATTCTTTTCATCATTTCACCCAGATGCATCTTGTTCTTAAGATGTTTTTTGTTTATTTGATCTACAGGAGTCAGTCCCCCCCCCCAATATACATAGTTGAGTCACATCCCATTCTGTCTTATGCACTTTGTTCCACCTTCTGTTCAAAATGGACAAAGCAATGCACAGAAGGGAGAACTTCCTTGTACCTATATTGCATCAATGCAATCACGGGCTTCACACAGTGGTTGCATCTGAAATTTGAATTTATATGCTGCCCACCTCCAATGGCCAACCCCAGCCATCAAACCATGATTAGATTTAGAGGTTACCTTAAGCAATAGTTGGATTGGGCTGGATTAGTTTTCTTTAAAGTGGTATATGAAGCTACATATAATTCTGCTTGTAGATTTTGAAGATTTTGGTGAGGGCATTTCAATGCCATCAAGCTTTTGAAAAAAAATATATGAAAGAAACAAGTGAACAAATATGTGGGTTCATAAAAAAATTATCGCAGGAACCATTTTACAAAAGGAGAAAATATCTTTGCCTTTTAAATGGGCTTTCAATAGGTAAAGCCTTGTGTAAAAAAGGAGTTCCTGTGGATTTTTCTCTGTTAGTTGCTGCTGACTATTCAGGGCAGTGCTCATCTCTGTTTCAAAGCCAATGAGCCAGTGCTGTTCGAAGACATTTCTGCAGTCATGTGGCTAGCATAACATCACAGGGCAGTTACTTTCCCACCAAAGTGGTACCTATTTATCTACTTCCATTTCTATGCTTTTGAACTGCTAGATTGGCAGGAGCTGGGGCGAGGATGGGAGCTCACCCATCACATGGCACTTGAGTCTCAAACCTGGGCTGCCAGCTTTCCAGCTAAGAAGCCACTGCATCACCCTAATCTTTTGTACCCAGTTGTAAATTTCAAAATATTAAGATTAAAGTTAGAATTCCTGATAACTAGTTAGGTACGCTATATTTTAATGTTTTGATGTTGAATATTTTAATGTTTTATTATATAGAAAGTAGCCCAGAGTCACTCAACAGTGAGATGGTCAGCACCTACATTTAATAAATACAATAAAATAATTAAATATTGTCCTAAAGCAAATCTTAAACTGAGCAGTTAAGGAGGAAAATTATCCAAGGGAAACGTGGAGATGTTCCATTTTATTTTTTTACTGTAAATGGCATCATAGTTTATTTGCTTACCTTCAGGATGTGTGTATTGTCAGCCTCCTTTGGTTCTATTCTAAAAGACGTGAATTCTTCAGTCTGTAAACATTTTCACACTGACCAGGCCTTCAGCAGAGCCAACATATGAAATCTATCAAGAGACTTATTTTCTGATAAAAGAAATGGCTAAGGACAATTGACATTATTGTTTGAAGTCCACGGCTTTCATGCTTGTTTAGTACTGTAGAAGTGGAACCAGGGGCCTGGGCTGAGGAAAGAGAGGCTGCCCAAGGCCTCTTACCTTGAACATATTTTGAGCTCCATCTGCCTCCTATACAGGGAACGTAATATGATTTTGATTAGTTTCTGATGAGCTGCAATTTCAGTAAGTGCAACTCCAGCACTGCTATTTTCTGATGCTGCTACATTTCAGCAATAATTTAAGAAGACTGTTCTTGGTTGTATTGATAAAACAATAAGTCAGTATCTAAAAACATCACTTTCAGATAAAGCAACTCATTGCACACCTACATTTTGGCTCAAATTTCTTTTCCTCTGTTAGCTTATGGAAGAACCCGAGCCAAAAGTCACTTCAGGCTCTTGGCGGACATGAATCCTTAAAAAGGCCAAATTCAAGATTTCTGTTTCTGATTTTACCAAATTACTTGCTTTGGCTTATGTGGCATAATCCCTCCCAGAATTGTATTATTTTAGGCTGCCAGCAATGGAATTATATTTTTAAATGTTTATCAAATGGAAAAGTAAAATTCTCGGGGAACTTGGAAGATTTGGCATACTGAAGTCTAGGACTTCTTTATGCAATCTTGATTTTCTAAAGACAAAACCCAAAATCCTATATTTTTCCAAGTGTCCATTTTTGCCACATTAAGCTGTTGCATACCTTAGTGGTACCATGCAAAATGTTTTGTTCTGTCACACAGGATATGAATGCTATGGAGCAAAGCACCCAATATATCTGATTGAATATTTAGTGCAGTCCCCAGAAATGTAAACGGATGCATTGAATGTTCCAAAGTTGCTTTTTCAAAAGGCAACTGGCCTTTATTTTTCCTTAAAGACATTTCACTTCTGAAGAAGCTTCTTAAATGAGAAGCCAAATGTCTTCAAGGAAAAACAAAGTCCAGCTGCCTTTTGAAAAAAACACCTTTGGAACAATAAAACTCGGTAGAGATTCTCAGTCATCCAGGTCATGGTTGTCCCAAAGATGCTTTTTCAGGAAGCAACTGGACTTTCTTGTTTTTTCCTTGAAGACGTTTTGCTTCTCATCCAAGAAGCTTCTTCAGCTATGAATCCTTCCATTCCTCACAATCCTATCAGGCCATGGCGGGATTCAGCCAGTTCGCACCTATTTGTAGAACCAGTTGTTAATTTTCTAAGCAGTTCGGAGAACCGATTGTTGGAAGAAATCTCATTTTGTTTTTTTCCACTTTACAGGGCTAATCCTGTAAGGAAGGCAGGAAGGAAACATATTGCCCTGCTTACAGAAACTGCCTCTCTGTTTAACCCTTATTACATTGTAACAGCTAAGGTGAAGCGTCCATTGAATCAGTGACGTTGAGTTGGCTGCATCCACCCAGTCACATGACTACCGAGCCCCACCTACCCAGCTGGTGAGTAGGGCAGAGAACCGGTTGTTAAATTATTTGAATCCCACCACTGCTGTCAGAGCCAAAGAAGCTTCTTGGATGAGAAGCAAAATGTCTTCAAAGAGAAAACAAGGAAGTCCAGTTGCCTCCTGAAAAAGTACTTTTGGGACTCCACAGACAATGCATTGAATGCTTAAATTCACACAATGAGTTCATAGATAATATGATTTGTTGGGTTTAGCTTGGCAAGCACTGTGCGTGCTAATACTGCCATTTGAATAGCACAGTGTATAGCTTAGCCATCTGAGTTTTCTTCAACAAACGGTAGCTAATCAAACCATGACTTAATACAATATGTGTATCAGGTCTGCAACTATGTGCATTGGTATATGAGTGTTTATTTTTATGTATTTCTGTTGGCAAGAGAGAAGCAGAGAGAGAGAGTAGGTAAAAAACAGTCATTCCTTAACTGCTTCATCCCTCATAGGTACTCCAATTACAAATACATTTAAATAATTTAAATAACTGATGCATTATTTCCATTATAAAGTATTACTCCCTGGACTGTAGTAGACACTTATTAATAAAGCCACATATTGTGAGTAACTGAAAAAGTACAGGTAGTCTTCACCTTATGACTGTAATTGCGCCTTAAATTTATTTTGCTAAGTGAGATGTTTGTAAAGTGGAGTTTTGCCCCATTTTGCCATCTTTCTTGCCATGTTGTTAAGTGAAGCACTACATTTGTTAAGTTAGTAACATGGTTGTTAAGTGAATCTGGCTTTGCTTGTCAGAAGGTTACAAACAGTGACCCCAGGATACTGCGCCCATCATAAATATAAGTCGGTTGTCAAAGTGTCTGAATTTTGATCATGTGATCATGGGGGTATTGTAATGATCATAAAAACGGTCATGAGTCACTTTTTTCAGTGTCATTGTAACTTCAATCGGATCACTAAAACGAACTATTGTAAGTCAAGGACAACCTATATAGAGATGGTATTCTACTGGTTCAGACCGGTTCGCCCAAACCAGTAGCAGAAATTGTGGTGGCCCCACCCACCCACCCTGGCTCTATGGCATCCCATTTAGGCACTTTTTAAAGCCAAAGAGCATGCGTGGAAGCCTGAGCGCATGCGCACGGGCTCACATTTACGAACCGGTAGGGAAGGTAAGTGAATACCACCCCTGAACCTGTAGTAAGAATTTTTGGTGGTTGTTGTAAGAAATACGGTAAGAGGAATATTCCTGGCTAGTTCCCTGTCATAGATTACGACAGAGTCTTGGAGAACAAGAGCTCTCTAAATACTGTTGGATTGAGTTTATAGAATCCAAAATCAAAGAAATTCATCAGATCTTCCATTAAAATTTCTTCTACCCTGAAGATTCATGTAGCTCAGTGCAAAAGCAGTTTAGACGGTTTTTTTACTCCCCCCCTCCTGCTTTTAATACTTTACTGCAGGTTTAATTGCAGCAATATTTCAATGCCAAAGAGGGTAATTTGCAACTTGAATACAGCATTAGATCTGCAGTGCCCTACACTTTTAAACCCCAGTATAAAGCAAGCATTTGGTACTCACACTAGTAGAATTCTTATTTTCTGCTCACACTTTCCAAGCAATGGAAGTTAAATGCCTATATTAACATTTGTAAAGATCAGGAGTGATCCCTTTATTATATAATTAGCCCAAGCACTTGGAATATTCATATATTTGCTGACTAATGACATTACTCAGAACATACCTTTGAACAACTGTATTCCAAAAAGAAAGAAAGAAAGAAAGAAAGAAAGAAAGAAAGAAAGAAAGAAAGAAAGAAAGAAAGAAAGAAAGAAAGAAAGAAAGACGGACATACAGACACTAATATATTCTGAAACTATTCACTTTTGGCAAAATGTGATTTTGCTAATTCTTTCACTTAAATTTGTTCATTTCATAAGAACAACAACAGCATAAGAAGTTAATTTTTCCATGGAAACTCTTTAACGTACTTAGATGATATAGTGCTGTGCAGATATGAAATTGTAAACTTTTAGATAGTTTAAATCGCATAATAAATGTCTCATTAAATATCAAAATTTGACTAACTGATTACATGGTAATAACAAAAATACAGTATCTTCTGTCATATTAAAGACTGCCACATTATAGCAATACTAGTCATTGAAGATTATGAAGTTGTCTAAAGTTCACAAAAAACTTTAATACAATAGCAGAGTTGGAAGGGACCTTGGAGGTCTTCTAGTCCAACCCCATGCCTAGGCAGGAAACCCTATACCATTTCAGACAAATGGCTATCCAACATTTTCTTAAAGACTTCCAGGGTTGGGGCATTCCCAACTTCTGGAGGCAAGCTGTTCCACTGATTAATTGTCCTAACTGTCAGGAAATTTCTCATCAGTTCTAAGTTGCTTCTCTCCTTGATTAGTTTCCACCCATTGCTTCTTGTCCTACCCTCAGGTGCTTTGGAGAATAGTTTGACTCCCTCTTCTTTGTGGCAGCCTCTGAGATATCGGAAGACTGCTATCATGTTTCCCCTAGTCCTTCTTTTCATTAAACTTGAGATACCCAGTTCCTGCAACCATTCCTCATATGTTTTAGCTTCCAGTCCCCTAATCATCTTTGTTGCTCTTCTCTGCACTCTTTCCAGAGTCTCCACGTCTTTTCTACATCGTGGCAACCAAAACTGAATGCAGGATTCCAAGTGTGGCCTTATCAAGGCATTATAAAGTGGTATTAACACTTCATGTGATCTTGATTCTATCCCTCTGTTTATGCAGCCTAGAACTGTGTTGGCTTTTGTGGCAGCTGCTGCACACTGCTGGCTCATATTTAAATGATTGTCCACTAGGACTTCAAGATCTCTTTCACAGTTGCTACTATTGAGCAGGGTACCACCTATACTGTACCTGTGCATTTTGTTTTTCTTGCCTAAAAACTTTGGCTGCAATACATTTGAAACACCTTGGAATGTCACAAGATATTTGCTGTATCGTTCACAATTAACCTGATGGTTAAATGTCTATCTGGTAACTGGTAACTGCGAAACAAACTATTCTCATGTTATATCTATTCCTACCCAGCTTAATCACAAAAAGGAAATGATGTAAGCCAGGGGTAGTTAACTTTTTATACCTACCGCCCACTTTTGTATCTCTGTTAGTAGTAAAAGTTTCTAACTGCCCACCGGTTCCATAGTAATGGTGATTTATGAAGTAGGAAAGTCAATTAAATTAAAAAAAGGAAAGTGCTTCAGTATTGGACAAAACCCCTACCACCCACCATGAAAGTTGGAACGCCCACTAGTGGGCAGTAGGGACCAGGTTGACTACCACTGATGTAAACCATGTACACAAAATAATTGCACAAAATAATTGTAGGACGAAACAGCTCCAATTCAATAGCTTTAAGTGTTTCTATGGATTTTAGTTTTCTTCCCCTTTTTGTGCTTATGGGGCAAAATAATATGTATTTAAATTGTCTGCCTATTCAACTGTTAAAACAAAGGCAGGTTTTTGTGACTGGAGGTGAACTGTGGGGCTCAATTGTCATTCTTGGGGACCCAAGAGGGTGACATAGTGGTAGCATCATGTTGTCCACAAGTGGATGGGGGTGTTTTATTTAATTTGGAGTGGTGATGCTTTTGCACAGGGCTGTCAAACTCATTTATTTGTTTAATTTGTATGCCGCCCTCTCTCCCGATTTGGGATTCAGGGCGGTGCACAGGGATGATAAAAAAGATAAAATACATATAAATACAATCAGTTGAATAAATTTAAAATTAAATTAAATAAGTTTAACCCGTGCAAAAATAATTTAAGACCCTATTAAACTCATGACTCGTGGCCCAGATATATCATGCACTGGCCATGCCCAGGCCCGGTTTAGTGAAGGGAAAAAAAAAAGTCCTGATATGTCATGTGACACTGCTATGATGAGTTTGACACCCCTGCTTTAGCATCTTTATTGTTTTATGTGCACAAAGTCTACTTTAAGATTTAGCCTAAGAATGGCAGGTTATCCAACTTTGAGTTGTGGTGATCTACTATCAAAGGTGATACCCTCTGGACATCTGAAGAAGGACCCCAAAATGGTTTCACACAACCCTGTATTATTTTAACAGCAATTGGATACAACAGCTCAGCTCAACTTCATTTAGTTGGATGCTTACAAAATATATGCACGTTCTCTCTCTCTCTCTCTCTCTCTCTCTTCCCAGTTTTCAATCCTTTCTGCATAAAATACAATAAATACAATAGTAAGGGATTCTTTTCTAGATTCCAGAGTATCACCTCACATTTCACCAACCCTAGAAGTATATTTTAATTATATATTTAGACTTACAAGTGGCCTCAACAATTCTTAAATCAAGCTTTCACGCGGGTCATTACAGAAAGAAACTTCTGAGTTAATTCAGCTGAACCTATAGGTAAAACTTTCTTCAGAATAGCATGTGTGACACACAAAGATTTGTGCCTGTGCAGATTGTGATCCCTCTTGGTTTTTTTTTAATTCAAATTTTTATTATTATTATTATTTTTCCCATTTCAAAAACATTCATTGATATACATTCTTATACATACTATTTAACATTTATCTATTCATCATTAATCTCTATACACATTCTTACATATATACTATATGATACAGTTTGGATCGCTTTCTTGCCACCCCGTGTCTCCATCTTATTTTGCAACAGCCTCACTCTTACTTTCTCAAGCTCCTTCTCTGCCTTCTTGTTTCCCCCTCTCATTTTTCCTCTCTTCTCCCTTTTCCCCCTCTCTTTCCTCTCTCTTTCTCTCCTCTCTTCTTTCTTATCCTCTCTCCTACTCTTAATTCCCCACCCTTGCTTTCTCTACTTTACCCTTTCTTCCTTTCCCTCTTCGTCTCTCCTCTTTCCGTTGTTGCCTTTGCTTGTTTATTTTCTCTGATGGGTTCTGGGGGTGGCGTTTCAACGTTCCAAACTTAATATATATATTTTCCCTTAAAATAAATTTCTATTAAACAATAATTCACATAAACATTGAACATTGAACAAAGACTGAGGAGTTTAATACCTCCTCCAATTTTAGTCTAATTCATCCCAAGCTGATAGGTCTTATACACATCTTACAGTCATCTTATAAATCCCTAATTCTCAATATTTCTCCTACACGTCTAATAATAGCTGTTTATTAAAGTTTATGTAGAGGAAGAGATTCAAAAACAATTATTGACTAAATCTTAACCTCTTGTTGATGAATCTTAGAAGATATTGGAAGCCTTTTGTGGAAAAAAGGTTGAGAAATTGAATGAAAAATACGTGTGTTGTTAAGATAGGATGACCTAGTGTATGGATTCCAGGCACACTTTGAAAATACTTTGGAAATAACGTTTCATCTTGTGTGAACATGAACACCATTCTTCTCTCCTATGCATTTACACAGCACTTCCTTTTTCAGATGCACGCTGTTAGAAAGTATTTGTGTAATACTTTCATACTAACAATGTGTCTTTCTGTAACTAAAATCCAATCAGCCCTTTAAGGCAGCTGCATCTTTTTTTTCTCAGGCATAGTCTTCTCCAAACCAGTGTGCATAACCTCTAGACAATGTGGCTCAAATCCACACTGATTAGAAATCTGGACTTGCAATTTCATCAGATCTGGAGATTGCCAGATCTTCTTAAGAAGTAGGCCTTCCTATAGTAACAAATGCTGAGCCTCATAGAATAATGAAACAGGTTTGCATAGCGCTACTCTAAATTGTGTTACATCATGGCTACAGAATAAACAGTCAAAGGTAGCCGTGGTAGAAATAACCCTTTGAACCTCATCAATTGGAAGTCCTACAAAGGTTTCCAATCAAGAGAAAGACTAGCAGGAAAGTTTAAACATCTTCTGGGTAATTCTCTAGTTCTGCCTATTTGGCTCTTGTTCTCTTGGTTTTTGATCTGGCCCTGGACTTCAGTTGCTATTGTTATTGCTCTTCCAGAGACAGAGTACCAGATCCTTTCTCTACCACTGTGAATTATGATACAAAACATCATTGCTCCTGTACAGGGACCACATTGATTTTGCTATAAGGAACCACTCCCTTTTATTCATTTTAATCTATGAGAAACTACTTATGCATTCTATCCATGTTGGACAGGGGTACCATGCAGCTGTTTCCTGGCATCTGCTGTTTGAGCCACCTGCCTCATTTCGTCTGTTGGCAGAAATGGCTCTGCTTGCCTTCCTGTAACTAATTGACATTTAATAAAATATATAATTATTGGGTGTGTAGTATTTTGTATGGCATACACTCTGTGCTTAGAAAAGCTATCTGTAATTTTGGTTGAGAAGCATTTGCTTATTTTTTTTGTCATAATTTGCTTTTCTTAGGGGAAGGCTTGAGTCGCATGCCATACTAACAAGGGACAGTCTCATTCATTCATTGTCTCCAAATTCAGACTTCTTTTGAATGCACTAACATAAATGTGCAGAAGAAGCAGTTCATTTGTAAATAGGGTGCAGATGATCGTCATTCATAAGAAAAACACAAATAGTTATTACTTTCAAATCGCTCTTCCAATAACCAGGAATTTAGCTGTTCAATTACTGTATCATCTGGCCTGTTATATGATACCTATAATAAGAATACTATTATCTCTTAATTAATAATTATGCTTATGCCGCACATGGTCCTCTTGATTTTGTTTTCACTGGCAGAGGTTGCAGGAGGCCATGGCTGCCGAAAATGGAGCTTGAGAGCCTGTTTTCTCTGGCAGAGTGCTCAGGCCACCACAGGCACCCCCAATGGGAGTGATGTTGAGCTGGCCACATCCACCATGGCCATGCCCATCCCACCACCCAAGCACAACACTGATGCAGCCTTTAATGTAATCGTGTTATCTATCCTCCTTTAGTTTACTCAAAAGCTCTGAGCAATGGAGTAGGCTAACACAAGGTGGCAAAGGACTTAGTACAAGACTGAATGGACATAAACTAGAGGACAAAATTACATCTATTGTGTAGAGAAGGGGCAGAAGGAAAACAATGAGATCTTACTTGTCGTCTCTATTGCTTTCTTGAGAACTCATCCAATACAGTTTTTCCAAGTTATTCACAATTTATTGTCATCCACCCAATGAAACATTAGCTTACAATCCTTGAAGATCTGGTGTGATAAATTTGCAGTGCCTTTGGGGAATAAACCCACTTGTCTTTATAATGACCTAAATGCTGCCATTTTAGCAGTTCCAAATGAGAGATCTGAGAGACCATTTTATCCAGGGATCAATTTCAATTTTAAATTAAAAAAAAAATGTTATAGCCTGACTATGTGGACAAGACATGGCTAAATCAAACTAGCAGTAGTGTATTGAAAGGATGAATTCAGGAAGTGTTTTGGCTGCTCTTAAGGCTGTGGTGTTATCATAATTCCTGGTTCAAACCTGCCTGGATCTGGGAGATTATGTCAAATTTCACTTGGATTCATTTGGATTCTCTCTCCCAATTCTAAGGATGCAAAGAAAATACTGATTATTTAGATCAGTTTCCTCCTAGGTTCCAGACTGTTTGTGGATAGTTTCATCCATGATTGCTGACCTTTACCAGAAGGAATACCAGGGATCAGTGGTATAGTAATTTAGCAACTGGCTCACCTAAGGTCAGTTTGGTTATTGTGGGAGGCATGGCCCATCCCCGTCCTTCAGCTCTGCTGCACATGTGGGATGAGCCTTCTTCAATGGTCAACCTGACTTTGGATGAACCGGTTGTTAAATTACACCCCCCCCTCATCAGTGGATTCTGGGTGTTATGGTGCAACGGAGGAATGGGCAATGGAGCAGCTGGCATGAGGGAAGGAGGAGGAGCAGGGAGAAGAAAGAGGGAAAGCTCCCTTTTCCTTCCCTCATGCTGGCTACTCACTTTAATAGTGAAGTGGGTGGGTGGGTAATTTAACAACCGGTTCGCTTGAACCAGTGCAAACTGGCTGAATCCCATCACTGCCGAGGATCTCTCAGTAGTTCTTAGAGATCAAGGTATCCTCATAAACTGGCTCCATGGACCTTGGGTGGGAGAGGTGAACATTATGTAATGGTTCTACTCTAGCTGCAGGACAGGATCCATAGAATAACATTGGACTATTGGCATCCTGATGGTCTTGGTGTAAAGTTACCAATGCCAAATGTCTCCAGTGCAGGGGTGAAATTCAGCAGGTTCTGACAGGTTCTGGAGAACCAGTAGTGGAAATTTTGAGTAGTATGGAGAACCAGCAAATACCATCTCTCCCCACCAGAGTGGGGAGGCAATGGAGATTTTGCAGTATCCTTCCCCTGCCACCACACCCACAGAACTGGTAGCAAAAGAATTTGAATTTCACCACTGCTTCAGTGCCATTTTTTTTAACTATAAGAAGCTGCTCTCTATGATCATTACAGGAATTGGAGTTTGAGATGCCCCAAATATGCTAAGGTTACCCATCTCTAGTTGAGTGTAATGAGAGGAAATAAGCTGAAGCTAAATCTTAATAAGATAGAAATGGAGTGGAAGTGATCCTCAGTTCAGGAATGAGGGCGATGTTCTGTTCTGGATGACCGAACACTCCCTCGAAAGAATGATGTTCATATTCTATATTAGGGATCTCCAAACTTGGCAATTTTAACACTTCTGGACATCAGCTTCCAGAATGGCTGACTGCGGAATTCTGAAAGTTGAAGTGCACAAATCTTAAAATGGCCAAATTTGGAAACCCTTTTTCTACATCAGGGGTAGTCAACCTTTTTATACCCACTGCCCACTTTTTTATCTCTTGTTAGTAATAAAATTTTCTAACTGCCCACCGGTTCCACAGTAATGATGATTTATAAAGTAGGGAAGTCAATTAAATTAAAAAAAAGGAAAGCGCTTCAGTATCAGACAAAACCCCTACTGCCCACCATGAAAGCTGGAACGCCCACTAGTGGGCGGGAGGGACCAGGTTGACTACCACTGTTCTACATCATTTTCTATTCTCTATTCTATTAAACACCTTGGAATGTCACAAGATATTTGCTGTTTCGTTCACAATTAACCTGATGGTTAAATGTCTATCTGGTAATTGAGAAACAAACTATTCTCATGTTATATCTATTCCTACCCAGCATAATCACAAAAAGGAAATGATGTAAACCAGGGGTGGTCAACTTTTTATACCTACCATCCACTTTTGTATTTCTGTTAGTAGTAAAAGTTTCTAACCGCCTACCGGTTCCACAGTAATGGTGATTTATAAAGTAGGGAAGTCAGTTAAATTAAAAAAGGAAAGTGCTTCAGTTTCAGACAAAACCCCTACTGCCCACCATGAAAAGTGGAACGCCCACTAGTGGGCGGGTGGGACCAGGTTGACTACCACTGTTCTACATCATTTTCTATTCTCCATGTATTCTGTTAAGACTGGATTCTCTAGACTCCCCATTACAGCACACACGTTGTGTAGTTTTCTTCATTGCATAGAAGCAGCTCTCAACTGAAATTCTGAAGCTCTTTGATTATGCTAGGCTATGCTTACATAGTCTCATGAAGGAAACAAGGGCAGAAGTTCAATATTGCATGGTTTTTTATGCGAAGTCGGAGGCTGCAATAATATTTTTTCTCAATATCCAAAGGTTTCCCTTCATGCCGAAAGCCTTTCAGATGCATTATATCAGAATTTCTTAACAGTGGGTCATTATTAAGCCAGTCATGCATGGAAAGAACCCAACGCTCCCTGCCAAAGGCTATCTCTGCTATTCAAGAGTACAGCTTCCTGTGGCTGCTGTTCATTGTTTTCCTTTAAGCATGGGGAAACAGGCAGTTGCTTGTTTCTGCCTTGCAACTCACGGTGTGCAGCTATCCCTCTTTTTGCCGCTCCTGATGTATCCTTTGCTACCATAAGGTAAAGATGGATAAGCAGCCTCTCCTGTTACCATTCAGGATTGCAAGCGTTTGTGGTGGCTTGTTACTTTATTTTTTTAAAGCATTGGGAGATAGATGGTTACATGCCTTGTAATTCCCAATATATTGCCAGCTTACACAACATAGCCATAGGGGGAATGTCTTGGTTCACGGGTCTTTCTTGGCAATTCCAACTCTTTACCACCACACTATACCAGTGATTGTGTGATTTGCAATGGTAAGTGTAGCGCCAGAGAATGGTAGTTATTCTCAATTAATTAATCCAGAGTGGAAGGACATTTGCTCCTGGAAAGCAGCAGACTTCTCCAGGTGCTTGAATGCCACATTGATTTGGAATTAGAGCTTGAGGGATTCTCTCTATTACTACTTTACTCACAAACATCGCACAAAGAGATGCATAAAAACAATCCTTTCCCTAAATGGACCCCATTCCGAATCGAGTCAGCATGCTCCGCTCAAGTTTATTGCTCACATTGTAGCTTTTTCCCAAGCTCGTTGACTACCCTCATCATTTTCAATGTTCTCAGAAGCAGGTGAAAATAATGTTCATACTAAGCAATAATTAGCAAATGGACTATATGAATAATCACACTCATTGCCACAAAGATTTCTTGTTTTCACAGACCAATCCATTACTTGCTTCAATGAACCGTCTTGTTGTTAATTTGCAGGGTTTTCACCCCTAGGTGATGGAAATACCTGCCCTCTTTCCAGTCTCCCATTAAGTATGGTTTTCACTAATATGTATAATTCATGAGAAAAATTTGTTTGTCAAGGATTCCTGACAGGTCACTTAAATCCTAGATCAATTGATAATGTTTACACTATCATGGCCCAGAATGAAAATGCCCTCATGCCGACACTCCTTTCTTGATACAAATGATACAATCCTTACCTCAGCATGCAGAGTTTGAATTTTAAAAACAGAATGAAGGTGGATACCATGCGCTCTCTGAAATTGACAGATTAAAATATGGACACGGGTACTTTCTGAAATCTATTATTGAGCTGTATATCTGGGACACTTTTACAGTACATTCCTCTTATGAGTAAAACAAGAGAGAAATCATTTCAAAAGATAAAAGCTAAGGGTGAGAATCTTAAATAAGTGAACATTCACCCATTGCAGCTTGTAGAAATAATAATTAGATTCTGTGTATTTTTATTTTTTTTACAATTAAAGGAATGTTAGAACAGATTTTGATTAACAGCCTATGACCAAAACTTTTGTGTAAGAACACATTTTCTTTGTAACTACGCACCTGTATGTGGACAGAAAATGCAAACATCATTTTCAAATGTAAATTGATCCTGGGGTCCATATTTGTCCTCTGGTGACACAGAAAGAATTCAGAGGGTCTATTTCATGGTGGGGAAAACAAAGACGTTTTTATGTAGGCTGGGAAACTAATTTGTCTAGGACTTAGAGTGTTACTTTCAATGTATGAAAATCTTGTTTTGGAGGTAGAAATAGCTAAAGAACACAGCCTGACATTTGGTCTTTCCTCTCCTGTCATTTTTATCAGCTTAAAGTAGTAGAACAGGGGTGTCTAACCTTGGCAATTTTAAGACCTCTGGACTTCAACTGCCAGAATTGCCAGATGGGCAACTTGAAGAAACTTAGTGTCCTTAAAATGTAGCATGCTTCTTGTCACATTTTAATTTGTCCTAATAAAAATATTGACTATTGATTATGGGATTCTTCTACTCTCTTTTTATGGTGTTTGTCAAAAATGCTTGTCAAAGCCAAGATTGTTTCCCCCTTCATGAAAAAAAATGAAAATACATTGGAATTGGGCTTCTTTTTTAATTTTCTTCAGCTAATCTATACAGGTAACCATAGTTGGGACCAGAATTTTGGTCAATAACTGATGCAATTGTTAAGTGAATCATCACATGACTGGATCTGATTTTACTACCACTTTTACTCTGGTGATAAGCAAATAATCACAATTAAGCAAGGTCACATGATTTTTGATCTTTCCTGCTGATTTTCTCATGGACTTTGCTTGTTGGAAGCCAGTTGAGGAGGTTGCAAGCAGCAATCACGTGACCTCAGGATTCTGCAACTATTGAAAATGTGAGCTAGTTACCAAGTGCCTAAATTGCAGTCACAGAACCATAGGGTAGTGTGATGGTCACAATTTTGGGGATGGGTTGTAAGTCATTTTGTTCAGTGCCATTGTAACTTGAACTATCATTAAACCAACAGTCTTAAGTTGAGGACTACCTATATAGGAATCCATAAAAATACAACATAGATATTAGGTAATTCTCATATGTCTCTCATATACATCATTATGCTGGTTTTATCTGGTTTTAAATTGATTTTTGTTTATACATTATCCTGAAAAACACTGATATGCAGATGGGTAAATAAGTAAAGGGATGGGTCAGCAACTTCATGAATCTTCAACCTGTGGTAGCTCGAACTAAATTTGGATGAGATATGATAGGTTATTTTCCATTTTGTTTCCTCCTCTTTTTCTGTTTTAGATAGCTAGCATGCTGTTATTCTGGAAGTTGAAGTCCACACACCTTAAAGTTGGTAAGTTTGAGAAACACTGTTTTATTGGTTAAGGTGCTAGACTAGGATTGCAAGACCCAGGTTCATCTTCAGCCATAGAAGCTAGCTTGATGTGTTTGACCCAGTCATATTCCCACTACCACCTTCCTAATAGGGCTGTTGTTGTAGAGAAAAGATGGAGAAAAATGTTTGATATGCATCACTTTGAGGATCTGGGAGAAATGTGGGCTATAAATCTAATAAAGAAATCATAATTACACTAGTTCGCTCTGCCCTTGAGTTCCATTGTACCTTCTCCTTGAATAAATTTTACTGGTGAGAATTGTGAAATTATGCCTAGGTGAAATGATCTCATAGTTAACTCTTCTGCAAGCATAAGTTTTATTATAATTGTGGGACTCTCAGTAATAGTTAAAGTATATTCTATGCTACATAGAAATCAGCTTATCAATAATGAAATTCCATGCATTTTACCCATCTGGTTAGTATTTAAAAGAAAATATTCCTTGTTCATTTTTTCCCACCAACATTTAGACAAACACACTTAATTGATTGATGCAAATATTCCCATTCATTTAAATCAGCTCATCCATTGCTCTTGATCATCGCTGCATAAATGGAAAAGAAGACTACTGTACATGGAAACATGTTAATAATTATGATATGTAAATGTGACATTTTAGTGAGCAGGTGTAAATATATCAGTCTTCCCCAAGCAAGCATTTTCTGCTCATAAACATCATTGCTATATTGTTGTCAATTCAGTCGGCTCAGCTCTGCAATAATTATGATGTTTGTTCCGGGATTTGTCAACACATAGAACTTTACAGGATAGTTTTCTATGCATAGAAAGTTGATTTAAGGAGGGTTTTTAATTTTTTTTCTTACAAAAGTACAGCACGTGCTTAGCATCTGTTTGTGCTGCATTAAATGTAAGTAGGGCACAATCATCAGCGCAATAAGTTGACAAATGTCATCTTGGCTCTGAGTGGTGATGAATCATTGTATTGATGTTTACTTTCTGCTGAGCACCAGGTACAGAATATCACAGCCCTGTGGCATAGATATGCCTCAGTAAATGGCATCTTTGTCTTCTAATTCAGCCCTGGACAATTTATGACCCACTAGATGGTGCATTGCTGAACTACCACGTGCCATATCAGTTGCCACTGGCCATGTAGCTGCCGGTGTTATTGTACATTAACATTTGGAGTGCCAGAATGTCCTAAATGCTTTTTCTAATAAATTGCAGATAATTCCTGATTACATACATACATACATACATACATACATACATACATACATACATACATAAATGCATGCATACATACTAGGGGTGAAATTCAGCAGGTTCTGACAGGTTCTGGAGAACCAGTAGCAGAAATTTTGAGTAGTTTGAAGAACTGGCAAATACCACCTCTGGCTGGGCTCAGCGTGGGGTGGGAATGGAGATTTTGCAATATCCTTCCCCCAGGAGTGGGGAGGGAATGGGGATTTCGCAGTATTCTTCCCCTGCCATGCCCACCAGGCCACGCCCACAGAACTGGTAGTAAAAAAAAATTGAATTTCATCACTGATATATACATACATATAAAACAGGAGTGAAATGCTCTGAAGTTTGCTACCAGTTCGGTTTGCTACCGGTTTGCTTCACGAGTGCATGCGCACTGCAGGCACGGCTATGCAGTGCTGAAAAAGGAGGATTAAGAAGCCTTTTCAGAGTCTGCAAAGGTAAGTAGAACAGTGAGGGGGGGAGGGAAAAGCGATGCCGTGCAATTTAGATTCACTAGAAAGCAAGATTTCCTGCCTACTAAATCGTGCGGCACAGCTGATTGTTGAACAGCTGATTGTTGAAACCACCAGTTCGCCTGAACTGGTATAATTATTTTGCTACCAGTTCAGGTGACCTGGTAGCATTTTTTACTACCTGTTCAGGCGAACCAGTCTGAACCGGTAGCATTTCACCTCAGATATAAAACTAATCACTACTCATCAAGTAGTTTTTAGACGCTGAAAGAAGGAATGAATGAATAAATACATCTCTAATTTTATAAGTATTTGAAAAAGGTTCAGCAAAGACCCAGCATTCTATTTGCACAAAATGCCATTCATTGCTGGCTGGAAAATTCTGGGAATTGAAGTCCACAAGTCTTAAAGTTGCCCAGTTTGGAGAGTCCTGCTTTAGAGTGACATTCAGCAAGGCAGAGGAGAGCTCTGCAACTGTTCCTCCCACCTCTCGGATCCTATTTTGGATTTGACTTTCCTGTGATTGCTTTTCATTTTAAACATAAAATGAGGAATGATTCAATATTTTTTTTAATACAAAGGTAAGGGGTAGAGGTGGTATTCAGCCGGTTGTGTCTAGTTTGGGTGAATCAGTAGCGGCGGCTGCGGGACGCTCCGCCCATCCACTCCAATGTAATGTATGAGCACTGCGCATGAGCAAAAGGTGGTGCGCATGTACAGACATGGCATGTGCGCTCACATTTGTGAACTGGTAGGGAAGGTAAGTGAATACCACTGCTGATAAGAGGAGATATATTTGTAGCATCTGAAATCTCAGGAAAAAAGAATTTAAAAATAGAATAGAGACAGCTATGTTTTCCTAGCATTAAGGATTGTAAGCCTATGTATGACATTTAAGGTTACTATTTAAGGAACAGATTAAAGCATGATAAAGTAAGAGAATGGATTGGAATATGGTACTGGAAAAAATGCTGTTCACCATAGCATATGATATACTTAACACAAAGTAACACATTAACCAGACTTGTGATTACATGAATTATTTTTCAATAGCCTTACTGTATAGTCAGAGGTCTCCCTTTTGTTGTTTAGAAAAGTGTCATGTGTATTATCCTGTGTTTCTTTCAGGTGCAAATGATAAGGACCACCCATTAAGTTTGCAGTGCAGTAGATTTATTCAAGCCTCAAGAATCTTGTGCCAAAGTTCAACATGGCACGGGACCTGGGTATTTGCGAGACCGCCTCCTACCACATACCTCCCTTCGACCTGTCCATTCACACAGGGAGGGCCTCCTTAGGGTGCCGTCGGCCGGTCAATGCCGTCTGGCGATCTCCAGGGGTAGGGCCTTCTCTGTGGTGGGCCCGGCTCTCTGGAACGACCTGCCCCCAATATTCGCACTATCATGGACCTACGCCTCTTCCGCCGGGAGCTCAAGACATCTTTTTTCCACCTGGCCGGCCTGGTTTAGACTTTAGACGTCGATTTTAGTAATTAATTTTATAGGGTTGTAGTGTCTTAAATTTTTAGCACAGCTTTTAATTTAATTTGGTTTTAGTGGTATGAATGTATTTATTCAGGTGTATGTATTATTTGTATTTTTATCTGCTGTGCACCGCCCCGAGTCCTTCCCGGAGAGGGGGCGGTATAAAAGTCTAAATAAATAAAATAAATAAATAAATAAATAAACATTAAATTGGCACCAGATAAGGGCCAATGGCATTCAGTAGGGGTTGGACTTAGATTGTTTGCTGGAAACTCTACAAAGCCAAGCTGATGATGTGTTTAACTCCACCCCACCCCCCTCAGCTCTGCCTGCTCTTCTCCTACAGTTTCAAATTTAAGGCCCAGCAGATTAAACCACAGAATCACTTTGCCCTCCTGCAAAGCCCTTAAAATCAGTGGCATCCGCCTCTGTGGTTTCAAATTTATGTTGGCGTGTTTGCTCAAAAACTTCCTAGAAGGTTGTATACAGTAAACCTGAAGGCATTTATTGTTGTGGGGATGATTGAGAATGAGCATCTTGTGGTTTATTGACTAATGATGCATCATTCTTTGACAACTTCTTAATCATCTATTGACCTTCATAAATATGGAAGCTTCAGGAGGAAAAAAAAGTCTATCCCATATATATTTAATCATAGGATGCCAACATTTTATTGAATGAGTATCATGTTCTCCATCAATTTTTGTGTATCCCTTCCCATTATTTCCTTGTTCCTTTCCAAGGGTTTTTTTTGGGGGGGGTGGGGGGGTGGAACTAACTTTTCAGTACTCATTGCTGCTGATCTCCATGCAGCTTGCTACCTTTTTGTCCCTTAACCAGTGGTGTATTTCAGTGGTGGGATTCAATTTTTTTTACTATCAGTTCTGTGAGTGTGGCTTGGTGGGCTGCCATGGCTTGGTGGGCGTAGCTTGGTGGGCAACGGCAGGGGAAGGATACTGTAAAATCTCCATTCCTCTCCACTCCAGGGGAAGGATACTGCAAAATCCCCATTTCCTCCAGATCGACTGGGACTCGGGAGGCAGAGAATAGATGGGGGCGGGGCCAGTCAGAGGTGGTATTTACCGGTTCTCCAAACTACTCAAAATTTCGGCTACTGGTTCATCAGAATTCGTCAGAACCTGCTGAATACCACTTGATTCAACTGGTCTAACAACTGGTTTGCTGAGTGTGCGTGCAGTGGATTAAAACAAAGATAAAAAAACTTATCTTTTACTGCAGCTGACATGTGCCAAAATAGCTGAGGCGTGGCAATTGGCTCTGCTGCACCAATCAGCTGGGCTAAAAAAACAAGGAAATATAGGTAAGTATAGCCCAGGGGCAGGCGGGCCTACCTGAAGGTCGAAGCAAACTGGTTCACTCTCAGCTGATCTTCAGAGCTACCAATATGCCTGAACCGGGCTGAACTGGTAGAATCCCACCCCTGCCCAAAATGTATCTGAGCTATTACTCCAGCCAAACAGACTTTCTACATTTCATAGGAATGTACTGATAAGAATTACAACTATTTTTCTTTGATCAGTTACAATGTTTCTGAATATTCTGATAGAAGCGCACACCCTGGTGCGCCCCAAGACTTTGGATATAGTGATCAGAGTCTTTAAAAAGGAGAACGTGCATTTTATTTCCTTAAATTATACAATGTAAAAACACATTAATTGTATTTAACTCATGTAATGTCATGAGAATAAAAATTAATTTTCTCCTAAACCTTCCCATTTCTTTATTCTACGCCACTTAAAAACAAAAACAATATTTCCTGATGTGCATAGCGCCACCATTGAATTGCCACTATGTATAAGCCCTTCACAATAATCCAGCAAAAAATACAAACCATTAATATTAGGGCAACTTTACCCCCCCCCCCTGAATAACACTCTGCACTCACCCACTTATTTCGGACTTGTATTCTTGCCTTCCTGGTTTGAAACCACCCTGAGGTTTTATCGTGTACTCTAGGCGCGACCTCCTTGGCCTGCGGGAGTCTCCCCTCTCGCAGGCCTGGCCCTCTTGTTTATCACGGGCCCACCTCGAGGACGGATTGATTATTCCTGAGAGGTGGGCGAAGCGCAGGTTGAGGGGTTTTTTAGGGAGGTTTTTAATGCGGGTTTTAATGCGGGTTTTAGGGGGTTCCAGGGAGGAGGAGGGAGGGTATGTACAGTTAGAGAGAGAGGGCCAGGCCAACAGGCGACAGAGGGAAGCGGAAGAATCCGTGAGGGGGGGAGAAACACGAGTCGTTCCGGCGGAGGGCATTTCCATTCAGAAGGTCGTGGGGAGAGGCAGGTCCGAGGGGAGGCAAGTTCCATCCTCCCGGTTGGGGGCACGTGGCCGTTGGTTGCAAACGGTCAGGTGCCACAACTCCCGCAGGCTAGGTGGTCAGGGAATACAGAGCCAGGGCCTGAGGCTGATGTTCTGTAACGCCAGGTCCATTGTCAACAAAGCCCCCCTCATCCATGACCATGTGTCAGAGGGGGAGCCGGACCTGGCTGGAATAGCGGAAACCTGGTTGGGCCACGAGGGTGGACTCCCCCTCGTTGAAATGTGCCCACCAGGCTACCGCGTTTTTCATCAGCCCCGGGCCCTAGGTAGGGGTGGTGGGGTGGCGGTCATAATAAAGGAAGGTCTTGAGCCGAGAGAGACCATTGTGCCACAGACCACCGGTTGTGAGCCGAGAGAGACCATTGTGCCACAGACCACCGGTTGTGAGTCCCTCTGCGTGAAGTGGGGCCTAGGGAGGCAGTTGGGCTTGCTGGTTGTATACCTGGCTCCCTGCTATGTAGCAGCAGCCCTGCCTGAGCTCCTGGAGGTGATCGCTACGGTGGCAGTGGAGACCCCCAGACTTTTGGTCATGGGGGACTTTAATCTGCCATCGGTGGGCGAATCATCCGTGGCAGCTCGGGAGTTCATGGCTTCCATGACGGCCATGGACCTGACCCAATTAATTCAAGGCCCCACCCACGAGGGTGGACATACACCGGATCTCATCTTTGTCTCTGGCCAATGGAAGAGTGATCTGGGTATAGGGGATATAGTCATCACGCCCTTGTCATGGTCAGACCACTCACTTCTCCAGCTCGACTTTCCGACCGCTGCTCCCCTCCGCGGGGAGGCGGAACCAGAGCCACCGATCTGGTTCCGCCCCAGGCGACTTATGGACCCGGATGGGTTCCAGATGGCGCTTGGGCCACTTCCTGTACCCCTGACCCACGCCCCGATGGAGGACCTCATTGCCGCATGGAATACTGCGACCACGGGGGCCTTGGATCGGGTCGTGCCCTTGCGGCCTCTCTTGCGGCGACGTGTCGCCCCGGCTCCTTGGTTTACCGAGGAGCTGAGGGTGATGAAACGCCACATGAGATGCCTAGAGAGAAGATGGAGGTATACCCGTTCTGAATCTGACCGGACACAAGTAAGAGCCCAGTTACGGACTTACATTGTGGCGCTGAGAGTGGCCAAATGTCATCATTGTGCCACTCTCATAGCATCCGCAGAAAACCGCCCTGCCGCCCTGTTCAGGGTGACCCGCTCCCTCCTTCAACAGAGGGTGGGGGAAGCCTTGCTACAGGGCAGAGCAGAGGAATTTGTGACTTTTCTGCAGGAGAAAATCGCTCAGATACAGAACGAGCTAGCCCCCATTGATGGTCCAGTGGGATGCCATGAGACAGATCTTGGTTGGGAGGAGTTTGACTCCGTTGCTTCCGAGGATATGGACAGGCTACGTGGGCGACTGCGAGCCGCCACATGTTTATTGGACCCGTGTCCCTCCTGGCTTGTACTGGCATCCTGGGAGGTGACACGAGGCTGGCTCCAAGAGGTTGTCAACGCATCCTTAAGTGAGGGTTCCTTGCCTGCTTCCCTAAAAGAGGCAATGGTGAGGCCCCTCCTTAAGAAGCCCTCTTTGGACCCAGCTTTATTAAACAACTATCGTCCAGTCTCCAACCTTCCCTTTCTGGCGAAGGTTGTTGAGAGTGTGGTGGCACAACAGTTTCCCCGTCACCTGGAGGAAGTTGATTATCTAGACCCGCGCCAGTCCGGCTTTCGGCCCGGGCATAGCACTGAGACGGCATTGGTCGCGTTGGTCGATGATCTCTGGAGGGCCAGAGATGGGGGTTGTTCCTCCATCCTGGTCCTATTAGACCTCTCGGCGGCTTTTGATACCATCGACCATGGTATCCTATTGCATCGGCTGGGGGGGTTGGGGGTGGGAGGCACCGTCTTACGGTGGTTCTCCTCCTACCTCTCTGGCCGATCGCAATTTGTGTTGACAGGAGAGCAGAGGTCGACCTCGAGACCCCTCACATGTGGGGTGCCTCAGGGGTCGGTCCTCTCGCCTCTCCTGTTTAACACATATATGAAGCCGCTGGGTGAGATCATCCGTGGTTTTGGGGTAGAGTACCATCTGTACGCTGATGATACACAGCTGTACATTTCTACCCCAAACCACCCCAACGATGCCGTAGCAGTGATGTGCCAGTGCCTGGAAGCCGTGCGGATCTGGATGGGAAGTAACGGACTCAGGCTCAACCCGACCAAGACCAAGTGGCTGTGGTTTCCGGCTGCCCGATTCAACCAGCTGACTCCATCGCTGGCCATAGGGGGCGAACATCTTGCCCCTGTGGATGGGGCGCGCAACTTGGGTGTCCTCCTGGATGCCCGGCTGTCCATGGAAGATCAAGTGACAGCCGTGGCCAGGAGGGCGTTTTACCAGGTTTGCCTGGTTCGCCAGTTGCGCCCCCTATTGGATCGGGACGCCCTTCGCACAGTCACTCATGCTCTCATGACATCGCGACTGGACTATTGTAACTCTCTCTACATGGGGCTCCCCTTGAGGTGCACCCGGAGACTTCAGATGGTTCAGAATGCAGCCGCACGGGCAATCTTGGGTACCTCCAGATTTGCCCACATAACTCCACTTCTGCGCGAGCTGCACTGGCTGCCTGTCGTCTTCCGGGTGCGCTTCAAGGTATTAGTCATCATTTTTAAAGCGCTCCATGGCTCGGGACCTAGCTATCTGCGGGATCGGATCCTGCCGCATACATCCTCACGGCCGATTCGCTCCCACAGAGAGGGACTTCTCCGGGTGCAATCCACTAGACTCTGTCAGCGGGCGACGCCCAGGGGAAGGGCTCTCTCTGTGGCGGGCCCAGCCCTCTGGAACGACCTTCCCCCCGACATCAGAACAACCACGGACTTCCGCTCCTTCCGTCTGAAATTAAAAACTCATCTTTTCCGTTTGGCCGGCCTTGGTTAGCCTCTCTCTACAGGGTTTAGCTGTTTTTAATTGGGTATTTTAGCAGATTAAGGGGATTTTAGCACAGGCTCATATTTAATTTTTTCTTAACTGTATGTGTATATTGTATTGTGGTTTTAGTTTCCCTGTGCACCGCTCCGAGTCCCTATGGGGAGAGGAGCGGTCTATAAATTAAATTATTATTATTATTATTAACATGCAAATTTAATACAAATAAATAAATACTAACCTTATCTTTGTGGTAATACTATAGCAATAAAACCTTGAAAATCTGAAAGCGCCTCTCCTTACACTGACTTTTATTCTCCAGAAAACTAGGGAGAGTTCTTTCTGAGATCCTTTCTCCATCCCATCCCTTTTTTGACCTCACTGCATTTTTTGGAAAGGACAAAACTTTCCCTTCCCAAAAAGTGGGTGAAAATTTTGGTGTGTCTTATAGACCGAATATGGGCCCATGTTTGGGTTCCCGAACCCTCCACACATTGCGTTTTTGCCCTCCCTGGCCCCTGGAAGCACTCTGCAGTGCTCTGCACAGCCTGTTTTTGCCAAAACTGGCCCATTTTTGTGCTCACAAACCCTCTGTCGGTTACATTATCCCCCTCCCTGGCCGCCAGAAGCACTCTTCAGGCAAAAAATGAACATGTTTTTGGCCTTCTGTGGGCTGGGGAGGGAGAAAACGTGATGCACGAAGGCCAAAAACTATTTTTTTTCTTCCTGTAAATTTTGGTGTGTCTTATAGTCTGAAAAATATGGTATATTTATTTATCAGGTCATTACCTAGATCATGGGGTCTCCAAACTTGGCAACTTTAAGACTTGTGGACTTGAACTCCCAGAATTCCTCAGTCAACCATGTTGGGGAATTCTGGGAGTAGAAGTCCAGAAGTTTTAAATTTGCCATGTTTGGAGATCCCTGATTCTAGGCTTCAGCTCTTCCTCCTGTCTCCCAAGCTCATTCCCATAGATCAGGGGTCTGCAAAGTCGGCTCTTTTAAGACTGGTGGACTTCAAACCCCAGAGTTCCCCAGCCAGCATAGCTGGCTGGGGAATTCTGGAAGTTGAAGTCCACCAGTCTTAAAAGAGCCGACTTTGCAGACCCCTGCCATAGATCATTTACACCATGCATATTGAATGATTATATATTTGTTGATTATTAAGATTTAATTTCAGAGTAAATTGCATCTGAAAAATGCTTGGGAGCACCAACTGGTCAAAAACCAATATTCTGTAAATCATTTCAACTCCATGATGCTAGAGATGGCACCCATATTATGGAACTCTCCCTGCTTTTGCAACATCCCCTCCCCAAAAACCCAAGAAAAAAAACCCCCAACCCTTGCAATTGAATAAAGAGCTTTTGTAGATAAGAGTGAGATTCAATAAAATCCATCTAAAATACTTTTTTTTTCATGTTCAGTCATTGAAGGGCACCTATAGATAGGAAGCAGCACATTTGTACTTCTCCAGTGAAGTGAATCTGCTGGACTTCCTTCTTTGTTGTTAATTGGTCACTTAACTTAGGTTATAGCTGGATGACTGCGATTCTGCCTTACAAGCAGAACACTGGTTTAATTTTTCTAGATAAAAGGATTAGGGGGCAAAAGATGGGAAAACCCTCTGCTGGGACTCAATCCGAATAGACAAACTGATTAGATTTATGAAGTGGAAACAATTTTATATGCATCTTTCTAGGCTGGTTGTTTTGAGGCATTTAGTAATGTTATAGATAAATGTTAGACCTTGAATGAATAGTTCTATAAGTGATAGTGATGGAATGTTTCATAGTTATATGCATTGCTTTACTTTTTTTTTAAATTTCAGCATACTTAAATGTCTATGGAGATTCTCAGTCATCCAGGTCATGGCTGTCCCCTGCCTCATACATCCTCACGGCCGATTCGCTCCCACAGAGAGGGACTTCTCCGGGTGCCGTCCACTAGACTTTGTCAGCGGGCGACGCCCAGGGGAAGGGCTCTCTCTGTGGCGGGCCCGGCCCTCTGGAACGACCTTCCCCCCGATATTAGGACGACCACGGACCTCCGCTCCTTCCGTCTTAAATTAAAAACTCATCTTTTCTGTCTGGCCGGCCTGGGATAGTCTCTCTGTCTCTGGGGTTTTATTGGGTAGTTTTTAGTATAGTTTAGTTTTAATGGGGAATTTTAGCGCAGGTTAGGTTTAATTTGTTTTTAAGAAATGTCTGTATATTTTTATTGTTTTTATTCTACCTGTGCACCGCCTCGAGTCCCTATGGGGAGAGGGAGCGGTTTACAAATATTAAATTATTATTATTATTATTATTAAAGTGCTTTCCAAAAGGAAATTGGATTTTGTTTTTTCCTTGAACATGCTCAACATCTCATCCAAGATGTTTCCAACTTACTAACTTAGACCGTGGCACTATTTTGTTTTGGGAAGAAACACATATTTATAGGAGGGATATGAATGTATGGGACTCTGCCAATGCAAATTAAAGTAAACAAATAGGCACTATTAATTTACCTATTTACAGGATTTCTATGCCACCAACTTCATATAGACATATAGCAGGTTATGATCATATAAAACCAATATATTGGTTAAACAGGCCTATTCCTAAAGAAAACTGTTAGCCTTTTATTCTTCAATAGTCAAAAGCTTTACGGATAAACTCCATTGCAGGTCGAAACATCATTTTTTAAATGTTTTATATATATATATATTTGAAATGTATCAATATATCATTAATTAGTAGTACTGCAAATAAACACATCATTTTAAAAAGCTGAAGTTCACAGTTACCATCTAGAACCATGATGGCGAACCTATGGCACGGGTGCCACAGGTGGCACGCGGAACCATTTCTTAGGGCACCCGAGACGTTGCCCTGTCAGCTCCAGCGTGCATGTGTGTGCTGGCCAGCTGATTTAGGCCTTCTTTTCAGGCCGTTTTTTGCCCTCTGGAGGCTTCAGGGTAGCTACTGAAGCCTCTGGAGGTGGGGGGAGGCTGTTTTCATCCTCCACAGGCTCTTAGAAAGCCTCTGGAGCCTGGGGACGGCGAAAAAAGCACGCCAAAAGCAGGGGGTTGCACACATAGCCTTATGGGTGTGGCACACCCATGCACGACCCCCCTGCATTCCCCCCGCTTTTTGGCACGCGAGACAAAAAAGGTTAGCCATCACTGATCTAGAATATAAATAACAGTAATTGCAAGCAGCACGGTATGAACCATTAAGTTACCATAAGATGATAAACTATGATAAATTGTCTATACTAGTAAATTAAAATCTATTCTAATTTAAGCAGTCTAATACAATTGAAACATTAAGAGTTTATGTGGAATGAGACCCATCTGGTACAATTCTATGGATTAAATTATAATTTAGAAATGGTTTCCACGTTGAGTGAAAATTAGCATCATATTTACTTTTAATATGCAAAGTTATTCCAATTAGCAAAGTATATTAAGCCATTCTTCCCTAGATTGAATCCAACATCCTTTCCAATCGGACCATACATGATGTCTTGGGTCCAATTTTTTTTTTTTTTATATTGAAATTTTTATAATATTTTACAATATTTCACCCAGTGCTGTACAAAACAAAAGGAAGAGTTGGTTTCAAGTGTCTTCTGTTATCTTTAAAATCTCCAAAATCCACGTTCTCTAGGTACAGGCGTCAAGGCATCCAAAGTTCCAAGTGCATAGTCCACAAATGGCTTCCAAGTCTTCCAAAAAATATCTTTTTTATAAACCCCCTCTCTGAATTTAATATCACACGTCATTTTATCATTTAAGGCTAATTTCCACATTTCACAGAACCATTCTTCTATTTTAATATTTACCTCTATTTTCCAATATCTTGCTATTACAATCCTACCCATTATAATCATAATTCTAATCAATTCTTTCTCATGTTTTGTTAACTCAGGTTCATTAATTATCAATAACAATATATTTTCTGACCTCAATATTATTATTCTTTTCATCATTTCACCCATCATTTTTTCTAATTGCTGCCAAAACTTTCTAATTTTCACACATTTATACCACATATGTTCATAAGTTCCCATTTCCATATTACATCTCCAACATTTATCGCTCATTTTTTTATCTATCAATGATAATCTTAATGGGGTCCAATACCATTTCCAAACAACCTTAAAATTATGCTCTTTAATCCTTATAGACAAAGTCCTCATGATTCGACTCTTCCAGTTCTCATTCCAATCCAAATCCAATATTTTAATCTTAAGGTCTTCCTCCCAGTTCCTTTTCATTACCATTTGTGGATTTCCATCAAAATTTATAATCTTATATACCTTACTAACGAGTCCTTTTAACCCAATTTCATCTTTAATAATTTGAGATACTAAACTTTCAAATTTAGTTTTATTTCTATCTATTTTACATATTCCCTTTACTTTCATAGTCCATTTTTCTACCTGTATTTTTTCGAACCAATTCAACTCCAATCTTTGGATTACTTTTTTTTTCCTACTCTCAATTCCTAGAGCTCTTAACCAATTTACTATATTTCCTATATTTTCATCCTCAATTATTGAAGAATCATCTTGGAAAATATGCTATAAAAATAGATCCAACATATAAAGATTTGATGGAAAAAGATATAACACAGGAGGAGATCAACGAAATAATACAAGAGTTAAAACTAGGGAAGACCCCAGGAGAAGATGGATTACCTGCTGAATTCTATAAAGAATTTAAAGAACTAATAACACCAAGACTGCAAAAATTATTTAATGGAATTTTACATGGTGGAGAAGTCCCGATGTCATGGAATAAGACAGTAATATCTATAATTCCTAAACCTGATAAAGATCTTGAGAGGATCGAGTCCTACCGACCCATTTCTTTAATCAACCAGGATGCAAAAATATTTACAGCTATTATAAGTAATAGATTAAATAGTTTTATAGATAAATATATAAGTTATAATCAAGTAGGTTTTGTTAAAGGTAGATATATGAGTGATATAATTAGAAGAGTATTGAACATTATAGACGTTGCTGAAAATAATGGTGATGAAATAGGTATAATATCGTTAGATATTTTCAAAGCCTTTGATTCTGTACAATGGGATACTATTAAGGTAATTATTGAGGCATTAGGCTTTGGTAATAAATTTATACATGTTATTTCAAAATTGTATCAAAAAAGTAGTGCAAAAGTAAAGGTGAATGGAACAATGACGGGAGAGATTAAATTGGAAGCAGGTACGAGACAGGGATGTCCCTTGTCCCCAACATTATTCTTGTTAGTTATGGAGGTTTTGATTAAATTGATAGAAGAAGATGAAGGATTGGAAGGGTACAAGGGATATAAGATTAATTTGTATGCGGATGATACCTTGATTATTTTGAAAGATATAGAGAAAGATTTAAAGAGGATAAATAAACATTTGATAGAATTTGAAGAAATGACAGGTTTAAAGGTAAATTGGTCAAAATCTGAACTACTAATGAATAAAGATGGTAAGGAGTGGGAAAATATGCAAGAACAATTTGGGATAAGAGTTAAGAATACATTGAAATATTTGGGGATAACACTTTCACTTAAAGTTAGAGAATTGAAAAAAATTAATTATGAGGTGATGTTGAAGGAAGTAGAGAGAAAGATAGATAAGTATAAAGAGATAAAGCTGTCTTGGTTTGGTAGAATTGCAATGTGTAAAATGATGTTGTTACCAAAGTTTAATTTTTTGTTTGAGATGCTACCACTAAATTTGATAGAGAAAGATATAGAAGAATATCAGAAGAAATTGGATAAATTTTGTAATGGTGGGAAAAAACCAAGAATAATGAAGAAAATGTGGTATCAAAATCAAAAAGAGGGTGGATTGGGAATTCCCAATCTACTTAATTATTATCGGGCGTATAATATTCGAACCGTGATAAAAATACTCAAAGGTGGAGATGGTCATTGGGGCGATCTGGAGCTAAAAGATATTAAGAGATTTGGGTCTATATGGTTTCTAGATAGAGCAAAAACAAAGGCAATTAATAGTTATTGGTTAAAGGGGCTGAGCAAGATTTGGAATAAATTTGTTAAAAAATTGATCCCGGATATAGCTTTCCTGGGGAAGACAACTGAAAGTTGGCCGATTAAAACTAATATAAGTCGGGATAAAGTAATTGGGGTCCAATTTTTTTTACTATCAGTTCTGTAGGTATGGCTTGGTGGGCGTGGCAGGGAAGGATACTGCAAAATCTCTGGCCAGACAGAGGTGGTATTTACCAGTTATCCAAATCACTCAAAATGTCTGCTAACGGTTCTCCAGAACCTGTCAGAACCTGCTGATTTTCACTCCTGCTTGGGTCCATTATTATACACAAAGCTAATTCAGTATACTTTGTGAGAGTATGTCCCAGAGGTGTTTTTTTCAAGAGGCCACTGGATTTTCTGGGTTTTTTTTGAAGATGTTTCACTTCTCATCCAAGAAGCTTCTTCAGCTTTCACCAGAGAAGAGAAATGTCTTCAAAGAAAAACTGCCTCTTGAAAAAGCATCTTTGGGACAATCATGACCTGGGTGACTGAGATATTTGTGAGAGTATGTGTTGTCTGAAAATCTGTCAAAGTCTACAGTACATGCTCAGCTAGTCAACATCTCACTCTAAAGTATTATAAGGATGAAAAAAGCTGCAGCGATCACCTTGGGCATATTTTGCAATATGGCTTTTGAAGGTGATCACCACAGCATCTTTTCCTAAGAATTGCCCTGGGCCTAGTCGAGATATCATTCCATGTTAAGAAATGATCAGACAAATCAGTGTTTACTGTTACTTGTCCAAATAAGATGTAACATGATTAAACTCAGGAGGCAAGTTCAGATTTCTCACACAATCACTACCCTATTGCCTTCAGATGATAAATCTGAAGAATATAGCAAGAATAAAGTGTGTGTGTGTATGTGTATGTGTGTGTGTTGGTGGGATGGCTCAAATGGACATTTGACATTGAGCCTCTCAAAATTATAAAAGGCATTCATTGCCCCATACTATGCTGTTCTCTTTAGTTGGTGAGGGAAACTAGTTGAGCTGGAACTCTTGATTTTGGCCCTAGAAATCTAGATAGTTTCAGAATTTCGAAAGAGAAATGAAATACAAATAGCCCTTGATCTACAACAGTTCATTTAGTGACCATTTGAATTACAACAGCAATTTTAAAAAAGTGACTTATGACTATTTTTCAGGCTTATGACATTGCAGCATCAACAGATCAACATTTAGACAGGTTGACAACTGATTGATATTTATGATAGCTACAATATCCCAGAATCATGTGATCACCTTTTGCGACCTTCTGATAAGTAAAGTCAATGGGGAAGTGGAATTCACTTAGCAACCATGTTACTAACTTAACAACTGCAGTGATTCACTGAACAAATCTGGCAGGAAAACTCATAAAATGGGGCAAAACTCACTTAACAAATGTCTTGCTTAACAACAGAGGTTTTTGACCCAATTGTGGTCATGAATTGAGGACTACCTATATTCTGCATTTAAAACTTTCCCTACAAACCAACCTGTCTGGTTAGGTATGTGCCTAACAAATGTTAACTTTCTGTTGAGAATTTGTACTATTCACTTGTGAGAAAATGGAACCTGAGAATAATATTTATATTTGCTGTTGGTTCCTATGCTATTTCATTGTACAACTTTGCCCCAAATCAACCAGCCATAAATTGTATTTTTATTTTCTCCTCTATTCATTCCAAACCCTCAAATATGTTTTCCTTTTCTCTCCGAGGTCTTCTCACTTCCATTCCTAACCGCTGGTCTACATCTGGGTGACGTGGGAGATAATTGCAGGACGCTTATACTCTACTGATAAACTATGGTTTCCCCTTCTCTCCAGTCCTTTGAAGTTTCAGACACTTTCACGATAATTGATATCTAATCTCTCCTGAGCTCTGGGTTTTTTTTGGGGGGGGGCGGGCAGGGAGGGCATTGTTGTTGGCAGCTGTTCTGGAATAGTAAGTAGAGGAAAATATTACAGCATAAGTATTGATTTCTGCATACAGAGGTCACTATGTAAGGAATTACACCACTGTAACATAAGGTGACGTGCTGGCAACATCCTAATAATAACTACTTGAATGCTAGTTAAATATGGGGGCCAGGGGGAGGGAAAACAATCTTTTATTCTTAGTACCTCAAGGCTATACATGGCAATTACTATTGCAAAGGCAATAAAGAAGTTGTTAATTACTGGTTTTATACCCTTGTAACCCAAAGAAGGAATGAAAGGACTAAAGGTTACAGAGTGAAAAGTAAAGAAAGTTAGTAAGTTATAGGTCTTGTTTTTCCTTTGTAAGAGAAATAATTTACCGCAGCATTAGAGTTTGGGATCTGATAAATAAGCAAAGGAACGTATCATAATTCCAAATTGGAAAACATAAATGAATCTTAGAAGTCTCTGAAGATTTTTCCCCCTATGGTCACCATGGTGTTGCTTTAATTAAATGAACAAATGTCATTATAATTTGTCTTATGCCCAATTCTATATGTATTATTCATTACAAAATAGACATTGTGCTTTGTGATTATTTGGGGGCTATGATTTTAAGCACTACTATAGCACAATTTACTTAGCATTTAAAAATATAAATGAGTACATTTGGGGAGAAATTTAGCAAATGGCCAATGTGGCACTTTACAATAATTTATAGCTGGGATGCCTCACATACATCCATTTTGGCTTTTCAGTTTTACTGGTAGTGTGGAAACTTGATAGAGTTTACTGGACATGTGGCCTTCCTCATTTTAAATCTTTTCAATAGATAATCCTTATTCAACTGTAGAGTTGGAATTTAAATTCCCATGCTCCCCCCCATGTGTGCCACACTACTTGCCTCCAAGCTGAGTTTGGTATTTCCTCTGGAAGGCCAGGGGAGGCCATTTTAGCTCTCCTCGGGCTCCAGTAAAGCCTCTGGAGCCTGGGGAGGGTGAAAAATAGGCGCAAAGGGCCAACCAGAACAAGCTTCCGGTAGGCCCGTTGCAGTGGTGGGTTTCAAATTTTTTAGAACCTACTCTCTAGGTGTGGCCTATTTTGTGGGTGTGGCTTGGCAGTCATGTGACAGGGTGGAGTGGCCAACTTGTAAAATGTGGTGAAACTCATTTCATTTCATTTCATTTTCATTTTCATTTTATTACATTTATATCCCGCCCTTCTCCACAGAGGACCCAGGGCGGCGCACAGGAAATTTAAAAAACATACACAATAGAAGATAGACAAATAATTTAAAATATATATTAAATAATCCCCAATCCTGTGCTAAAAACCAATTATTAAAAACCCAATTTAAAACTTTTCTAAAAGTCCCCATGGGAGGTTAGGCTAGGCCGGCTTGATGGAAAAAATATGTCTTTAACAACGCTATTGCTTAGCAACCAAAATTTTGGGCTCAATTGTGATGATAAATTCTTTCTTTCTTTCTTTCTTTCCTTTCTTACTTTCTGCCTTCCTTTCCTTTCCTTCCCATTGGGTTACTGGCAGCGGCAGGCCAGACTTACTTCTGGGTCCGCCGGGGGACCCCTCTCTCACTGGCTCTCTAAATTTCACCATCTGGCTCTTGCGAGTAGGTGTGAGCCTGCAGAAACCCACTACTGGCCTGTTGGGACGATTTTTCACCCTCCCCAAGCTCTGGAGCTTTCCTAAAGCCTGTGGAGGGTCAAAACAGTTTCTCCCGACCCTCCAAAAGGCCGAAAATCAGCTGGTCGGCATGCGCATGTGCTCTGCAGCTGACAGCTCACGTGCCAGCAGTTATGGCTATGCGTGCCACCTGTGGTCCACGTGCCATAGGTTTGCCATCATGTATATACCAAGCAGAGGTGGGCTACACCTACATTCACAACGGGTTCACTGGTAGTGAGCTCACATGCTCCCCTTTGGGACTGAAACGGAGCTTCAAACGTGCTGCTAATCAACTCAGGCAGTTCTGGTGAGTACAGCAGGGGCAGCGCAGAACTCAGATGGGCAGCGTAGGCAGGGTGGTGGTGGTACGAGCCAGAAAGTTAGTTATATATGGAAAGCATAGCACAAGGGCGAGTAGGCAGGCCCAGCCAGCAATCACAGCTAAAGGTTCGCCAACTGCTTACCATCTAGCTAAACTGAGATGATCTCTTGAACAAAGAGGTTTTAATTTCACCAGCCTTTCAAAACATTATTGGGCATATATTTTATTGTTTATATTAATGTGTAGTGTTACTTGAATATCAAATTTTATGGAATTCTTTGGGGGAAGGTATATAGTTCTGTAAAGATCCTGGTAATTACTTGGATAAACATATAGCAAAACATATTTTTTCTGATTGCCTACAGAATAACAGAGTTCAAAAGGACGTTGGAGGTCTTCTAGTCTAACCCTCCTTGATTATTTTCCACCCATTGCTTCTTGTCTTCCCTCAGTTGCTTTGGAAAATAGCTTGACTCCCTCTTCTTTGTGTCAGCCCCTGAGACATTGGAACAGTTAGAACATATTTGTGCTTTTGGGAGGTGTGGATTGCTTTTGATACGGAATGTCATTAATATTGGTGGACAAACTCTATTTCTTTCTTTATTAATATTTATCTCAAATTATATACATGCCCATCTCAAATTCATTACTCTGTGACTAACAGTAACTAAAGTGACAGAAAAAACCTAAAACATAGAAGTCAATAATATACATATAATCTGCAGATGAGATTTTAAAAAAAAACCACAAAAACCACCACCACCAAGAAATCAACAGAACCATTGCAAGGGCTCGATCCACACCTATGGGGTTGCTGACAAAATCATGTCTTTAAGGCCTTGCGAAAACTGACAGGGTGAGGGACAACCTAATATTTCAAGGAATGATATTCCATGGGGTCAGCACCACAACAGACATGCTCTCTTCCTAGATCTCAGATGATACTACCTAATAGATGATTAGCATGTCTCTCCTGTGAGATTGAATGGAATGGGTAACCAAGAATAACATGCACAGTTACTTCAGAGTAGTTTCTTTATTGTTGCTCACCTGTACTCCAGAATCTTGCCAGATTAAAACACTAATCTGCATAACTGTTAGATATACCCTATGAAAGGCTAGAGAGAGTCTGACTTCACTCTCTTCCTGCATACCAAAGATTCCAAGACAGCGTGTCTCTTTGCTCTTTGGAAATGGCTGCCTTCTTCTTGGGACTCTGGACTACATTCCACCACAGGTATTTAACACTGGGGAAGGTTCAGTCTCTGAAATATTTTTTGTGATAAATATGTAACAATATTTTAAAAATAGATGGGAAGAGATTACATTGGAAATTATGGACACCATCTGGAATAATAACTTTAAGTCAATTATTTTGTAAAGACTATTTGAAGGATTTTCAACAACTAGACAGATATTTTTGTCCAATATACAACAGTAGCAATATATGTGTTTACGTCCAAACATGGGCAGATATTTTAGGTGCTTTAAGAACCCTAATATCTTATGAAGTTTGATTGAGTCTGTTCCTGAAATTAAACCAATTTTGAAATTATATGAGAAATGAGAAAAAATATTTTAATATAAAAATTAGTGATCTATGGAATAAGGAACTAGAATACTTGATAACGGAATGTAATTGTGTTCAGGTTTTAGAATATGTTAAGGCGAAGTAGAAATTAATCTTGTTAAAACTTATCATAACTGTAGACTTTCTTTAGTGAAAGAAGTTTGAGGGTGCATTAAGTTATATGATTTGAGTCATCATGTCCATTTTTTGTTTCTTTTTGAAAGAATTTTGCAACATATCAATATATAACTATTTAGGTAAATGTCTGAATGACTGAAATATTCTAAAATCATGGGATCTCACAGTTTTGTAGAGTCCTCCTTATACTGGGCATGGGGAATAAATAAGATAATTACACTGATAGTTTGGAAAAGTAATGTTATCCTGAATATCAAAATTTGGATTCAATACATTTGTAATATCAAAAAGCTATTTTAGTTATTAATCAAAATATATTCCATTAATGGTTAAATGTTTTAATCAAAATTCATTCTTAAGTATAATTACATCAATGAGGCATCATGAACACATACACATATATCCTGAGAATAATATTGGACAAATTCTATTGAGCAGATCGTCATAATATTCAGCTATATCAGTCACTAATGTATTTTGAAGCTGGGAATATGCTAGACATTCTACAGTAGATGTCAAGAATCTGTTATTAATAAGTGCCTTGCTAATATAAATCTTAAATTATTGTAGCAAAATTTGATAGTGAAAATACACTTTTTAAGGCTAGACCCTTGGCTCTGAGAAATGAACATAATCTTGAGAACTTGCACTGTGCTTTGGATTATATGGGGTGAACATAAAGTAATTGTTTATATGCTGACATGGACAAATATATGCATGCTCACACCCCACAAAATTCACACATACGTAATGAGTGTAAAATTAAACTCTTTCAAGATGAAGCTCATTGATTCAAATGCAGCAGCTCTGTGCAATTATGACTGCTAAGACGACAGGCTCATAAAACACTCAAGTTAGCAAATATGCCCGATATGCTTAACAGAGTGTGCACAGGTGGGAAACACAGACTGGATGTAGAGAAAAACGGATGAATGGAGGTCAGGTTGTTTGCTGTTGTTATTATAAAATAATTGCCACATTCTGGAACTCAAACTGATACCCTTCAAATAAATAAAGACTAATTTAGCAAATAAAGTCTAGCTTGGTTGCTCACAATCCTCTAGTTTGAGAGTTAGAATGTGAAGCTAGGGGCTAGTGAAGAGCAAAATCTCCCAGACAATCCTCACATTAAACTGAAACCCGTATAAACTGCATCAGATACTTTGCTTCATTTAACTTTTAGTGATCTATTTTGATGTCCTTGAATAGCCAGGTTATTCAAAGAAATGACCTACACATGTAGGATATGTTCAGCAACAAAATTTTATTTTGTTTGTTAGATGAAGAATAAATCAATGCACGGAAACAGAGACATCATAAGTCAAAAGGAGATTTTATCTCTGCCTCCAAGGTGAAATTTGAAGAAGCTGTACAGTATGCATACATTCCAATCAATAATTAATATGAGAACACAAGGCTACTGTTCCCTCTCCGGCAAACTGTAAATGTTGCCTACAAGAAAGGCAATATCAGGGTTATGGACTGCTTACTGTACTGTAAGCAATGCACATTGTAGTCTAAAATACAGTATAGGATACTAAGAAGTTTGAATTCACGTCACGAACATTCCTGCCTCTTTCCTCTTAGTGTCCTGTGAAAAGGTTTGAAGGATGATATGGGATGTGGCATAAGAAAATTTCCCAGTCCTGCCTCCCTCGCTTTGAGTTATTTGCGTGCTAACACTTACTACAAGAATTTGAACTCCAACAGTCAAAGCAAATTGGCGGTAAATAAGACTCATTGGAATTCAAGGTGGGCTGGATTCAGATCTCTTATGGGCATGAAGGGACTTGAGACTGATGATACGCTTGACCTCTCCTTTGGGCTCAGGTTGGTCATCACTAGAGCACATTGAAAACTAAGACTCAGATTGCAGAGGTTCCCATTCAAGTGGGAATTTTGGAATCTAGAAGTATATGTTCATAGGCATCAGTTGCATAGATTCCCATTCAGTGTACGGATGGAAAGTTGTAGGACCAGGCTGAGGAGATGTGCGACTTCAGTAAGCATAATGGTATGTGGGAACAACCTTAGGAAACAGGAGGAAGACAACAGCTTGGCTAATGGTCTTCCTCCTGTCTTTCAAAATCATTTCCACTTGTCATTAAATCAAGCAACAATACCACTGTATTTCTCCTTGTAAACCAGGAGGTGTTCAGAGAGTTTGGTGGGAAAGATAAGAACCTCTGGTTTTGGGTAGAGATGTTGGTTCTGTCAGCAACCAGCAACTGCACAGCTTCAAGAAGCACAGATTAACATGCTAGCAAGAAACATACATTCAAATGCTCTAGCTATTTACTAGATTGTTTCACAAGGTTGATTTCTTTCACTAAATTGGCCACCATACCTGACCATCATTTACTATAGGATGTAAGCTGCACTAAATACCATAAGATTTGCTTTTGAGCACAGGAGACTCCAAAATGCTTCTTACTTAGAACAGAATGTTGACCAAAACCATTAAGGAAAGTAGGGTGTTTACCTCAAATAGACGTTGCTGAGATAGGGGAGTGGAAAGGAGTTGAAGAACAGAACTGAGCACCACACAGTGAGCTCTTAAAATCACAAGCTTCCCTGCTATGTTCAAATGTTGAGGAGGATATTGTGTAGTCCAATATGTATTAGCATGTGGAATAGAAACAGAGTGTCATCCTATTCCTTGCCACAAGCCATTAGTACATCTTTCCTAGTAGTACCAGAGGTGGGTTCCTACTGGTTTGGTTCGTTTCAGCTGAAAAGGTAGTAACTCCTGGGGACACGTGACTGTACCAGTTCTATCCTTGGCAGCGCCATCTTGATTTTCTGTTCTGCACATGTGCAGAACGATCTTCATTGAAAAAATGTAATTCTTTTCCTTTTTTAATGTTGTGCACATGCGCAGGCCGTTTTAAGTGGAAATGCACATGCGCGTGTGCAAATTTTTTGGGGTACCGAACCAATAGTAATGGTGGCAAGAACCCACCACTGAGTAGTACTAATGTTCTCTCCAAACCTTTGATGGAGCAAATAGATGGAAATAGTTTAGAAGAAGCCTATACTCTGCACTAGAGCCAAACTATTCAGAGAATGCTTTGAGATCACACCAATAATATCGATCCCACCATGGAAAGATGAATGGAGCCAATATACCAGGCATTTCTTATGGGGCATCAACCCATATTTATCTTTATCTGCCAGCAGGGAAAGCATACCAGAAGACTTGCCCTTTTGTAAATGTTCAGAGAAAATTACATCTCCAAAGCACAGCCAAGTTATTTTTTAAAAAAGGCCGCTTTAATTCCCTCATATTGTTCAGCGGCATAAGGCAGTGCAACTAATGTGACTTCACAGCTGTTGCCAGGGGAAAATAGGACTGTCGCTTGCTACATCTGGGATGACATCTTTAAAGAGGCACTTAATCTGCAGTGTGAAGGTATGTTAAGCCTCTTCACTTTTCTTTGCTCGCTCTCAAGTTAATGCAGCTCCTGGAGAGCAGTGTTAATTTCAAGTCAAATGGATGAGATGAAAGGACAATTAAGGACAAGTGATACTGGAAGGCATTGTGACACCACACAAAGGCAATATAGCTATAATCCTTTGTCCAATCTGGGAACAATTTGCAATGCCAAAGCAAAGTATTTGTAATTCTTTGTTTTTAAAAATGATGTCTGGTGTGTGTGTGTGTTATTTGTATGTATGTCTGAACATGTAAATTACTACGATTTTAAGCTACACACTTGCCTGAAAAAGTTATGGGCAGATTGTTAATGAACGGCTTTTTTTGTTAATACTAGGAGTTGTGCTTGTTTTTTATTCAAAGATTCAAGGTGCATAGAAATAAGGGCAAGTGTCATGTGCTGGGGAAATCGGGAGATTCAGGCAGTTGAAATGAATATAATGATTTATTGCAAGCTTAAGCTCTCTACAAAAATCTGACCTACTAATGGTCAAGGAAAATGAGTGGGAATAAAAAGGTATTCAAGGTGAGTTGGGCTTAGATCTCTTGTGGGCATAGAGGGACTCATGACATGATGCTTTTGACCCCTCCCTCTGGCTCAACCTGGTCATCTCTATTATTTCCTTACTCAATCAAAAACCTTAGTCTATCATTCACATACCTATACACACTACTTAAAATCCAGCTGACTACACTATGTTTAGGTTCCAGAAGAATCATGCAGGATATCTACTTTGCAGGATATCTCATTTTCTGCAAAGGTACTGAAACACTGTAGTTCCCACCCACTTTTATAACATTTAAGAAGTCTTGTCATGGCTTCTTATATTTTCCCATCTGAATGCCATTGGCTTGTCCAGTTTACATGATAAAGTGTTGTTTTGGTTAGAAAACCCTGTTATGCCTTTAATCTCTTGTCTTTTCATATGCTGTAGAAGCTGACCAGAACAAGCTCTTCTCCAGCCTCAGGTTCTCTCTCTTAAGTCCACTCATATCTTCACAGAAATATACAGAATAAAAACTGCATATGAACCTAGTGCTATTAATGCTAATAGCGCTAAATTCGTAAGTTGTTATGAACTTATTAACATGGTATTTAAATAATGGAAACAACATATTGTTGTGAAAGGAGCAGGTTCCATTGAATTGAATGTAATTCTGATGAGAGGACAACTTTATTGGTATATAATTTATACTTCAGCTTTTTAAATTTCTTTGATGTGAGTTTGATTCTAAAAGACAAAAAAAAGGGGGGCCGAATAGCAGTATAGGATTTTAAACCATGCACTATATACAGCTATATATTTTCCAATATATCTAGAGTTATGTTCCATACAACATTTAGAATCCTTTTTGGAATAGAAGAAAAATATTCCAAATTGGGCATTTAGCCATATTGACGATGCAGTTGATAATTACATTCAAATTTCAGCCAAGGGTCAAATGAAAGATGGCTAAACTCTTTGGATTGTTGTTAAACTGATGGTTTTGTACTGAAAAATAAGCCTAAATTTTAATGACTGTTTAAAGTAGAAATCATTATTGTTGAAAGAATAGATCGAGGACTTGACTGCTATTTTTGGTCGAGACCATAAGAGAAACTATATTTCCATCTAGAACTGGGTGGAGAAGCAATGGGCTACATATAATTCTAGATCAGGGCTGTCAAACGTGTGGCCCATGGGCCGGATGTGCCACATGCTGACCGCACCCATGCCTGGTTTAGCGAAGGGGAAAAAAAAGTCCTGATACATCACGTGACATTGCTGTGCCGATGCAAGTTTGATACCCCTGCTCTAGGTCAATAGTTGTCAATCATACCAAATTTATGTTGACTGGTGAATTCTGGGAGTTGAAGTCCACACATTTTAAAGTTGCAAAGGTTGAGGTGCTTTTCTCTACAGCCTCTTCAGACTCTGCTATCAAAATGTGCTGGTTCATTCTTTTGTAACAGAAATAAAGAGCAAAAGATCTTTGAAAGGTTTTACTTAACTGGCCCAAACTTCCTCCTAACTTTTTCTGTTGCCCTTACACTGTAGATGTCATCACTCTGTCATTCCCATGTGACTGCATCTGAGTATTGTTGTTTAAATATGACCCCTTCCACGTGTTATATTATATTATTATTTTATTATAAATCTAGCACAATGCTAGATTTATAATAAAAAGGGTTCCTGGCAGAGGTATTTCTCAAGCGTCACATTGCTGACTCCTCTTGATCATGATAAATACAATAAAGGATTTACCTTTTCACTAAGCACAGTACAGATAGTCCTTGACCTATGACCACAATTGAGCCCAACATATCTGTTGTTAAGTGAAACATTTGTTAAGTGAGTTTTGCTCCATTTTACAACTTTACTTGCCACAGTTGTTAAGCAAATCATGGCAGTTGTTAGATTAGTGACATGGTTGTTAAGTGACTCTAGCTTCCACTTTGACTTTGCTTGTCAGAAGGCCTCACAAGGGGTTGCTGCAACCATCATAAATATGAATCAGTTGACAAGCATCTGAATTTTGTTCATGTAACCATGGGGATCTGCAATGGTCTTAAGTGTGAAAAACAATCATAAGTCCCTTTATTCAGTGCTGTTGTAACTTCAAATGGTCATTAAGTGAAGTGTTGTAAGTTGAGGACTCCCTGTAATGAAATCCTTGAATCCTGTTTTGTTATATTTGGTGTAAATCTGTAAATGGCTCCAATAACTTTCTGATTGGCTGTGTTTGCAAGATGAACTTAACTCAGGTGAGGGCAGGTTTATTGTATGTGCACCCAAAGGCTCCAGCTAGTTCAGAATGCGGCAGCGCGGGGGATTTTATTTATTTTATTTATTTTTTATTTTATTACATTTATATCCCGCCCTTCTCCGCAAAGGACCCAGGGCAGCGCACAGGAAATTTAAAAAACATACAAAAATAGAACATAAATAATTTAAAATATATATTAAATCCCAAACCTGTGCTAAAACCAATTATTAATTAAAACCCAATTTAAAACTTTTCTACAGTTCCCATGGGAGGTTAGGCTAGGCCGGCTTGATGAAAAAAGTATGTCTTTAGACATTGGCGGAAGAGGCGGAGGTCGGTGATGGTCCGGAGTTCAGGGGGTAGGTCGTTCCAAAGGGCCGGGCCCGCCACAGAGAAGGCTCTTCCCCTGGGTGTCGCCAGTCGGCATTGTCCGGCCGACGGCACCCTGAGAAGGCCCTCTCTGTGGGAGTGTATCGGTCTAAGGGATGTATGGGGCACGAGACGGTCTCGCATATAACTAGGCCCCGAGCCAGTTATAGGGGCCTCTAGATGCTCCCATGTAACACCTCTCTTGCGCGAGCTGCACTGGCTGCCTGTGGCTTTCCGGGTGCACTTCAAGGTGCTATTAACCACCTTTAAAGTGCTCCATGGCAAGGGACCTGGTTACTTGCAAGACCGCCTCCTGCCAAATACCTCCCACCAACCAGTCCGTTCCCACAGAGAGGGCCTCCTCAGGGTGCTGTTGGCCAGGCAATGCCGGCTGGTGACCCCTAGGCGGAGAGCCTTCTCTGTGGCAGCTCCTGCCCTCTGGAATGACCTACCCCCTGACCTACGCACAATCACGGACCTGCGCCTCTTCTGTCGGGCTCTGAAAACCCACCTATTTCGTGCGGCTGGCCTGGTGTAGTTTTTAATTGTTTTTACCAGGGGTTTGTATTAGGATTTTAGAGCAGGCTTATTTGTTTAATATATTTTAGCGTATTTATTGTATTTCTTGTTTTTATTGTTGATTTTATTGCTGCTTGTTCACCGCCCTGAGTCCCGCTAGGGAGAAGGGCGGTATACAAATGTGAATAAAATTTAAAAAAAAAACAGCAGCAGTAATAAAGATACAATGTTAGTCCAAAGCAATCCTTAGGTTTAGTGCTAAACTAAGCTACCCGAATCAGCTGTATCAAGCAGATAAGAGCTATGGGTTACAAAGCCCTGCATTTATTCTAGAATGCATAGATTATAAATGTTTTTTTTTAATTTTGGGGGGATTTTATTTTTGCTAAACTAATTTGCCAGTTTGCCCTTGACAAATCTAACCACCTAAACTCGATATATGCGATCAGATTAAGATTAATTAATGAAGCTTAGTGAAAGTAAAACACAGTGACAGGGTATTCATAATTAGCATTAATTGGATCCACCCCAGGATATTTATTACTTGCCTGCCTGCCTGCCTGCCTGCCTGCCTGCCTGCCTACCTAACCTACCTACCTACCTACCTACCTACCTACCTACCTACCTACCTACCTACCTACCTACCTACCTATCTATCTATCTATCTATCTATCTATCTATCTATCTATCTATCATCTCCCTCCCTCCCTCCTTCCCTTCTCCCCCTTCTCTCCTTAACTGCTCATCTCCCTCACAGAAGGGCTCTGGGTGGTAGACAGTTTAACCCATACAATAAAACATTAAAACCAAATAATTTAAGATTTAAAAATTAAAAATGTAAAGCAAGATTATAAAATGGCAAGAGATGGAGAGATCCAAGAGGGGACGACTGAGACTTGTTGGAGTGTTGCAGTAATATACTTGGAAGGAAAGTACCTGCCATGTATGGAGTCTGCAATAGACTAGGAAAATACTTTACAGTGTTTTTAATCCCCAAGGTCTTTGATCCTTATCTGATCAGAAGCTTCGGGCATGGATTTTCCCAACCCTATCTGGAGATGTGGGAAGATGGAGCCAAGAACCATCCGGACAGAGCAAACACTCTACCACTACAGTACTTCTCGGAACTTTCAACCCACCTGTGAAGGTGTAAAAAGCCATTCCTACAAATAAACAGGTCAATCAGATGCTGGCATTTCCCTGGTTTTCCATTTCCAGGGTTCAGATGCTGAACCCTGATGGCCATAATTTTGATATTTGGCTTACGGAGATTGAGAGACATGTGTTTTGTTAACAAGATAGACCAACTAACATTTAATCTACCTTGCAATTCCCATGTTCATATTCTGCTCATGGAAAATTGCTGTGAAAAGTCAGGAAGATGCTGAGAATCAAGAAATCTCTGCATGTTCATTCCCTCTGCAATTCCCTATGGGAAATATCAATAGAAATGCAAGTCTAAGGGGGATAAAAGGGTTGTCTGTGTGGTTTTTTTTAAAGATCTAACTTCAGCAGAGAAAAACGATTCACTAATATTCTGACAATTTTTTCCTCCTACAGAAGGCACTGCTTCCCCCAGGCTATCAAACTATTTAGCATTCTTCAAAAATGTTGGCCGCCCAACATACGAAGCAGGAACCAGTTGAAAAATTTTGAGGGAGGCTCAGTGCCAGCTTTCATGTGGTGCTTTCGACACATAAAAATGCTTTGTTTATGAGAGAAACAAACATTTGAGCAGGCATGGACAGGGGGTGGGAAAGTGTACCTTAAAGAATCAAAAGGCTTTTGTGTGCATGTGCGCGCGTGTGCGTTTGCTATGTGCCATGCCAAGAGAAATCCTAAAAGCCAACCCCCCATCTGTTGGTGATAGCTAACTGTGCCTATGGATGGCTGCCACTTTAACAATCTATTTACGGGTTCTGGAGACAAATTATTTTCAATAATTACACATATTTTTAGAAAGAAAAGATCCCCAGGAGTCCTCCAGATGATAATACAGGAGACAGCGGTACCACACACAACAACAGCAAATCCCTCCCCAAAAGCTGCCCATTGATGTGAGGGTGAACGGAAACAGCCCTCATCACAGCAGGTAGCGTGGGATCGAGCCTCTTCGCTGAGCAGCAAACGTCTAGTTATCATCCGCTTCTCTGCCAGCTCTTCCTAACCCGTTTTTGTTGTGGCTGGCTTGCTCAGATATGCCCTTTTTCCATCTCTCCTTGTAAACTCTCCCCTCAGATCAAACCAAAAATGTCTTGTGCATCAGCTCTGCTTCCAGATTACACATACCCTGCTCATGTTTATTGACAACATTTCATTTATTTTAAAATTAGTTTCAAAAAGTCATTTAAAGCCTCAGCATGGAGATCTTGTATAGAGAGCCATCAAAGAGCCATACAGATTAAAATGACTGGAAAGAAACTCAGAACTTGTAGAGATCCAGTTTGCAAGTGCTTGGAAGGAATCAAGTTCTCATCACCCCTCCACACAAATACAAATTTTCATTGGCCATCCAGAGGTAAAACAACCCAAATTCTCTCAAAGTACTCTTAGATCGCTTTTTTTAGCAGTCTGAGCAGTTCAGAACAATTAAACAGAATTATTTTAAAAATAATTAAATGTACTGTAATAAAAGAGCATTAATTATACTAATAATTATATTGTAAGGAATTAAAACAAAACAAGCCTCATTCAGTTCAGCACAGTTATGAAGGCTGGCAGCAATACCTTATGAAATAAATGTTTTATTTGCAATGAAACTTCACTGGGGAGACAGTTGCTCTAAATCTGTCAAAGGAGCAAGTAGCTCCTGCAGTTTTGAAAACATACAGTATTTGGAAATGTTTTGTTTCTCCTATAATACTGCTAAATCTCACGACATACACACACCAGGGAAAATCATGATATGTAGAGCTTGGGCTTCATATTAGGAAATAATTCCTAAAGAGCAGTGCGCGCATGCACGCATGCGCGCACACACACACACACAAACACAGAGGAGAGGGGGAGAGAGAGGGAGAGAGAGAGGGAGAGAGAGAGTTGGTTAAGGTGTATGAATAACAATGAGGAGGTGTATAGAAGCTTCCTAAATGACTTTGGACAACTCACAACTCCATCTGAGTGGAACTTGCCTCATGGGCTTTGTTGTTGGGATAAAATGCAAGAAGCAGCCTTTCTGAGCTCCTGGAGGAAATTCTAGCAACATGCTTATATAAATCAACATAAAATAAATATCTATATTGCCAGGCATGAATTACTGTTCAGTCACAATATGGTTGAATTTTGATGACATGGTTTTGGTTTGTTTGAGGAAAATAATGTGTTGTGCCCACATTTAATCTTTTTATTTTTTGGGAAAACAGAAATTTGTCCATTTAAAATTGGCTGCTTTGTATATTGCACAATCTTGGTAGCCTTGAGATGGGTGGGGTAGCTGTATTACTTATTTATCAGACTGATATGCCACCCCAACTGATAATTGAGTAACTGAGACAATAATAGAGTTGTACACAGTAGTAGGGTAATAGAGGCTCAACAGTAGTTCTTACGAGATGGATCTAGGTGTCCTAGTGGATCACCAGTCAAGTCAAGTCAAGTCAAGTTTAATTTGTAGACCGCTCCCTCTCCCCAAAGGGACTCGGGGCGGATAAACATGAGCCAGCAGTTGCTGCAGCTGCCAGAAAAGCCAACACAATCCTGGGCTGCATCAACAGAAAAAAAGAGAGCATCAAGATGATAGGAGGTGATAGAACCACTCCATACTAGCGAAGCTACACTAGGAATACTGCTTGCTTCCAGTTCTGGTCACCATCATATAAAAAAGTTGCTGAAGCCCTAGAAAGAGTACTGAGAATAGTGCAGAGAAGAGCAACAACAATGATAAGGGGTCTGTAGGCTAAATTATATGATGAATGGCTAAATAAATTAGTTATGTTTAGCCTAATGAAAAAAAAATAGGGGTGACATGGGAACCATCTTCCAGTACTTGAAGGGCATTATAGGGAAGAAGGGGTCAATTTATTCTCCATAGCACCTGAGAGCAGCAATGGGTGGAAGCTCATCAAAAGGACAACCTGGAACTAAGGATAGTGAGAACAATTAATCAATGAAACAGCTCATTTTCTGGACTTGTGAGTTTTCTATTGCTGGAGATTTTCCAGAAAAGATTCGGCAAACATTTGTCTGGAATGGTATAAAGCATGGGTGTCATACTCAATCATGTCACATGATGTATCATGACATATCATGAAGTTTTTTGCCTTTGCAGCATTGGGGTGGGTGTGGCTTGCGTGTGACACATCTGCCCATGGGCCACCAGTTTGACAGGTCTGATATAAGCTTTCCTGCCTTGGGTGGGGGCTTAGAAGCTTCAACAATCCCTTCCAGTCCGATGAGATCTTGAACTAATATGACTGAATGCCAAATAGCGATTCAGAATTTAATCCCTTTTTCCCAGCTCTAGGAAAAAAAAAAAGCACCTGAAGGACCAATCAAGATGCCTCTTGGACCAATATGCCATGATAGATCATGTGATCTTTATAAAAAAAAAAAACCTCTGCCTTGTTTCCAAGAAAAAAGAGAAGTGTGCTGCTCATTATAGATTACTTTTCCTTGCTGCAACCACTAATTATAGTTTGAATTGATGGATTAAGGTTGTTGTCTTCATGAATTCAATCTTCAGATGATTAATCTACTATTTCAGCTAGTTAAAACTTGTAGTTGCATGCTTAGTGCCAAACCTTTGCATTCTGTGAAGCTGATATTTTACCTTATTTTGTCTCTCTTTTTAAAGATGCAGTAATTGGAGATCAGGACTGGGTTCATAATAGACAGGATGATAACAATATTTTTTTTCTCCAGACCACCATTTCAAGCTGATACTTTTTTCCAACTGAAAACCACAGCTTTGGGATTGAGTCAAATCTGTCCTTTATACCTTGATCTTTGTGCCTAATTTTTAATTTGGCAACTGCTTAATAGTATATACTTCTTTTCACTTTTAAGATTTTAGTGTCAGTGACGGGACATATATTTGCCCTGTATCTGATGGATAGTTATTACAGCAACAATATTCTTCCTTTTCCAATTCTGAACTCTTCCACAGAGGGCAAAGCTCAGTCACTTAATTTTTGCTCCTATTTTCAAAGTTAACAGTTTGAAATTTATCATGGTCCTTTCCAGTGCTGCGCATCATTTCCTTCTTGTCTTCTTTATTGCTTCTGGCAAAAGTTTTAAAATCACCAATCTAACTTCTTTTGTTTTGCCTATGTTATTAACTTTCTAACTTTTAATTTTAGGCAGCTTGCCTCTTATTTTGAGAGGAGTTTTCAACCCGTGAATATCTTGGATTGTAAAGAGTCCAGCAAAATAAAGATGAGCTAAATATGGAAACATAATTTTGCATTTGGATTGACCTGTTCGATGCAGTTTTAAGTATGAGAGAATAATTTATGCAAAACATGCAAGGGTATTGATCTGTTAATTGATTATATCACTTTTGTTGAACGTATAACTAAGAAAGGGACAGAAAGTTATTTAATTTGCATTTGAATGCAAATGTATCTACATTTCCAATATTTTAACTATCACATGAACCACAAATAATAAATACATTTATAAATAATAAATATTTATTGGGCTGATGTGCCACCCATCTGATATTGACTAAGGCAGGGGTGGGCAAACTTTGCAACTTTAAGTCTGAAGGACTTCAGCTCCCAGAATTCTCCAGCCAGCAAAGCTAGCTGGAGAAGTCTGGGAGCTGAAGTCCTTCAGACTTAAAGTTGCAAAGTTTGCCCACCCCTGGACTAAGGACTTGAGACCTTGAACTGATGACTGAGTGCAGATAGTTCAAAATCTTCACTTCTTCAATTTAAAATGCAAGCTTTGGTTTTCTTTCCTTTTTTTTTTTTTTTTAGAAAATCAAGCAAAGTAAAAAAATATGAGGGGAAATTCACAGCAGACACATAGATTCATGAAAATAATATGTAAAAAACATTTTTTAAAGACAATTGTGGAAACTATGCACATTAGGCACAAGTGCATGGGCATTTTTTTTGTTAAAATGAAAATGCTATTCACAAAAGTCAGCAATCACATCAACATTTACATATCTATCCATCATGTTTGTTTTAAAGACATAGACAAAGAAATGATTGTTTTTTCTTCTAATTATTACTAGGGAAGGATTTTCTTTTATCAGACCTGTGTATATGTGTGTTTGTATTTTGTATATATATTTCTACATTTATTATTATTCATGCTGCATTCAGTGGTGGGATTCAAAATGTTTTACTACCGGTTCTGTGGGCATGGCTTAGTGGGCGTGGCGTGGCTTGGTGGGCATGGCAGGGGTAGGATCCCCATTCCCTCCCTACTCCAGGGGAAGGTTATTGCAAAATCCCCATTCCCTCCCGATCAACTGTGATGGGCCCGACCCTTTGGAACGACCTACCCCCCGATATTAGAACTACTACGGACCTCCGCTCCTTCCACCAAAAAGTTAAGACCTATCTGTTCTATCAGGCTGGCTTGGCCTAATCTATGCTTCTCGCCCCAGTCTGTAATTTAAATTGTTCTATTTGGTTTTAATGGGATATAATTTTTAATGTTTTATAAATTTTAGTACAGGGTTATTTAATTCGATTTTAATTATGTATGTATCGTTATGTTTTTTAGATGTTTTTAATTTTTCCTGTACACCGCCCCGAGTCCCTTCGGGGAGAGGGGGCGGTCTAGAAATTTAATAAAATAAATAAATAAATAAAATAAATAATAAATAAACTAGGACTCCAGAGGCAGAGAATAGATGGGGTCGGGGCCAGTCAGAGGTGGTATTTACCAGTTCTCCTAACTACTCAGAATTTTCACTACCGGTTCTCTAGAACTGGTCAGAACCTGCTGAATACCATCTCTGCTGCATTTCCAGTATGGCTGACATGTATGTAGCTTGCTTCTGCCCAATCCAATCTTTTGCACTGGAGAAACAAGGAAGCAGAAAAATAAAAATAAACAGACTGGAGGATGAATCTGACAAAAACTGTTTCTTTATGGCCAGTTGACTGTTTCAGTGTGGAACCAGATGGCCTATTTGGTGTTGAGTGTATTGTATTTAGACGGCATGGCACCTGGTAAAGATGGTGGTTTCAATCATTCTGTTGCTGAAAAACTTCCCACAAGGAAAGTACTGTATTAAAAATGGGAATTTAATAATAAGGATTTAATGCATCTTGTAGAACCTTCAAGTGCCACCTCTTCTTCATTATTTTGAAGTATGATGTAGGCTTAACCCCCAGGTTGCCTTTTCAAATATCTCTCTGCAAACATCAGGATCAAAACTTGGGAGGACGTGGAAAAATCCCATACTTAAGCCTTCTATCAATTACTTATTGATTGGTCTGCACACAAAGGTCAAGAACATTATATAAGGATCATGGATACATTGGATTAATACATACAGAAAAGACAGTTTGAACAAATCTACCATAGAGTTATGACTGCAGGCATGAAAATGGTCTTATCTTTGGAATTTTCAGGATCATAAGAAGGCTGTTTCTTTCTGCTTAGAAGTGATAACTATGATATTCTCCCTTCCCCCGTCTCTTCTAACAAGCATCTGGGTTCTACAGTAACTTTTAAAACCCTTTTTGATTAAAGTGAGCAAAAGAAAAAAATAGTACATAATATTTTTTATAAGAACATTAATTCAAGATGGCCACCATCTGCAAAAAATATTGCTCTTTGTAGTTTCTTTTTCAAGGGAGGAAATTTTAATTTACCAATAATCCAAGAACATCCTTTGGGCTTTTAATGATTGGAAAAATCAGTATTTTGCAACTTTCCATTCACAGTGTAGTAAGCCACCCTTCCTAGCAATTTTCCTGTCCTGTCAAATTTAACAAAGTTTTCATCTTGATTTGTATTTGAGTAATTGGTACATTACTGGGCAATCTGCAATATTTGAATTAGGCAGTGAAGAATCGTAGTTTAATATGTCCTTCATAAATTATGTGAGGAATATTAATGAAACAACTATGCTGAGCAGGCCAATATATACCATTTATGACAGAAAGAACTTATTTTGCCCAATTCCACACCACATTTTCAATTTAACTAAATCCCAAGAGACTTGGCATACTCATGATAACTTTATTTTGACTAGATTAAAGAAATTGTACTCATTTCCTTTTAGTCAACCCATATTGTAGGCCTCAGAATTAACAATATACCTTTCTTTTTCCTGTTGTTGATATACGGTAAGAAATCTCCTCAAAAAAAGCTACCTATGTGTCACTTTTGTTTAAGAAGACATCATTCCTAGAGGCTAGTGATGAGGGCACCAATCTTCTGTCAGGCTTTCAACTATTTCTCAGTTTGCATTCCCATTGTCTCCTTCTGCTTTGCATTCTAATAATCTCTTCTCTCATGCAAATAGTTGAATAGTTGTCATATGCATATCTTTGTCCTATTTGCAATTCCTTTTTTATGCTGAAATTGACTCCTCCTACCCTAGTAATATTTATTGAACATTTTTTCCTCAGTAACTTATTCCCCCACCCCAACTATTTTGTTTTTTTTTCTGTTTAAGTCCTCTCCATATGTCAGTATATGGCATGCTCTATTATGTTTATAAACTCAATCTCTGTAATCTTGGTTTTGACCCATACTTCTGTTCTGAAAACTATTTCCTGCTTGTTATTTTTTAAATCATATTTATGTTTATATTGTTTATATTTATTCATTTGTTTCATATCATCATCACCTCTCTTGGTTTTGGTAACATTGTGCCTATTCCATCTTAAACTCCCTCAGACTTGATGATCAGACTTTCTATCTATAATTATGTGTCTCTGTCCTTTTTTACTTGCTCATATTTCTACCATATCATCAAATAATTGTCTCTAAATAGCTGCCGAAGAAGTATATGAGGACTTTACTTTTTAAACAAGATGTTCCTAATACTTGCCTCAACTTATGTTTTTAATTTTACTTAGATCTTTGAGATATATATTTGTCAGAACCATATTTTCATTTTCTTCAAGCTTCCTACCTCACACATCCCTTCGGCCGATTCGCTCCCACAGAGAGGGACTTCTCTGGGTGCCGTCTACTAGGCAGTGCCAGCGGGTGACGCCCAGGGGAAGGGCCTTCTCTGTGGCGGGCCCAACCCTCTGGAACGACCTACCCCCCGAACTTAGAACTATTACAGACCTCCGCTCCTTCCACCGAAGTCTGAAGATGCATTTCTTCCATCTCGCCGGTTTTTAAGGGTAAAGTTTTTAAGATTTTAAATAGTTTTAGGATTTTTAGCACAGGGTATTGGGGTTTAATTTATTTTTAGTACTATTTATTGTCATGTCTGTCTTTTTATTCTATTTTAACTTCCTGTGCACCGCCCCGAGTCCCGAGTGGGGCGGTTAATAAATTTAATAAATTGAATTGAATTGTGAATTTTTATTTTTATTTTTTTAAGCTTTCACTTAATATTTTCTTAATTATGGAAAACAAACTGAATGCTTCATAACAATATTCAATTTTGTTTAGATGCATCTGAGTTCAAATAGTGCTGTGTTAAAAAAAAATTAAACTATACAATAATACAATAATACAATAGCAGAGTTGGAAGGGACCTTGTAGGTCTTCTAGTCCAACCCCCTGTGTGGGCAGGAACCTTATACCATTTCAGATAAATGGCTATCTAACATCTTTTTAAAGACTTCCAGGGTTGGGGCATTCACAACTTCTGGAGGCAAGCTGTTTGAGGCTTCCGCAGAATCAATACTAATTATACCAACAAGGTGTTATTTTTTAAAAAAAATATTTATTTAGGGAACTTGGTATTATATTGCTTTGCATGTATGCAGTACTACTTTTGCATCTGGGTGCAAACTGAATTAAGAGCCAACAGAAATATTTAAATATATTTTATCTAATTTTTAGAATGTTATAGTATTACAAGACATGTTAATCTCCTTTTCACTTTTTTTTCCTCAATGTTCTCACTTGATATTGAAGAATCATAAAAAAGTGCCTTATTTTTCCTACATAATACAGGAATATCATTTGGAAAATAGCTACATTCTAAGACAGTCTAAAGCTTTTCAAACCTAATTTTTTTCAGTGAATTGTTCCATTTCACAAGCTGGCAGAGTTCCCCATCAATCACAGTGAAACTAGTTAAACAATTACTATGCAATGTAACACTGACCAGGAGTGGTAGTTTTGTGTATGTGTGTTTGTGTGTGTGTGTGTTTGCAGGAAGAAGACTTTGAATCCCAGCCACACATCAAATGCAAATATGGCCCATAGGACAAGGTCTATTAAAAATGTCGATATAGCTTAAGAATTACAAATTGGAGAATTTGGCTTTCATAAAATAAATCTAGTTCACAACCTTTGGAAATGTGCGCATGGCATTTGCCTTGGAACTACTAAGATAGGTATCTCGGCCTTCTCAGTTACATGCCGCCCTGGAATGATATTATGATCTCTGCAAAAACAAACAAACAATTTAATTTGGACTAACATGTTAAAAAAAGGAAGAGTAAGAAGAAGAAGAAGGAGCACAATGGTCAATGGCCAGTACCCCCACTGTAGTAATAAAATGTCTAGACAGCAATTAACATCCATTTCCCCCAAGAATGCATCTGTGTCATCAGCAAATCTTTACTACTTTGCACAGAACTAATCTAAATACGTTTAATCATTAATCAATTTCCAAATTCTGAGCAAGAGTCACTTCTCATGAGTTTTGCCTTCAAATAAAACAAAACCCTGCAGGCATCTTATGAGAAAAGGCAAAGCTAGGATCAACTAGGCTACCTCTTTAGTAGGTAACCCTACTTAGAAGACACAGTCATAAGATCTCTGTCCCAGTACATGCTCAAATACACTTCTAAAGGCCTTCTGCTTTTTTTGTTTTGGTCTAAACATAACATTCTTACTGTGCAATCACCTTACAGAAATATAGGCACAATGTCATTTGCCTACTGTTGCTTTTCAAGGACAATCAACATTTACATATTTGAGCCACTATTCTTGCTACCTGTTTATTTTTACATGCTTACTTTCTATCCTTTCCATCCAGGAATAACCTGAATTTGGTTTACATAAAAGTAAATTTTGTCTATTCAGAATTATGAAATCATTAGATATGAGCCAACAGTGTGCGGTGGCAGCCAAAAAAGCCAATGCACTTCAAAGTTGCATTAACAGAGGGAGTCAAGATCAAGTGAGGTATTTATACCACTCTATAAAGCCTTAGTAAGACCACATTTGGAATACTGCATCCAATTTTAGTCACCACACTAGAAAAAAGATGTGGAGACTCTAGAAAGAGTGCAGAGAAGAGAAACCAGGCTGATTAGGAGACTGGAGGCTAAAACATATGATGAACAGTTGCAGGAACTGGGCATGGCTAGTCTAGTGAAGAGAAGGATCAGGGGAGACATGATAGCAATGTTCCAATATTCGAAAGGCTGCCACACAGAGGAGGGGGACAACTTATTTTCCAAAGCACCCAAAAGCCAGACAAGGAGAGATGCAACCTGGAAATAAGGAGAAATGTCCTGACAGTGAGAGCAATCACCCAATGGAACAGTTTGCCTTCAGAGGTTGTGAGAGCTTCATCACTGGAAGCTTTCAACAAGAGACTGGATTGCCATCTGTCAGAAATGGTGTAGGTTTCCTGCTTGAGCGGGATGGGGTTGGACTAGATAACCTACAAGGTCACTTCCAACTCTGCTAATCTGCTAAAAAATCCAAATAAAATCCATAACTGGACCTCAGTAAATTAGAAGCAAATGCTGTTATAAAAATCAGTCTTACTCGTTTGTTCATTTCCTCAAAACCCAGGTAGATATAATTACTCCAGAGATGTTACTTTATAGTAGAGGTGCTGCTACTGAAAAGTCCCACAGTGAGAGCGGATATTCTTTTAATACCTTGAATCTAAACTATTTAAGATTTCCAGATGATATTTCTATTCTCTGGTAGTTCTAGATTATCTTGGTCCAAAACATAATTTCAATTGTGTGAATATTATGCCTTATAAATTCATTCTATGCCATTTATCAGTTCACCCCTGTCTCAATCCACAGGACTTTCAGCAATTTAATTACGAAGGGCATAAAACAAACATTATTTCTAATCAAACATCCATGAGAACAACTATGACAAAGCAGCATCTTTGCTGACCAATAAATAAGGCATAGGTTTTCGCAAACTTCAGTTCACTTCACCAGATGCAGAGAATGGTGTGGGATTTAACGTGGAATGAGATGGGGAAGAACGTGTGAAGGAATTGCTATTTCTTAGGGCCTGTGATGGTGTTGCTGGCGTGGATCAGAGGTGGTATTCAGCCGGTTTGGACCAGTTCACTTGAACCAGTAGTGGAAATCACGGGTGCACACGCCCGCCCACCCACTCTGGCTATATGATGTCTTATTTAGGTATGTTTTCAAGCCGCACGCATGCATGCAAGCCACATGTGTGATGAAAGCGCATGCACGGAAGGCCAAGCGCATGCACGGATGGGGCGCATGCTCACATTTATTTGTTCATATTTGTTCACATTTATTTGTTCACATTTGCAAGCCAGTAGGGAAAATAAGTGAATACCACCCCTGGCATGGATGTAGAGGCAAATAGACATTTGGGTTTGTGGCAGGGTCTAGTTCCCATGTTGGCATCATTGTCCTGTTCTTTCTTCTTGCTTATGAGAATCTTCTTCTGGTTAGGCTGTGATCCATATGCAAGTATAAGCCTGTCGATGTGATAGATGCAATGGCTTGCCAGCAATGCCCCTCTTGGATGTTACTTAGGAGAAATAGACAAACTTTGCCCAAAATAATTAACGGACACAAGTTTGACATCAGGGCTCAAAACAAAGATAAAGTCATATTAAAGCATTTCACTGCCCTAGGACAGGGGTCTGCAAAGTTGGCTCTTTTAAGACTGGTGGACTTCAACTCCCAGAATTCCCCAGCCAGCTATGCTGGCTGGGGAATTCTGGGAGTTGAAGTTTACCAGTCTTAAAAGAGCCAACTTTGCAGACCCCTGCCCTAGGATACTCTATAGCAGGTCTATGGTGACTGTTTAAGAAAAGCAGGTTTTTAATAGCACCGTTGAGCAGAGTGAAAAATGGTTGAACTCATCTATACCAAATGGTTTCAGGCAACCGTCCAAGATCTGAACAAACACACACCCCAAGTATAATCAGGTTCACATGTAAGTTGCATCTGCACAATTAATCTACAGTATCTTCTCCCTTTCTCCCACTTTTTCTCCTGCTTCCTCTCAATTTAAATCCTACATCAGCCTTGCCACTCTCTACATCTGAAGAAGTGAATCAGAGCTGGTAAAAACTTGTGCCTTCTAATTACTATTTAATTTATGATTACTCTGATATTTTATTATTATTTTTATTACACATTTTAGCAGCAAGGGGTAGTACTGTTCCAAAACCCATAAGCGAAATCTACATAACTGCCTATCTTCCAAGTCCTCTCTCCCCTCCTCTTCCTTGCTGTACTTTGTATTATATGTATTTTTGATCCTTGGCATTTGGTGCCATTCATTTTCTTCAAAATGAGGTGGAGGTTGCAGATAAAAGCCACCGCATCCAGAGGCAGACAAGATGGAGCCTGTCAGATCTGGAAGTCAGCAGCAAAGTTATAATTACAACAGAGTGGTATGAAGTGAGCTTTTTTTTTTTTTTTACAACTATAGATTTAATTGTCATCAGCTGTAAGGGAAGCTGAGGACTGGAGAGAAGGCAGCAGAGAGCGATGGGTCAAAAGGACTCTTAACAGAGATGCTGAAGGTTGTTAAAATTCTTATGAGCCTAAGCCACCGGCAGAATGGAGATACCTCTCTCTTTGCTTTGTTTTGAGAAAGAATTCCTGTGGCAACGTGTTCTTTAAAAGGAATTTAAAAATGCGAGGTACCTTAAAATGATTACAATGGAACATTTTGAGGTCTCCACTACCCTGATTTCTATGTCAGTACTAGCCGTTCCCAGCCACGCGTTGCTGTGGCCCAGTCTGGTTAAATGGCCAACCAATCTGTGTATAGATCTACACCTGCACACACAAACATGTACACACAACCACTGTATAACCTCAACCTACCTACTTACTGTATCTCTCCCTCTCTCTATCCCTCTACCTACCTACCTACCTACCTACCTACCTACCTACCTACCTACCTACCTACCTACCAACCATATCTCTCCCTCTCTCTATCCCTCTACCTACCTACCTACCGTATTTCTCCCTCTCTATTCACCTACCTACCTACCTACATACCTACCTACCACATTTCTCCCTCCCTCTCTCTATCCCTATAGCTGCCTACCTACCTACTGCATTTCTCCTTGAATCTTATGGACAGAGTATTTTATGTCATAAAGGATGACATAATACTTGTGGCCCACTGATCTCTCTGTATCCATCTACCTACCTTTTTTACAATGCAATAAATGTTGAAAATGATTGGGTAATTTCCCCCCCCCCAAAAAAAAACTTCCCCTCCTCATGAAGCTCAATCTTTGAGCCAACAGTTATTTATCTGCCTAATCTACCACACAAACTTATTTTGAACTTTACAGTGGAAGGAGAGGATTCTGAACCAGAGATGGGTTGCTCCCAGTTCGGCCGAACTGGTAGTGGTGATTTGGCCTGGGTTGCAGAACCGGTAGTGACCCAGGTTGGCCACGCCCCCGAACCAGTTCCCCGGTCTCTTCTGCCATTGCTGGCATGTTTCTGCACATGCGCAGAACAAATGACAATCAATTGCACATGCGCAAGCAAAGGGCACGCAAAGCGAAGTGTTACCAACCGGCACCTGTTCCAAACATTGCCTTAAACTTCTAGAATAAGTTGGGTGTTAGAGTAACAGAGGAATATTATATCTATATCTTGACATAATTTTCTCCAGTAGAAAATTCTGTGCATACTTGAGGGCAGGCAAAGTGATCTGCAGAAATGAACAATGGAAGTTTTTTGCAGTCTGGCAGTGAAGCAGAAATACTGGTACAAAACTTGTCCATTTCAGAATTCCTAATTATATGACCAAGTAATATAAGTAAGTAGCTATTTAATCATTTATGTGTAGGCTGACCATTTGGGAGAATAAAATCATTTATCCCATCATCCACAATACTTAGGTTTTACAGGATCTAATCTGGATTGGTCACTGGTACCAGAGGTTTAGTCTTCTGAGTTTTTGGACTCATGCTGGAGCCTATCTTCAGGGAACATCTCTCTGATTAGAATGTGTCACAGAGAGAAGTTCCATGAGAATGGGCTCCAGCACAAGTCTAAAAACTTGGAAGACTAAACCGGTCCTGGTGACCAATCCATATTGGATCCTGCAACATTATCCTGGGACATGTACATTCACCTTTTTGACTGGCAAGTTTTATTTATATAGTAGTATTCTATAAAAAAGGCTGGTATGTTATCTGTTGAATTGTATATTAGGACAGTCTATTACTCACCCAATCTCTTTGTCTCTTCATTCTTACTATTATAGTTCAGAAGAGTTTGAAATTTTCACAAGATGTTTAGGGTTATGGTCTTCTTGACAATGATCTTGATGTTCTACTTTCTTGTAACATCATTACATTTCAGGAAATGGCATCACTTTTATTTTTTTAGCACAGATTTTCTTCGTTCTCTAAAATTTGCAGTCTTAATCGCAATTATGTTTGGTGCGCTAAATCCCATTGAGCTCAACAGAAAGTGTAACGTTGCAACATGTATGGAACTGATAGGCATTGGCAGAACATAAACTTTGGTTATTATGGGCAAGGTTTATATTTGGTCAGTGAAGCAACAAATAACCTTTATAGTTTCAATTCCATAATGAAATTGCAAGATATCTTGGTAGGGAAAAAGCTGGAAATTTTGATGAAGATGAGGAGAGAAAGTAGAAAGAGGGGAACAGATTACAGCTTGTAGTAGCACTTCCATCTCTTTTGAGACATCCAACCCGAAATGCATATATTAGTGCATATAATATAGTAGCAGATTATCAAAACATCAGTGAAGAGCATGTTGTCCTTAAGAAACTGGGTAGGGTCATGCCAACTGTAGAGAAAATTATTGACAGAACCTGGTTAGTTGTGCCAAAGCAGTATTTGAACTGAACCTCATACTTTATGAAGTTGGTTAACATCATCACACCCTACAGGGATGGAAGTATTGATAGAACAACTTATTTTTGATAGTTAATCTCTCAAATAGAACATTTTGGAGCTAGTGCCACCTAGCTGGCTATTGCTGCATGTAGAAACAATGATGGCAGGAACCTTACCAAGCAGCAAATCAAGGGTTAATTTGTCTTTAGCTTTAACAGAAAGAAGAAAAAGGGGGAGGGGTCACATCAATGCAAACCTAATTAGAATCCTGCATAGCTATTGCCTAGCAACCAAAAAAAGTCAAGGAATTTTCTGAACTTTTTGTATGAAGGAGCATGTAATAAGAAGCATCTTGGCATACAGTATGCTTGTATCTCAGTTGTGATCTGGATCAATTCTGTGGAGAGCTCAGTTTGATAACTACTTTGCTTTGATGCGTTGAGTCTATTTGACTTTTAAATGTAGTCTGCCAGTTCTTAACTCATTGGATTCAGTCTGTATGTTTGGAAACACTCTGCTGATACTGCACCTTACTCTTATCTTCATTTTCTACTTAAGTTTCAAACTTTATTTGGAATATGCATAACTTCATTGTTGTATCACAACTTGGGCCTTTGAAGTAATGAGTTTTACGACTCTGTCAGTAATTCTACAGTGAACCTTTAGCATTGTTTGTTATTCTCATATGGCCGCCTTATATTCCATTGATGAGAGAATGGAAAAAAGGTGATTTCTTTATATTTTCTGCCTGTAAGGTATGTTGAAGGAGGACTGCTAGGTGACTGCCACACTGCATGGGTCATCTCATTGGCCTTAGGCAGGGACATCTGACTTTTTTAAAAAAAAGTATATTTATTTTGTTTTATCATAAAAGGTAAAATACAAAACAGAGAAACAAATAAAACAAAAACAGATGTCTAGTGCCAAGAACAACAAAAAGGAAAACCAATTGATGTATAAAAAAGAAAAAAGTGATCCAAACACACACACACACACACACACACGAAAAAAAAAAGCAGTCACAGATGGTTAACAGAGGGATATGAAGATTAGTGTAATGTTTAACAATTGGACTTGGAGACAATGACTACATTCCCAAAACAATCAGGATCAGGATAAAAACTTGATTTAGTTTAATATCATTTTAGTCTAATTTATTTGACTAGAGTTTATGTGATGGCTTATGGGATGGGTTTAAATAACTGCTCTATTGGCAACAGCATTCGGAGTGGCTCTGTGTAGCTGATTCCAGTTTGTTTGTTTGTTTCTAGCAGAAGGCAAACATTTTCCTTCTGCTGAGGACCAGGGACAACCCAGTAAATGGAGAAGTCAGAACATGTGGGCAAAACAGGGATAACTGAGCAAGTCACTAGTTAAATTTTTGAAACTTTTGATAGCTAGACCTCAAACAAATAAGAGGAAGTACTTTTTCACCTAGAGGATCACTGGTCTATGGAACTCCCTGCCAGAAGAAGTGGTGACAGCTGTCAGCCTCGACACCTTTAAGAAAGGATTAGACGAGTTCATGGAGAACAAGGGTATCCATGGCTATCATTATGGATGCCTAAGGACACCCTCCGGGTTGGAGAGATAGGCAGGATATTTCTCAATGCCATTTGCAGGGAATCATAAGCAGGTAAAGACATCTGCTTGGGAATACCCTGAAGCAAATGGGGAGCCACTGTGTGAGACAGAATGCTGGACTGGATGGGCTGTGGCCTGTTCCAGCAAGGCTATTCTTATGTTCTAAATTAAAAGAACAGCCTAGAACAGTGATGGCTAATCATTTTTGGCTCACGTGCCAAAAGCGGGGGGAGTGCAGAGGGGTCATGCATGGGCGTGCCACACCCATAATACTGTGCCCCAATCTGTAATGCAAATTATTTTATTTGGTTTTAATGGGTTTAGTTTTAACGTTTATAAATTTGTACAGGGTTATTTAATTCAGTTTTAATTTTGTATGTATTGTTATGTTTTTAGTAGTTTTAATTTTCCTGTACACCGCCCCGAGTCCCTTCGGGGAGAGGGGGCAGTCTAGAAATTCAATAAAATAAATAAATAAATAAATGTGTGTGATCCCTTGCTTTTGGCACGCTTTTTTCACCCTCCCCAGGCTCCAGAGGCTTCCTAGAAGCCTGGGGATGGTGAAAACAGCCTCCCTCCTCATCTCCAGAGGCTTCAGGAGCTTCCCTGAAGCCTCCAGAGGGCGAAAAACAGCCTCAAAAGAAGGCCTAAATCAGCTGGCCAGCGCACACAAGCGTGCTGGAGCTGACAGGGCAATGCCTCGCGTGCCCTAAAAAATGGTTCCACGTGCCAGCTGTGGCACCCGTGCCATAGGTTCGCCATCACTGGCCTAGAACACAGGATGATTAAGCACTCAACCAGGGGAATTCTGGGACTTGAAGTCCACAGGTCTTAAATGGGCCAAAGTTAGGAACCCTTGCACTAGACCAGTGTTGGCAAACTTTTTCAGCACTGAGTGCCGAAATGGGAGCATGTGCGCACATGTGCATGCACACTCCAGAAACCAGAAGAGCAGCCATCCAGTGCACATGCACGCACCAGGAAGATGATCTTTCAGTTTCCAGTGTGCACGTGCACATCGGCCACCTGGTCTTTGTGCATGCATGCACGCCAGAAACCAGAAGACCATGTGGCCAGTACACATGCCAGAAACTGGAAGAGCATCTGCCTAGCGCACACATGTGCACAGGCCGACCGGTCTTTGGGAGCACCAGGCAGCTGCTCTTCTTGTTTCCAGCACTCCCGCATGTGTGAAGACAAGCTGGTTGGCGTGCCGAAATCTGGAAGAGCAACGGGCGATGGCTCATGTGCCTGGATAGATGGCTCTGTGTGCCACTTGTGGCACACGTGCCATAGGTTCGCCATCACGGCACTAGACATTATTTTAAAAGTTTTCAGCATTTTTGAAACTCTTGCCCTTTAAGAAAATGTTTTCTGGACTGAAAAAAGAGAAACTTCTGTTGTTTCACCAAGGCTTAACCACAACAGGAAGTCCTTCTCAATATTTCTTCCCCAGAAGTAAGCAAGAGTCATCTGGATTGGAGGGAAAGAAATACAAATCTCCAAAGGTATTTTGCTGCATACACCACAATGTGGCATTGTTGCAATTAGATTTCTTAGTTTGTTTATGATATTGAAAGACATTGAATAGGAAGGTGCTGACTGTCTTGGAGAGACGAATATGACCGATCATGCTGTGTAATGATGTTGCTGAACTACAACTCCCAGTACCTTTTACCATTGGCCATTTTGGTTGGGGCTACTCAGATTAGTGGTTCACAACTTTTGGTGAATTACATGTTCTTACTTTTAGTCTCCCCTTTCAAGGAATAGAATTTGCTCAACCAGGAATGGTCCCCAAATCTGCCAGAATCTAGTAGATTCCTGTCTTGCCTCATAGCGAAGCCAATTCACTAGCAAATGCTACTATGTGTAAATCTTATCTGTATACAAAAAAAAGGATGATCTCTCTAACAGTTCCTCGCTAGAGTGGAAATTTAAATATGATTTTTAGACACAGAGAGAAATAATCTTTCAAATAATTGAAATTAAAAGTTTTTATTTTCAGAAGACCTCTCTCTCTCTCTCTCTCTCTCTCTCCCTCCCTCCCTCCCTCCCTCCCTCCCTCCCTCCCTCTCTCTCTCTCTCTCTCTCTCTCTGTATGTACAAACATACATATGTGTGTATGTGTATGTCAATGTATGAGTTGTGCATGAATGGAATGTATGTTGTACCTCATAATATCAACATAAGGTTGCTATTGAATCATAATTCAAGCCCAATTTTTTGATGGGAAAAGTGAAACCATTTTTTTAAATGGATGTGTGTGTGTGTGATTGTGTGTGTGTGATTGTGTATGCGTGTGTGTGTGTGTGTGTGTGTGTGCGTGTGTGAGAGAGAGGGGAGATTTTCTTTTTGAGTTAGCCCAAGCAAAAGGTTCACATCTTGAAAAGCTTGTTTTACAACCCGGCCATTTGTTCTCGGAGATCTGGCAAATGAAAGGCATGATAAAAAATTTTCTCACCAGACAGGTTGTTGCTACTGATGACCGGCCTGTGGTGGGTCGGATTGGATGGCCCCCTGCTAAGTTGCCATTTGGCAAATCACTGCATTCACCCACCTGTATGTGCCCAGATGATCAAACAGGACATAAGAATGAGCCTGAGAGCAGGATTTCTGAAGAATTATAGGGGGAATATTTATGATCCATTCCGTTTTGCAGAAATGGAAGAAAAGTACTGGAGTAACATTAATAAAAGTAATGCAGTGGCAGAGACATCAAGAAAGAAAGCATTAAACAGTTATTTAGGTTTTTCTTTTTCTAAAGAGGCCCGTCCGTGCAGGCCACCCATGAACGATTTGCCTATTGTGCAGACAGCTGGCTTTGCAAAAAAGAAAGAAAAGCAAAACCCCAAAAAACAAAAACCCAGATCTGGCTTCTGCTTATATTTATTAAATCTGCAGGAAGGATCCATCCATCACAACAATGGGTTTAAAGTGTTTGCTGGGTGATGGGAGAGTCCCATAAGCAATCTTTGAAGTGTCTTTTACAGAAGGTAAACATCTGAAGAGCATAAAATAGCTGCTCCTCTTTCCAATGAGTAACCTTGTCAAAGAGGCTCAGAGGGAGCTCTTGCGGGAGGGGGAGGGCCCTCTCCTGAAAAGGAAAAAGCAATAAAGGATGCCTTATGACAGCAATTTGCACATTTACTGCTCTTTGATATGTTAACTAGATTTTGTAAAATGGAATCTTTTGTCTTTCTGAGGTCGTTGGGCAGCGACCGCTCAAAACGACGTTTTGTGGGCCAGTAATGCATCTCCTAATTAATAACTTAACTTTGGGTAGCCCTCCGTAAATCAGCCGCGTTTTCATTACCGCAGGATACGCACAAACCGCTGCACATACACCAGAAGGGAAAAAACCCTCATAACACGGAGGTCATTATTTACCGCATGCCCAGAGTCAAGTGAATTGGATTGAATATAAGGGGATCAATAGGTTATGGGCCCCTTTCGGTGCCCTCTGCAAGGTCTTTAGGAAGCTTTGATTCTCAAAAAAAAAAAAGAGAAAAAGAAAACAAAACAAAAATCTTTTTTCCATTCTGAAAATTAGTGAGGCAGAAAAACGGTGCAGATTTCTAGTTTCTTTCTTTTCTACTACCCCTAGCAAGTGTGGGTCACTTTCTTCCTGCACACAGCAAGAGAGGAAAGGGGGAAAATGTAATCCTATGGTTGCCTACTAAGAATTCACTTTCCTTGCATCCAGTGTCTCTTATTTCCAATCCTCCAACATCCTGAGTATAGGATTTTGAACACAGCCACGTGCACAGGGTACCACTAATGCTGGAATGAAGGTTAAATGTGCTATAGGATGCAAAGGCGTACAACATTTACAATTAAGAAGTTTTTTTAAAAAAAAGGAAACACCATGCATTTCTTAAGGGGGAAAGAATAAGGAGAAATGGGATTATTCTGTGGGGAGGGGGGAAGCGATCAAGGTAAATTTAAAAGATCATAAAGAAAAAAAAGTTCATTGAGACCTTATTAGAGCTGCATTTCAATGGGAAAGTGCAGGATTTTCTTTCAATAAATCTCATGTTCAATATCTGGCATCTCTGGATAGATATGGAAAGGACAACTTTTGGTTCAAGAATCACTTCCAAACTGGCATAAATTAGAAGAGAACTTCCAGATGTTTAGGATTACAATTTCCATAACATGACCCTAGTTATTTTGGACCTGGCTGATAGGAATGGGGAGAACCATACGGGGAAGCACCAAGTTAGTTTCTCCTGGATTTTAGCTATCATAGATGGTGTTCAGTTAGATGTAATGTTAGATTACGTCTAGGGAACACTCCTGTGTGTATTAAGGATAACTATCAGGGACAAGGATTAACCAATCAAGAAGAATATTTGTAGCTCAGGGTTGAAATGAAGGGGTCCTTGGTTTGATGTTGATGTTTGATGTTTATTCGACTTATATCCCGCACCTATCTCCCAAAAAGGGACCCAGGGCAGCGCACAGGAAATTAAAACAAATACAAATATACAAATACATAATAAATATCCTAAAACCAAATTAAACTTAGAAAACCCTGTGCTAAAATATTGTTAAAATCCCTCAGATTAAAATTTGCTAATTTAAAACTCAGTCATTATAGGGTGGTCATGCTAGGCCGGCTTGATGGAAAAAGTGCGTCTTCAGGCGCTGGCAGAAAAGGCGGAGGTCCGTGGTGGTACGGAGTTCGGGAGGAAGGTCGTTCCAGAGGGTTGGGCCCACCTCAGAGAAGGTGCTCTCTGAGTTTGCTTGTTTTGTTGCAAATGTTTCATTACTCAAACTATATGACGTCATCAGTGTTAGAGGACTACCACTGATGATTTTCCCTAGTTTGGATAATAAAATATCTGGAAGAAAACAAGCAAGCTCAGAGAGCACCAAGGACCCCACAAGGATTAACACATTTTTTTCTAAACTATATGGATCCTTATGCTGTAAAGTTATATCTCATTTAGTGCTCATCCTGCTCTTATTAAATGCCACCTCTAGGCATATGAATGCTTCAATGTTACTCTGATTTAAAAAAAACACACCATAAATTTGAGATGGCTGTGAATAGAAATATCCTCTTCAACCAGGTAGTTATCATGGATGCAAATTATTCAAAATAGGCAAATGCACAGTCTGTCCTTCTGAATATTGGGGAAAATACATTGAATTTACTGTGTCCACAAATCTATAAACTCATCAAGCTTGGAACTTTTCTCCACTATAAATCTGAAAACCTGGGGAAGTCAGATCCATACACTCTCAACCTCTGTTGCTTTTGGTATTCTTCATGGTTGCGTTTAACCACAATCAGCTAGATTCTGACCCCGTGAATGAATGGGGCATTTTTTTACACCTCCTTTCTGTCTCTTGCATCACTGATGTCTTTGACCTGAGTCTAGAGAGTCATCCTCTAATTCATCTTTTGCCAAATGGCACAATATATATTATTTTATTTTACATATTAATCACATTTATATGACCTCCCATTTCATAAAAAAGCAACTCTGGATGGCATACAACAATCAATAAAACAGCAAATAAAATTTAAAAATATCATTATAAAATATTTTAAAACATCATTATTAAAAACACAAAACCATGATCTTCTTTTCTCTTGTACAGGAAGGTCACTGTTATTCTTATACAAACTACATGGGCAGAATAAACAGACCAACCACAGTGGATCCATCTAAAAATATTTCTGGTTATCTCAGGCCTGGTGATATAACCAGTTCTTGAAGGACTGCTGGAATTCAATTCAATTCAATTCAATTTATTCAATTTATATCCCGCCCTTCTCCGAGAGGACCCAGGGCAGCGCACAGGAATTTAAAACAATATACAAAATAGTACCAAATATAATTTAAAAACCTATTAAATGACAGAAACCTGCGCTAAAACCAAATTAAAATCCCCCATTTAAAACTGTAGACTATCCCTCCCCTCCTCCCTGGAACCCCCTAAAAGCCGAATTAAGAATTTTGTTAAAAAACCCCTAAGACTGCGTCTCGCCCACCTCTCTTGATTACAGAATCCCTCATCAAGGTGGGCCCTCGTTAACGCGGAGGGCCATACCTGCGAGTAGGGGGACTCCCGCAGTAGAGTAAGGTCTGCCTTAGAGTACTTCATGGTGAATGTCATAAATATAATATATATAAATATGTATAAATATATATAAAATATAAGGTCAGAATGATAGCAGAGATGGAGCTAACCTGACTTCATGGATGGGAGGAGAATGTCACTTCCTGGGATCCACCAAATATAACTCCCTGCCAGATGGTACTTGCAACCTGTCTTTTCTGCCAGATGTAATAGAAAGTATTAATGTAATCAGGGAAAGGCGTGCCTTCAAATAACTTGGTTCCATGGCATGAAACACTTTAAATAGATTTGTAGATTTATAAAATATATTCTCATTATTATTATTTGAAGTGAAACGAAGAATGGCTTTATTGAAAAGGAAAGGCACTATTTTAAAGAGTTCAGCAATGATAGTTTCCATGTTACCAATATTCAATCAACAGCATTTGTCTTTCTGTATCCCAGAGCAATTGCATAACTCTAATATTGGCCTTAACTTGAGCCCTTTGTTTCTCACCCTAACAGCCAAAAGCATTAAAAAATGTGTGTTTACTTAATTTGTTCTGGCATGCAATGCAATTACAAGCCGTTTGTTTTCTCTCTTGTAAAATATGGGCTAGAGAGGGAATAAAGTAATGTGGAAAATTAACATTGTGATGTACTGTATAGTGAAGAACACACAAAACACTGAGCCCAGTTAGTACTGGAGTTTGTGTGGAAGAGCAATAAAGCACTAAATGTCTCTTTCTCAACTATATTTGCATGATTTTCAGCTGCAGTAAAATTAATCAGACCTGTCTAAGTACAAAAAGAGCCACTAAGAAATGGTTGAAATGAGTGAACGGAATTGAACTTCTGCAAGATTCAGAGTCACATTTGTGCATTTGCAGAACCTTAAGCGTAATAGAGAAGATGACCATGGTTTCTCACCTCCGAATAAAATTCTTCCTGGTGGTTCAAAAGGAAGAGGAGCCAAAATAATTCCAAACAAGATGGCATTGTTCTGTTTCTTCTTGCCCCAGTGGAACTATTTCCTAATTACATTTTCATGGAGAAAACATACCTAGGTGGTCACGAAGAATTGAAAATAACTCAAGGAGCCTTGAACTGAGGAGACATTTTGGGTAAAAAGGGTGGCACAAGGAGAGTATTGCGTTATGCCAACGGTTCCTGCAAGTGGGGTGAAAAATGTCACAATGGAGGTTGCTGCCGCGTGTTCAAAGCCCTTTGTACATGTGAGATCCTTATAAAAGGGATGGGGCTTCTGTCTACTTGCCATGACTGTGATTTTTATTTATTTTTTAGTCCCTCCATAGACGTTGCTGCATTACATCAACCTTGCGGTTAACTACCAACTTACTAAAAAAAATGAATTTAATAAGTGAAGAGGCATGAGCATTCAATACAATACAATAGCAGAGTTGGAAGGGACCTTGGAGGTCATCTAGTCCAACCCCCTGCCTAGGCAGGAAACCCTATACCATTTCAGACAAATGGCTATCCAACATCTTCTTGAAGACTTGCAGTATTGGGGCATTCACAACTTCTGGAGACAAGCTGTTCCACTGATTAATTGTCCTAACTGTCAGGACATTTCTCCTCAGTTCTAAGTTGCTTCTCTCCTTGATTAGTTTCCACCCATTGCTACTTGTTCTGCCCTCAGGTGCTTTGGAGAATAGTTTGACTTCCTCTTCTTTGGGGCAACCCCTGAGATATTGGAAGACTGCTATCATGTCTCCCCTGGTCCTTCTTTTCATTAAACTAGACATACCCAGTTCCTGCAACTGTTCTTCATATGTTTTAGTCTCCAGTCCCCTAATCATCTTTGTTGCTCTTCTATGCACTCTTTCAAATATAGTATACTGTAGCCCAGGGGTTCCCAAACTTGACAACTTTAAGACTTGCGGACTTCAATTCACAGAATTCTCCAGCCAGCATAGCTGGCTGGAGAATTCTGGGACTTGAAGTCCACAAGTCTTAAAGTTGCCAAGTTAACCCCTGGTATAGCCAGACTGGAGGAGGGAAGATGAAAAATTAAGGGGAGTTATTAGTACCCATTTGGGGATGATGGCCATTGGGAATTTTGGTAGCATTTGAGGACTAGAATTCACAAAATGGTTGGCATGGTGGCATTCCTTTTACACAAACATCAAAGTGAACTAGCTCCAGTGATCCAGGAAAAATGGGTTGCTGCTTTAAGGAATTCTTCTTTTCCTGCTTCCTCAAGCATATTTTTGCCTTTGAATCCAAAATGATGTGCTGGCTTGTTTAGTTTAAATCCTATCAAATGCCCACTCACCTGTTTAATATTTTTGTGATCTTGTGTGTTTAACAGATTAACAGAGTTGGAAGGGACCTTGCAGGTCATCTAGTTCAAACCCTTGCCCCAAGCAGGAGACCCTACATGTGCCTCTACCTAGAATCGAACTCACAACCTCCTGCTTGTGAGGCAAGAGCTCCGCCTGTTCTTGCAGGCATTTCTTAAATATTTAATCCGGACTTTTGTTTCTACCTAAAACAAAACCCTGACTTGTGCGGGAAGGTCACTCTGCTATTATCATGTGACTGCTTTTCTAAAAGAAAAAAACCCTTATATTTCTTCCCATATAATTAATATGAAAGCTGAAAAGCTACTTCCAGGAGGAGGAGAAAAAAAAAAAAGCAAAGCTTTCAGTTTCTTTGGCGTTCCTTTGCCTTCCTCTTTAAGGCTGAAGGTGGGAAAGTCATTAGATTAACCTGTCTTGACAGGTCAGGCTCAGCAAATATTCTTAAAAATAACTCTTACAGTAATTTATGACCTTTTGGGAGCATAATCAATAGTACTAAGACAAGAGGCAGCCAGACTGTGCTTCCAGATAGGAAAAAGTTTCTTGTCTTTGTAATGTTTGCATTCTGTCTGGCCTCATTGCATACAAGCAGTGATATCATAGCCCAGCTACTCAATCAGATTTGGAGACATACATTTTTATTGTCAATTTACTGTCTCCTTCATATAGTATCTGATTCCAGAAGAAACTGGTGTGCAAACGTGATTGTAAAGCAAGGAGAAAGCTGCACAGACCAATTCTCTGTCTACTGTCTCTCCTTTCAATCACCCAATACAGAGCCATTTTTGCAGGCTCAATAGGGTGCCAACAAACTTTGTTTTATATAGATATAAAACACACACACACACACACAGATATTTTGTTGTATTCGTATCTTACACAATAACCTTACACGGGAAAAGACCCGAATACAACAAAACCAGCATACCTACACCTGTGAAAATCTACGATATATATATATATATAAATTTTAAATTTATAAATTTAAATTTTAAATTTTAAATCAGCCCTTAAAAATCTAACACATATCTAAAAAAAAATTTTTTTTTCACACAGCAGCAATTTCATTGGGTCTCTGTCCAAAGGATCTCTGGGTTGAGTCGAAAGGCAGAGAAGGAAGACAGCTTGTCTCCTCCCTTAAAAAGGGCCTCTTAACAGGAGCTGTGAAAATATTCTCTCATTAATAGAGTCCTGTAAATGGCTGATGTAATCAGGGAAGCCGGTTAGCTCAAGGCATAGAAAGGCTTGCCTGATACGCTGGAAAGTGCCGGTTCAAATCCCAGTAGAAGGAGTATGGCCAGCTGAAGAAGGCTAATAAGCCCGAAATGGATCCATCCTGGTCTCTTATTTATTAAATCAGCCCTTAAAAATCTAACACACACACACACACACACACACACACACACACACACACACACACACACACATATAAATATAAATACTCCTGTCTCAGCTGATGCAATAAGGTAGAGCCGGTTAGGCTGAATTGCTAGGCTTCTGCCTGAGATGCATTACAACCCCAGTTCGAATCCCAGTAAAGGATATGGCCAACTGATGAGAGCTAATAAGCTCGAAATAGATCTATCTTGGTCTCTCAAATTTAAATTTATTGATCAGCTCATAAAAAACTAACATACACACACACACACATATATAGGACTCTAGCAGAAAGATGAACGTTCCCCATAAAATACATACAGTTGCAAAATATCTGGACAAATTAAACTTTTCCTGAATGGTTGCAATAACAACCATTCAGGAAATAATAACAATAGACTTGAGTAACTACCATGTCTCTTTATCTTTAGAATATAAAAGTTTGCAATGTTTCAGGAAATGGGGAATGTCTTGCCAATAGCATGGTAATGCTTCATTTATACAGCTATGTGAGCTTTTAATTACAGCTTCAATTTCTCCTTAGATCATTTAGAGCATTAGATGTGCCTTTTGGCCATCCTTTATTTTTTGGTGGTTCTACTAACTAGAGTAGACCTGGGCATTTTACAATCATCAGGCTATAGCCAGCTCTTTGGCTGTCCCTGTCCAGCCCATGTGAGGTCAACTGGAAATTAGAAAATAAAAGGTAATTAAGTGTGCCTGAGGGGCTAGGAAAAGAAGCCTGGTGCACTCCTTTAGTCCACTGGTGAGAGAAAGAGCTTTTCTGCATTCGTGGCAGAAGAGAGGCTGCCAAGCTGAGGCCAGATGAGGTGAGGCTCTGTTTCCCCTCATCTCTCAACATGTAGATCAGGGGTGTAAAAGTCATTGAAGCTGCATCAGGTTGTGTTTAATCTTGGGGGCCGGGGCCTGGGATTGCCATGGTGGGTGTGGCCAGCATGACGTCACTCATGTTGGGGGCACCTGTGGTGGCCCGAGTGCTCTGCCAGTGAAAATGGGCCCCCGAGCTCCATTTTCAGCTGGGATGGCCTCCTGCAACTCTCTGCCAGCAAAATTGGAGTTCGGGAGGGCCGCATGGGGCCCTTGAGAGCTCCATTTTTTTTGGCAGAGCCACAAAGGCTGGTCCTTTACTATTTCCAGGTCAGCCCCATGGTCTAGAGCTAAGCACCCTGAAGGCTGGATCCAGCCATGGGCTTTGAGTTTGACACCCCTGATGTAGATAATGGCAGTACCTTTACTTTCAACCTATAAAGAAGAATATTTGTAGCTTAGTGTTGAACTATTCTTGGTGATCTCTGAATGTGGTAGTTTCCTTGCAGACATTTCATTACCCAAACTTGGTAATATCGCCAGTGCTAGTGATGAAGTTAGCCCTGACTAGCATTGATGATTCTAACCTAGTTGACATGCAATGTCTAAGAAGGCTACTATGGTCAGTAATTTCAACCTCTTGGCTCGGCTCTCCACAACAGTTTCTCCTGGGATCTCTTGGGAAAGTTAGTTGCTCACCCCTGACCTAGAGCTTACTCTGTTCTATTTCTACACCTTAATTGTGTTTTGAGCCAATAGTTTCCAGTAGTCAACCTTGAATGTTCTTGCTGGCAACCTCAGAAATCTTCATCTTAGCCTTGTCTTCCTGTACTTTGATCTCAATTTTTTTACTCCTCTACTAGGCGTTTCCTTTCCCCTCCCCCATCTAATCTTTCTTCAAAATGTATCTCATCCAACTGTCTACCAATTCTTTCCTTTTGTGAACCATTATAAATTGTGAACCATTTTTTCTGTTTAATTATTAGTTTTCTACAAGGTCTTTTAGTATAAGTGGCTGGTTAAATGTGTTTGGGCTCAGAAGCTACACATGATTGTGTAGTACTGGGCTGTAAGTTAAGTTGAGAAGTGAAAAAAAAGAAGTGAACAGCAAACCACACCTACATTATTGTCAAGACCGTCTTCATAAAGGCACTAAAACCATAATTTATTTGAAGATGCATTTATCTTACCTGTTAAAAGACAAATTTATGGAAAATACTCCTCAAATAGAATATATTCAAAATGTTCAGAATATTGTACAATCAAAAGACAACAAAAAACACGTATAACAACAACAGTTCCATGATAATAGCACATATTTCAAGGCCAGACAAGAATTTCTTAGTAGAGAAAGGTCATCCAAGGCTTAACTGTGTCATGTAGAAGAATAGAAAGAACTGATTAAAGAATGGCCTTGGTGCAACATTTTATTTTATAAGCAATTGTTATGATATTCCAATCCAAAACTATTTATAGTCTTGAGGAAACAGCATCACAATTAAAATGAGACCATGAACTGTGAAATTCAAACTGTGATAGCTTGAAGACTATCGTAATTAATAATCTATTTTCTGTATTTTGTACCAGCAGATACTTCCTCTCCACACTCTGCTTTTAATTTGGATTAAAGAGTTTCATTTTTATTAACAAAGATATTCTAAACAATCCGTTGCTGATAGATTGCTTCCCGAAGTCATGAGAATAATAACAACAATGTACAATTTATTGATATCGCAGTACCAGGAGACACCAGAGTCGAAGAAAAAGAACTGAAAAAAATCATGAAATATAATGACTTGGCCAACAAAACTATGCAATTATGGATGAAACATGTAACAGTGATAACCATTGTCATCTCGGGCACTTGGTACCATGTCCAAGAATTTTTTAAGACACATCAAAAAATTGCAGCTTCCTGCAATAACATCAGCAGAACTACAAAAAGCTGTGCTACTCGGAACATCATACATCTTAAGAAGCTGATATCTAGGATGATGGCAGCAACCCGTATCAACCATCAGCACCAATCAATGGTATTTGTGATGCATTTTTGAATGTTGAGTTGACTGAGTTTCATGTTTAATGAATAAAATATATATAATAATAATAATAATAATAATATTCATGACATCATTGCAGCCCAGCTAAATTGCTCTAAGAAGATTCATGAAGTGTACAATTTTAATATTGATTTTTCATTATTTAATTTTGGTTCTTAAAATATTGAAAAAAAGAAAAGTGTGTGCCTATCTAACCAGCCCTCAACTTTTTAAATGAGGCCAAAAGGAGCACCTATGGAATTCAAACAATTGCTTACAACCACCGTACTTTCTCATTCTGTAGGAGTGGGAAAATATCCTGGACAATAAGTGACTGAGTGGCTTGAGAATGAAGAGCAATCTAGCTCGCTGCCATTCATTTCCCTTTTGGCACAGTTAGATAAACAGAATAAATATTTCCATGGAGATTAGGCAAATAGATCCGCATACTCTGTTTTTGTTTTCAGTTTTTAATTTGAAAGATATTTGAAAGCTCAAACAGCAGGAGAATGGGCAGGAGAGGAAATAAGAGAGGAGGGTCTCCACATGGTGCCGTCGGCTAGACAATGTTGACTGGTGACACCCAGGGGGAGAGCCTTCTCCGTGGGAGCACCTGCCCTCTGGAATGAATTGCCCCTGGAATTAAGAACTATCCCTGACTTCCGCACCTTCCGCCGTGGTCTCAAAACCTTTCTCTTTCAGCAAGCTGAGCTGGCATAAAACAGGATTTTTAAATTTAAATTTTTAAATTTAAATTTTTATTATTTTAATCAGGGTTAGTTGGGGTTTTTTTCCACGTTTTGGCCAATATTTAAATTATGTCTTTTAAAAGCTTTCTTTTAACTTTTATATATTTGTTTTTATTTTGGCTATACACCGCCCTGAGTCCTTCGGGAGTAGGGCAGTATAAAAAACCGAATAGTCGAATAGATGGCTCAGAACAGAAGCGGTGGCTCAGTGGCTAAGATGCTGAGCTTGTTGATCAGAAAGGTCGGCAGTTTGGCAATTTGAATCCCTAATGCTGTGTAATGGAGTGAGCTCCCATTACTTGCCCCAGCTTCTGCCAACCTAGCAGTTTGAAAGCATGTATAAATGCAAGTAGAAAAAATAGGGACCACTTTTGGTGGGAAGGTAACAGTGTTCCTTGTGCCTTTGGCATTTAGTCATGCCTGTCACATGACCATGGAGACGACTTCGGACAGCTGGCTCTTTGGCTGTGAACTGGAGATGAGCACCGCCCTCTAGAGTCGGGAATGACTTGCACATACTGTATGTGCGAGAGGAACCTTCACCTTTACCTTTAAGAAGATCTATTCTTACTGCAACAAAACAGAGAAGCTTTAATATTTTGAAAGCCTTATGTTAGAAGAGACTCAAATTTTGGAAAGAGTACAAGCTCATGTGCAGAATTCTAATCTATAAGTGGTTTCCAATTTAAATTTGGTATCAGGAGTGTTTTTGAAATATAAAGTTTTTTTTTCCTTTCACATTGGTGCAAACTCTCACAATTTGGTCTGCCATTTATCTAGAGAAAGAATTATGTGTGATTTCCAGTAAGAGGTGTAAAGTGTTTTGGCAGGTGTTATCATATACAATGCCAACTCCCTATACTTTGTAGAGAGATAAAGTTTAGTGTTATTTAACAATAACAAAAGTATCTGGCAGGAAGTAAAATGGAACCTTTAAAATTGTTTCACTGCATAGTAAATCATTTTCCAAAATTACAGAATTTTATCCCATTGCTATCAAATGGGGGAAAAACCCCCCATCTGATTACTCCAGCAGTTTTTTTTTAATTACAGTAAATATTTTAACAATTTTAGTAATAATCATGGGAGAAATATACCAGTACCAAAACATTAAAACTGGTATGAAATGAAACTCATTTTGAAATAGTCTATATGAAAATATAAAATACAAAGTAGAATTAGATCTTCACTTTTGAACAAATTGCCAAAGAGGTTGTATTTCTCCAATGGGTTCCATTTTACCAGTGTCACCATCTTTACCTCTTTATTTTGCCAGCCATGTTCCACTCTATTCCCCCAAAACAATGATAATTACATGCTCAGTTGTCATTGGCTGGTTCTTGATTCATTTGGCCCATATGGGCTATTAAGTGGGAGAGCAGGGAGAAGGTTGCGGCCCAGCATACATGGCAGAGAATGGTGTAATGCCCACAGGAGATTAAATTGCCACTACTGGTACAGCTGTTTTCTATACCTTATCTGTTGTGGCCCAGCCGGCTCCGGATGAGCTGCTGATGGACTCCTCTAGTGAGAAGTCCTATGAGTCTGTTCTGGAGGAGGAGGGCGACCTTGAGAAAGCAGAGAGCCTGGCTGGTCATCAGGAGGCACTGGGTCTTGGAGTAGTGGGGAGGATCAATGCCAGTTTGTCCCTGATGCTAGATTGAGAAGGGCTGAAAAAAGGAGGCTTCAATTGCATCAGAAGCGAACTCGAAGGATATGAATTAGTCCCAGCTGCCTAATGACTGGCCCCTCCCAAGAGGGTTTAAAAGGAAATCTTTGCTAAGAAAGTCCTTGCAGAGAACAACGTTGGATTTCTAGGTTCGTGTTCATTCGTGTTGATTTTCAGGTCCGTGTTTAGTTGAGTTAGGAAGCTTCGTATCTGTTCAGAGTCATTCAGGCAAGCAGCCAAGAGAGTTAGTGGCAGGCAGCCAGTCTTGTGTTAGTCGGAGAAAGGGGGGGGGGGTCAGAACACTTATCTATTGTCTTTTTCTTGTGTTAATCTTTCATTTTTAGATATCCCCATTTAATATATTTCTTGATAGGAAATTATGTACACAGGTGGTCCTCGACTTCCAACAGTTCACTTTGTGATTGTTCAAAGTTACAACATCACTGAAAAAAGTGACTTACGATCATTTTTTCACAGTTATAACCATTACAGCATCCCCATGGTCGTGTGTTCAAAATTCAGATGCTTGACAATTGACTCATATTTATGACGGTCGCAGTGTCCAAGGATCATGGGATCCCCTATTGCGACCTTCTGATGAGCAAAGTCAATGGGGAATCCAGATTCACTTACCAACTGTGTTTACTAACTTAACAAGTACAGCGACTTATTTAACAGCGGTGGCAAGAAAGGTCATAAAATGGTGCAAAACTCACGTAACAAATGCCTCACTTGGCAACAGAAATCTTTGGCTCAATTGTGGTCATAGGTCGAGGACTATCTGTGTGTTTAATTGGGCAGTCCTAACCATAGTTTCAGCTGGGAAACTGGGAGCATCCTAGATCAGATGTATCTTGGTGTTACTTGACTTCAAAATATCATATCCAGTTATTCTCCTATTCTTATCTGAATAGATACATCCATCTCATCTCTTCTCTCATAACTGGTTTGCTGGAAAGGGCAAATGACTCGGGTAAATCTGGAAACACATTAGAAAATAGTACCCAACACCCATCCGAGGAAAGGCATATACAGCACACTGTGGTGTTAAAGAGATAGTGATAAATAAGATGTAATAATTCATAAAGGTAAAGGTTCCCCTCATATACGTGCTAGTCGTTCCTGACTCTAGGTAGCGGTGCTCATTTCCGTTTCAAAGCTGAAGAGCCAGCACTGTCCAAAGACGTCTCCATGATCATACGGCTGGCATGACTAAATGCCAAAGGCGCATGGAACACTGTTACCTTCCCACCAAAGTGGTCCCTATTTTTCTACTTGCATTTTAATGTGTTTTCGGCCTGCTAGGTTAGAAGAAGCTGGGACAAGTAATGGGAGCTCACTCCATTCCACGGCACTAGGGATTCGAACTGCTGAACTACCGAACTGCCAACCTTTCTGATCGACAAGCTCAGCATCTTACCCACTGAGCCACTGTGTCCCTTAATAATGATTATAGGTTACTTAATCAATTTAATGGTTATGACATATATGATAGGACACAGGCTTCCAATATGCATAGATTTATGATTTGAACTTAGGGGGAAAAAGTCCAATTTGATTTAAATCTGAATCAGAATGTTGCTTCAAGAAGCTAAAAGTTTGGATCTCTTCAAACCATATTAGACATATTAGAAGCAAACATGGCCTATACTCTGAGAGACAGCATGAAAGCATAGTCAGGCATTGGACCTATTGACTGATTTGCTCAATAGAAATACTGCCTGGTGGTGATGGGATTTGTAATCCAACACTTTGGGGTGGCAGTATAACATTGGCAGGCCTATGCACTGACTGCAATTATTAGTAGATAAAATGGGAGGAGGAGGAGAAGTATTATTATTATTATTATTATTACGCTATCATTTGACATTGGACTCAAGTTATGGGATCGAGATTTAAAGCCAAAAGAAATCATGCTCATTTCTTTCTTGAGAATTGCAGTACAAACAAAAGGGGTAAATAACAATGAATGCTAAAGTTGCCTGAGATCAAATGAGAATAATAATATCAAATACTGCTCAGTAAGAAAACTCAAAATACATCCTGTGTATGTAAACAGATACAATTGATCAATCCATCACGACGCTGTCTGGTTTTACTAAAGTTGTGGTTCCAGCAAGGTCATCCATGAGCTACAAGGGCCTTGATCACCTTCTCTATAGTTTAATTTGCTGTATAATATATTTAACGTATTACCTAATTGTATCTTGATAATAAATTAAAATATGTCAATTGGACATAGCATAGTGGTGAATTATGGGCTAATCTGAGGTTAAGGGATGGAGAACTGTTTTCTCCAATTAAAGTCAGGTATTCCACTATGGCTACCTGGGAGGACCTGCCTTTAAAAAAAATTTTTTTAAAGATTTTAGTGGAAATCTTGATATGAACGATTATTCCAATTATGAGTGTGTTGTTCTAATATAGAGTTTACATTATCTTTGTGAACTTATGTAAGTTTATCAGCCCTTCTAGAAAATTCAGCAATAGGAATGGTGAAATATAGAAGGGAATTTAGCTCAAATATAAGAGCTGGAAGTTTTGATATGCCTTTAGAGCTGAAAGACGGTTATATTCCCTATGAAAAAGTATTCTTCGTATTGCAGTATAGTGTAAACTAAAATGACAAAATCGATAAATGAATTATTTGCCCTTAATGCTTTGGGCAGATTTGCTAAATACTCACTAGGAATATAAGAAAATCATCATATATTGTATTCTTTCCAAGAATTTCCTGTTAAGGACAAGGAAAATCTTATTAACCAAGGACCATGGACAGTTCCTTGCTAGAGTGGAAATCTAAATATGATTTTTAGACACTGGAGAGAAATAATCTTTCAAACAATTGAAATTAAAAGTTTTTATTTTCAGAAGCTTTTTCTCTCTCCCCCCCTCTGTCCCTCCCTCTCCCTCTCCCTCCCTCCCTCCCTCCCTCTCTCAGTAGTCATCAACATTTGTATTTATTTCTCTTTTTTCCATCTGGGGAAAAGAATTTTCTTGTTCTCACTCCAATTTCCCTTTCTCATCTTTATATTTTCTGAAATGTATTCATACCATCTCTCTCTGTGCTATTTACCTTTCTCAAAAACCCTCAGGTCATCATGTTACCATATTCCAATATTTTGTAGTTGGACCATGATTTTGGATCGATGTGTTAACTCCCAAAGTTGTCATGGTGAGAGAAGGGCATCCATTAGGGCATTTTTTAAGAAACCTGACACCGTGTTCTTAATAAAAAAAACCTTTACAGGAAAAAATAAATGGATTGTTTCCATATTTCAGATGAAGATCCAGGAACCAAGATGTGGTTCTAACCTTCTCTAATGAATTTATATGCTCAACGTGAAATCTGAATTAGAGAGAGACCACCTTAGCGCAGTACTAAATGACTGTAGCTCTTACTCTGATCAATCCATATTTTGATTGGTAACCTTTAACCCTTTTCAGCAATTCCTTTGATTGCTTTGATTCTTTCATTTATACTGCACCCCCCTTTCATCAAACAATCCATCTCTGTTGGTAATCTAACCATAATAAGTATTTAACATTCATAGAAATATAGGAGGCTGCTATCAGTAGCTAGCCAAGGTTTCCAACAGTTTCTCTCCTCTTTTCCCTCAAAATGTCAAGAATTTGGGATATTCTGCATTCGAAGTATATGCTCTAATTCAGGGGTGTCAAACTGAAGGCCCAGGGGGTGTATGTGGCCCATGGGGTGTTTAGATCTGGCCTAGGGGGCTGCCCTGGATACAGCAAAGGAGCTGGCCCATGATCTTTCTGCTAGTGAAAATGGCTCCCAAGCTGGAAGGGAGGCTGTTGAAAATGTAGCTTAGGACAACCATAGGCGCCCCAACACAAGTGATATTGAGCTGGCCATTTCTGTATCTATATGGATCTTACCTTTTAAAAATGTGAATTGATGTGTATATTTTCAAGAGAAAGCTGCTGTAAAATTTGATCACAAAAGGTTCAGAAAAAAGAAAAACCAGCAATACAATTGTTGTATTTCCCTGAATATTAGACCGAAGAACAAATAGTAGGTTAATTGTTATGTTCAAATTTCAACGCTCCTTATTCTGTATATAAGCATTTGTGAGGTGGGGGTGGATTGACAGTGATTATATGTATGGAAAAAAAATATGTGCCCTTTGACAATACCATAATATTTCTGTTTGGGTTATCTGCCTGTGTTTTGTCTATATACTTGTAGTTTTCATAATTCAGAAGAACGATCCTGTTTGCCTCTGCAACCCCAAGATTATTGTACCTTTGAAACAAACATCCTGAGCTATAGACTTTAAAGCAAACTAACCTTAGACACCTAGAAGCTCCCCAGAACAACATGATGTTCCCATTGACTTCTAGAAGGAAAGCAGATCTCCTCCAATGCTATTTTATGTAAGCCTTTCCACACATATGGGCCTGCACTAGAATGTCTTTCCACTCTGGATGACATACTGTCTTTGCAAACAGATTACACAGTAATCACAATATATCCCTCATAGAACATCTTAGCAAAACAAACATACTCTCTCCAGGCATGTAATACTGAAAAGTAGTTTGGGGATCTTCTGATAAAGGAATATATACACTGCATATTTTCTGGCTGACCACATCACACTTGCCAAGTATATCTGGTTTCTGTCAAAGCTTAGAAAACAGCAGGCTAAGAGGTCATAACAGTCTGCCATGAACTGTATGGAAATAAACTGAGGAAACTTAGATCCTTCTCCCCAACCCCCTTTTTTAATTCAGAAAGGAAAGAAAGGGCAATTTGATTATTATTATGTTTTGTTGCACAGTCAGACAGATGTTCAGACTGGATTTGGCATTTTTAATCTTCCTAGCGAGTCCTTATCAAGGATCTGGGATAGCTTGTTGTTGTTGCTTGATGGTTAAAGGTGTCATCACAGGATATAAGCTCTTTCAAGTAAAGTTGTCTTTTGCAATTGACTAGTATAATTTTGTCAATGCCAATAGTGTTCTCGTGGTGCTCCGGATATTATGGAATTGCACCCAAGGCACCTACTACTTAGTGCAATGTACTATCTTTGCACTCTTTTGCAGTAGTTGTTCCGCTTTCATCTGCAGGCCTTTGAATTTTGAGGCTTTCTCCAGTTCTTTCTCTTCTCTTATGGTGTTTCCAGGTATAGCAATGTCTACTAGCCAGACTTTTTTTTGCTAAATCCGGAATGAAGATCTTAGTACATTTGCATAATTTAAAAAAACCTGACTGATATTTCTGTCCATCCCTAATTTCAGATATATTATCATTTCCAATGTTATTGTAAGTTTGGAGTCCACTCATGCTAGTCAGTTAATTGGTTAGCCAATCATACAATCAATCAATCAATCAATCAATCAATCAATCAATCAATCAATCAATCAATCACTCAATAGATTCCCAAACTCATTCCCAAACTGGACAAAATGAAGAACAGAACCCATGTGGGGTTTGGTAAACTAAGGAGGAAGAAGCTGTGACTAATAGCAGGGAGTAAACTTTGGACTGCCCCAGGAAATTTTCAAGTAGGTCCATTTCTATGTTTGAGTAAGTCTTTGACAAGAAGTAGAACACTAACTAACTTCTTCTTCTTGTGCCGTATCTGTCATTGGATTTTGTCGATCATGTTGGTGATTCTATTTTTATCAACAGCCGCGTGAAAAAGTGCTGTTTTCTCCAAACCAGTCCCTTAGATTTTGAAGCCATGATGTTCCTCTTCAAACCTCATTTGCTTCAATTTTTCCCTGGAGGATTAATTGCAGTATGCCGTATTTTTCTGAGGGTAACATCACATGTCCAAAACATTCTAACTTTTGCTAACTATCTGCTTACCCTTTAACTAGTGGATTTGTCTTACACCATGGCAATAGTGCTGCGTAAACTCCAATCAATATCAAGTGATGTCAACTAAGTAGTGAATTTACTATGCCTGAAGTACTGTGAAAAATGAAAATTACACATCTCTGTTGAAAGAGGAAACTCTAGGAGAAGAACCTGTGTGTGCAGATTGCCTAGAGCAGGGCTGTCAAACTCCCGAGCGGTGGGCTGGATGCGTCATGTGCTGGCCATGGCTGCGCCTGGTTTAGCAAAGGGGAAAAAGGTTCCTATACATCATGTGACACTGCCATGACGATGTACAATTGGCACCCCTGGCCTAGAGAATCTATTATCCAGAGAATATCTTGAGATATGCACTTTTTACAAGATCTGAGACAATTTACTTGAATCACCTCTGGAGTGTATGGAATATTTTGGAGAAAAATTCACTATGCCTATTAAGGGTAGAAATACTGAAATGCTGTTGTTCCCTCTTCAGGGAGAAATGAGGTTTCCCAAATGAGGGTAAATATAGCAATAGCACTTCGGCTTATGTACCACTTCACAGTGCTTTACAGCCCTCTCTAAGCGGTTTACAGAGTCAGCATATTGCCTCCAACAATCTGGGTCCTCATTTTACTGACCTCGGAAGGATGGAAGGCCGAGCCAACATTGAGCCAGCAAGGATTGAACCCCTAGAAGTCAGCAGAGCTAACCTGCAATACCGCATTTTAACCACTGCATACCATGGCTCATATGTACATCGTACATAAATGCATACAATGTTTCCTTGTTATGCACATCAACTATCCAAATATACAGTATGCTCCTTAACTCTCTGTCTCCCACCCACAAGCACAGGAATTACTGCTGAACTTCCTCCCACATATGTGAAACGTAACCTCAGAAGCCAATCAGACAATGCCAAACCAAATTAAAAATTAAGCAAGACCCTAGAAGCAGCCTTCCCCCCCAAGAATTGTGCGGAACAATATCTCCAGTGCTGGGTTTCCTCCGTTTCTTTACAATCTAGTACTTCATTAAAAATGCAGGAAAGACCTGAAAAGAAAAAAAAAAGCGGAGGGAGGGGAGAAATCTCCTTGATGACTGGCTCTTAGCTGTGAGTGTTACCTTCAAACAAACTATTATGTACACAATGTTTTCAAAGAGATCAAGCTCTAGAAGTATGTAGCTGTAACCTGAAAAGGAAAATAATTGGGTAGGGCTTTCCTGAATATCTCTCTAGAGCTCAGCCCTCCACTGATACCTGTAATTATGAAATGCATTTTCTGATTGGTATTTCAAGTGTCATTGGCAAAACCCAACCCACAAATCACTCATGTGCTTGGATTCCTGCCATCTGCACTGCTCCATTATTATTTCATAATGGTGATTATTTCTGACAGTTCTCAGCTGAATGTGTTGGGCTGGCTAAAAAAATTAAACACGACTCAGTGAATGATATAGAGTGGTTTGAGATATATACTTAAGGAGTGTTCTATTAAAAAAAAAATATTGGCATAATATTCCTGAGCACTGAACTAAAGCAGAAGTCCCGTGATTGGATTAAAGCTAACATTAACAGTTTTGCACATTTTGCGGTGTTCTGCAACCAGGAGTTCTCTTTTTATTTTCTAAAATGCTTTTCTCTGTTGGTTCTGAAGATCTGGAACAAGGAAGGGTGTTTCAACATGAAAACCCAATAAAGCAATTATTCAGGGAAGATGTGTGTGCTTCTTCTGTATTAAGAAAGCTTAAATATGCTTGGTTTAAACCATTTAAAATTCATTATATATGCTGGCTTGGAAACTAACAGGATCTGGTACACATAGCATCATTGTCATATGGCTTTTATAAGCAGAGGTAAAGGCTGTTTAGAGTGCTATTCTGTTCTATCTTTACAATTGACATAATTGCTAAACCTAATAATACTTTCCCAAGACACAGTTAATGCAGCAATGGCAACCAATGACAACGATACAATGACTAAGATACTGTTTTCAAGTAAAAGTAATTCTTTTTGTCAGTAGTCACTATTTGTGGGTTAAACCAATAAATAAGCAGACAAACTAACAAAGTTTTCTCAGACATTCATCTTGGTTTTCAGGCAAATATCAATTCCCAGGATGGCTTGTTTGTGTGTGTGTGTGTGTGTGTGTGTGTGTATGAGACAAATGTCCTGCCTTCTACTGCTAGATTCATAAACTTAAAAAATGGCATACAAAACAAAACAAAACCACAGAATTGAAAGAAAGAAGACAATACTACTGATCAAGTGAAGCTCAGGTTGATTCATTCTTGTTGGATATCTAGCTTGAGTAGAGGTTGTGGAATAGGATCATATTTCTCCTTCGCCTATTCTGTGAAGTGAAATGAAGCTGTGAGATGCAGCTTCTTTTCCCCTTTCTTATGAGATTTTCCTCAACTAAACAAGTTCTGCAGCCTTCTGGATGATTTTCTTTGGTTACTTCTCCAAGACCAGAAATTATAATGTCTCCTCTTTGCTCTGAAGTCCCATTAAAAGCAGGGGGGGGGGGGGAGAGAGAGAAAAAAAGAGGAAGGTTTGTCAGAGAGAAATAATCTTGCACTATATCTTAAGGATTTAGTCTGAGACAGAAGCGTTGTTATACAGGTGTTTTTGTATACATAACATTTTTATATAAGCTTTGTTATATAGGTGTTTATCTCTATCTTTCTCTGTCTGCCTGTCTATTCACATCTCTCCTCTCTCCCTCCCTCCTCCTCTCTCCCTCCCTCCTTACCTACCTACCTACAGTTACCTACCTACCTACTGCATCTACCTACCTACCTTGTTGCCCACCATCTCAGACTTATCTCCTGCTTCTACCACAATATGTTATAGGGCTTAGATTTAATGCTGAATATACCAAAATCTAACATTTTTAAATTCCTGGCATAATTTAGAAAATAAAACTAGAGCTACAATTCCCAGCAGTTGGTAAGGACCCTGTCTCTAGTTTTGCGAAAGCAATTCCAAGAAACTCAGTGGATCCTATTCTTAAAACATGCTACATGCTATAAAGCACTATGTGACGGTGGTACGAAATGCCCAGTTACTTTGTAGAAGATGCTGTGAAGCACATATATTCGAACGAGGCTGAAAGTACTTTTTGGCAAGCTATTCCTTTGGCTGGGAGTCCTTCCCCTCAATTTAACGGATGTGAAGGCTGATTTCTCAGTGCTGAAGACAAACAGCCAACTCATATTCTCGGTGCAATATACTGGTTACAATGGCGGCTTTGATCAGGAAGATGTGGTTTTGAATCCCACTTTAGTCTTGGGTGAGCCTCGGCTAATTACTTTTTCTTATGCCAGTCTATTTCCAAGGATGGTGGGGAAGTAAAAAAAAGCACAACCTCTCTGAAGGCTTTTGAGATAACATGCGAGAAACGCATTGCCAGTGGGAATGTAAAATAATTATTCCTCTTTTGTGACACTGAAAAAGGTTCTTGATCTAAGCCCTGGCAAACATTGACAGAGTAATATAGTAAGCCTTTGTTCTGGACAATATTTAAGAAATGCTCTTAATCCCCGGATATATATTAAGACAAAGCATTTCTATTACGATTCCTCTGAGGAACGCATCCCCCTCAGTTCCCAAGCAGCCTCATTTATGCTGTTGTGGATTGAGCTATAACTCCCTGGGTCCTATCATTTCATGATTCTGGCATCACAAGGCAGAACGGCTAAGCGAGCAATTCATTTCTGCAGTAAACCTAATAAATACATATTTGAAGAAAAACTTACTGGGCCTGTACAATAACATGTTTTTTTAAGATGAAATAACCCTGCTCTTTTGAATTCCATTTCCTAGCCAAAGCATAACAGGGGTTAGAGCACAGTATAGACTAATTGCCTACATAATTTCATTTTATGAAACAAAGGGCTTTAAAAATTATAGGGTTATATAAAAGCATCTGAAGCCACTAAGTCAGTTTTGGGTTGGGTTTTTTTTTTTTTTTTGCTTACACAAAAGAAACAGTGGTTTATACATGGTGTGAACTGTAACAAAAAAATGGGGTGGGGGGAGGAGAGAAAATATGTTAGAAGGTTCAACTGGATACTAAACTTGAAATTTGAAGCTGTATTTCTCAGACCTGATACACACACACACACACACGCACCGAAACACGGATATCAGAAATGATACTTATTTATAAACTGTTCAGAGAATTTTGTTCTGGGATGGTGCAGAAGTCTAGAGAAAAATAAAAGTTTATACCATAAATCAGGGGTGTCAAACTCAATTTCATTGAGGGCCGCATGAGGGTTGTTTTGACCTTGGGGGACTGGGATGGGTGTGGCCAGAGTGGGCATGGCCACCTCAACGTCACTTGTATTGGGGGCACTTGTGGCAGCCGAAGCACTCTGCCAGTGAAAATGGGCTCCTGAATTCCGTTTTCGCCTGCAACGGCCTCCTTCAACCCTCTACCAGTGAAAACAGAACTCAGGAGGGTCACCTGTGGCCCTCAGCAGCTCCATTTTCATTGGCAGAGGCACTGTGGGCCAGTCCTTCTCTGTCTCCAGGGCAACCCCAAGGGCCAGATCTTAGCACCGACCGAAGGCCCAGGGGAGCTTGCTCCCGGGCTTTAAGTTTGACACCCTTGTCCTAGATAGATATATTTTTGCAACATAAATTCTCTTCATTGCATGCTGCCAGAACTCTCTGCTAAGCATCTTTCAATAGACTAACTCCTTGCAATATCTTATTCACCAAATTTTTGGGTATGACATTTTGGGGAAGAAGGGTCAAACTAAAATGCATACTGTAAAGTACTAAGTCTGAATTCAAACTTCTTCCTCGTGAGCCCATTGCTGGCATGTTACACAAGTTCCTATCATTTCTCATCTGTAACAATCAAAAAGTCAAAAGTCTTGACACTCTACAGAATCATAGTGACAGTACTATATAAAACACCGAAGCTCCTGTTTTGTAGAAGAATGATGAAAGATAGAACAGTCTATTACAAGAGCTATGGGGACATTGGTCAAAATGACACTCATACGCTGAAGCTTCCTGTTCTTTAGCAACACTCATCTATATTTGGAGAACTTATCTCCATGTCTGCTGCTGAGAAACATGGGAATGTATTCAGGCAATGTAAGAAAGGGAAGATTTTGACATGAAATGCTCATGAGGTGTATAAGGATTATATAAATATGATATTAAATTGAGAAAGGTGAACACAGGCAGTTTTAATAGACACTGCAATATTTCCAGTGGAAAAATCAGCCAAAAGAACACATCTCTTATGGTTTCCACTTTCCTGTTCCTTCATCTGTTATGCTCATTCCTACATCATAGTTTGCTCTCCTCACATCCTCTCTATAGAAACCTGATCTCCTGCAACCCTTTGCTAGCAAAAATGGAGAGTCACAGTTGGCCCTTGTGAGCTCCATTTTTGTCTGTGACAGCCTCTTGCAGCTCTCTGCCAGCAAGAACGGAGCTCGCGCAGCCCTCCCAAGCTCCGTTTTTGCTGGCAGAGGCACAGGGGGCCAGTCCTTCACAGTTTCCAGGGTGGCCCCATGGGCCAGATCTAAGGACCCTGTGAGCCGGATCCAGCCCCGGCCCCTCAGTTAGACACCCCTGCTATAGAGCATGATATACGGGGTAGCATCAGCTTACAACTGTTTATTTGATGACTATTTGACATTGCAGTGAATCCCCCAAAAGGTACTTGCGACATGGATTCAAAGTTCCAAGAGCTGCCCCCATGTGGTCAAATGGTCCCATTTGGGGTGGTCTTTGTGGCTGTTTGCAGCATCCCTGTAGTCACTTTTTTAAAACCAGACATCAGTGTTTGCTTCTGATTTCTGGCAAAAAACACCCATTGCGGACAATGGATTTGCTTAATGACTATGGTGTGTGCTTAATAATCGCCCCCACCAAATGTCAAAAATTGGGTTGGTCATGTGAAGACCTGCTTAATGACTGGCACAATGTCCGACTGTATTTCCAGGCTCAATTAAAGCTACCGCAGGGGACATATATAATTAGCGTATGTTAAACAAACTACACATGTTTAATTTTTAAAAGGGATGCAGCTCAGAAATAATTTCAGGAAAGATGATGCAAACAATTACTGTAAAAAATACTAATGCAACAATTCAATTTAAGGCCCAAACATAATAGCTATAGTTGTGTGCCCGATGCCTGAGCAAATAAATGTATTTGAGTCTGAACCCCAAAGGGCACATGGCATTAATTCCCTATGCGTACATCTTTTGAAAGGGCCCCCACAGTCAGGGGCCCACCCGGAACAGGGACAGCTGGTAGTGCTAATGAACCAGAGAAAGCTTGTAGAAAAAGCTGAACTGTGAATGGTAATCTTGGATTCGAAGAAGAAGACTCGGATCCATGAAGACCCTCTTTTCAAGTTATGTCCCTCTTTCTTCAAGGGGCATAACAGAGCAATCTCCCAGGATTTTCCCCCCTATATGATATTCCCTTGTTTTAATAAACCTCTCTTCTCCATTTTTATTTTTGATCCTTGCTGGTTTGGCATAAATCTCTAGCACCGTGATGGCAAACCTATGGCACGCGTGCTACAGGTGGTATGTGGAGCCATTTGTCAGGGCACGTGAGGCATTGCCCTGTTAGCTGGCCAGCGCGCCTTTTTTTGCCCTCCAGAGGCTTTGGGAACGGACTTCCGGTTTGCTTGTAGGGCCAGTTTTAGCCCTCCGGAGCCTTCAGGGAAGCCTTCTGAAGGCCCCTGAAGACTCCAGAGGACAAAAAATGGCCCTAGGGACTTCTGGTTTGCTCGTAGGGTTGTTTTTTGCCTTCTGGAGCCTTCAGGGAGGCCTCCTAAAGGCCCCTTAAGGCTCTGGAGGGCTAAAACTGGCCCTATGAGCAAACTGGAAGTCTGTTCCTGAATTTCCAGTGGGATGGTTTTTTGTGCTCTGGAGGCTTCAGGGAAGCTCCTGAAGCCTCTGAAGGGCCTCAGAGGGGTGGGGAGGCTGTTTTCACACTCCCCAGGCTCCTATAAAGCCTCCTGAGCCTGGGGAGGGTGAAATAAGCATGACAAAAATGGGGTGTGTGTGCTGGTCGTGCATGTATGCGCACTGGGGTTGTGCACGCATGCACACTGGGGTCGTGCGCAAAGCATTATGGGTGCGGCATGCCTGTGCATGACTCCCCTGCGCTCCCCCCTCTTTTGGCACGTGAGCCAAAAAAGGTTTTGCCATCACTGCTCTAGCATATTCTAATTTGGTTTAGCGCTTAGACTTATATATCACTTTACATTGCTTTACAGCTCTCTCTAAACAGTTTACAGAGTCAGCCTGTTGCCCCCAACAATCTGGGTCCTCATTTTATCGACCTCGGAAGGATGGAAGGCTGTGTCTGCCTTGAGCCTGGTGAGATTTGAATTGCTAATTTGCACTTAGCCAGCAATCAACAGAAGTAGCCTGCAGTACTGCACTCTAACCACTGGGCCACCGTGACTCATTTTGTGTTTTAACTGAACAAAATCCATTTTTAAAAGAATAACACACAAACACGTTAGAACTGAAACACCCTTAGTTTTCTGTTACTTTTCCCTTTGGCCATTTTCTGATCCTTGAATATAATGGCCTTTCTTAGTTTCATTCACATTGCTTCTAATGTTTGCTCTCCACAAGGTGGTTTTCTTATTCATGTAAATTAGGTTTTCTTTAATCGGCTGAGATTCTTTTGCCTTCTCTGCATCTGGGGCCATTTGGGCTACGTATTGGTGATCAGAAAATAAATTTATAACCAGCTCCCATACTTATAGTCAGTCCATAGAAGTTGAATTTTTCCTGCACATTCATTAATGCAACCAGTGAACAGTATTGATATAATACAATATAGACATAATTATTTAGCTGATCAGCGAATAGCTTCATGTGATTCGTAGGCTAGCGAAAGTCCCTAAATGAGATGGTTGGGGTCTTATCTTCTGCTTTCCTTGTTCTAAAAAGAGGCACAAAAGTCACAGCAATATTTAATACATTTGCCAGCAAAGCAGAACATTTTTACAGCACTTCAGATGCCAAAGGACAACAAAGGGGCACCAAAGGCAAAGATTTGGCTTCAAGATCTTGGTTAGTTCTCTGTTGCTCCACAGATAATACTGAAAGAGATTTATGGCACGTATTGGCACAGCACCTTTAAGGGTCCTCTTAATTAAGCCCACCATCTTTGCTTGATAGCACCACAGAATTGAGGCAAAGCAAAATGATATGATTTCCCTCTGAGCTTTTACTGAGGGTGTCTAGAACACACACTTTGGATTAAGAAGGGGCAGTGAATTGATGGGGTGGGGATGGCAGACACAGAGAGAGATCATCTGTGATGTTAACTGGCTGAATTTTATCAGCTTTAGCCATCAGGTTCCCCCCTCCCCCCTTGTAAAGTATACCACAGCAAGAGTTTCTTTGCATGGTAGTTACGTTAAATCATTGAATAAATACACACCTTGTATGCATTTGATTTTAATGTGATCAGTGAATATTAAAGAGAGAGAGAGAGAGAGACAGAGAGAGAGAGAGTGAAAGAAGAATAAGAATAAAAAGAATAATAATAAGAAGAATGACAGAAGCAAAGTATTCAAAACCAATCTGCTCTCCCCACATATCCTCCCGTTAGCATAATTTGAAAATATTAACTAATTAATTTTTTATTATTAAATTTGTATAACCGTGCCTCTCTCCCCGAGGGGACTCAGGGCGGTGCACAGGAAATTAAAACAGGAAATATAAAACATAGCAATAATAAATACTAAAAACCAATTAAATACAAAATACCCTGTGCTAAAATTCCCTAAAACTCTTACCCATTAAAATCCAATTAAAACAATTTCGAGTTCAGTCTACAGACTTAATTGTGCGGATTAGGCCAAGCCGGCAAGATGGAAGAAATATGTCTTCAGATGTTGGCGGAAGGAGCGGAGGTCCGTGATAGTTCTAAATTCGGGGGGGAGGTCGTTCCAGAGGGTTGGGACCACCACAGAGAAGGCCCTTCCCCTGGGCGTCGCCAGCCGGCACTGCCTGGTGAACAGCACCCGGAGAAGTCCCTCTCTATGGGAGCAAATCGGGCGAAGGGATGTATGGGGTAGGATATGGTCCCCCAAAGAACTAGGCCCTGTGCCATGGAGCGCTTTAAAGATGGTTGTCAACACCTTGAAGCGCACCCGAAAGGCCACAGGCAGGCAGTGCAGCTCGCGCAGGAGCGGTGTTATGTGGGAATGCCTAGAGGCTCCCAAAATTCCCCGCGTGGCCGCATTCTGAACTAGCTGTAGTCTTCGGGTGCACCTCAAGGGGAGCCCCATGTAGAGAGCATTTATAACATTATAAATTAACATTTATAATGTTAAAAGGGCAGAATGGGTGTTGCATAAACCTATTTGCAAAGCTCATTAGTAAAGTCAGTTTCTGAGGCATACACCTTTTCTATCTAGACAGCACATCAATGTTCTTGTGTTCCCATGTTGTAATAGTGTCACACGTTTAGTATGTGTCCTGAGGTTGCTATGGCCATCCTGAGAAGGTGCTGATTTCCCCAGTGGCCTTGTTCTTGCCATGTTCCTGCAGTACTGCTGTTGGCAAATGGAAGATTAGATGGGATAATATGTGGGAAACCGAAAAGGTTTATGGCTTCTGCAGATTGTAAGCTATTCACTTCCGAACATAGTATAAGCATGTGGCATATATGAAAATAATGGCATACTGAGGATTTTCAGCTGTGGTGGTGCAGTGATTGGAATGCAGTATTGCAGGCTAATTCAGCTCACTACCAGGAGTTCGATCCTCACTGGCTCAAGGTTGACTCCAACTTCCATCCTTCCGAGGTCAATAAAATTGAGGACCCAGATTGTTGGGAGTAGTATGCGGACTCTGTAAACTGCAACGCCAGGTCCGTTGTCAACAAAGCCCCCCTCATTAGTGACCTTGTGTCAGAGGGGGAGCCGGACCTGGTAGGAATTGCGGAGACCTGGTTGGGCCACGAGGGAGGACATCCCCTCGTTGAAATGTGCCCACCAGGCTACCGCGCATTTCATCAGCCGCGGGCCCTAGGCAGGGGTGGTGGGGTAGCGGTCATTATTAAGGAAGGCCTTGAGCCGAGAGAGACCATTGTGCCTCAGACTTCCGGCTGTGAGTCCCTCTGCGTGAAGTGGGGCCTAGGGAGGCAGTTGGGCTTGCTGGTTGTATACCTGGCTCCCCGCTATGTAGCAGCAGCCCTGCCCGAGCTCCTGGAGGTGATCGCTACGGTGGCAGTGGAGACCCCCAGACTTATAGTCATGGGGGACTTTAACCTGCCATCGTTGGGCGAATCATCCGTGGCAGCTCGGGAGTTCATGGCTTCCATGACGGCCATGGACCTGACCCAAGTAATTCAGGGCCCCACCCACGAGGGTGGACATACGCCGGACCTCATCTTCGTCTCGGGCCAATGGAAAAGTGATCTGGGTACAGGGGATATAGTCATCACACCCTTGTCATGGTCAGACCACTCACTTCTCCGGCTCGACTTTCCGACCGCTGCTCCCCTCCGCGGGGAGGCGGAACCAGAGTCACCAATCTGGTACCGCCCCAGGCGCTTGATGCACCCAGATGGGTTCCAGACAGCGCTTGGGCCATTTCCTGTATCCCTGACCCGCGCCCCGATGGAGGACCTCACGGCCGCATGGAATAGTGCGGCCGTGGGAGCCTTAGATCGGGTCGCGCCCTTGCGGCCTCTCTTGCGGCGGCGAACCACCCTGGCTCCTTGGTTCACTGAGGAGCTGCGGGTGATGAAACGCCGCAAGAGATGCCTAGAGAGAAGATGGAGGGCTAGCCGCTCTGAATCTGACCGGACACAGGTAAGAGCCCATTTACGGACTTACATTGTGGCGCTGAGGGTGGCCAAACGTCATCATTGTGCCACTCTCATAGCATCCGCAGAAAACCGCCCTGCCGCCCTGTTTAGGGTGACCCGCTCCCTCCTTCAACAGAGGGAGCGGGAAGCCCCGCTACAGGGTAGAGCAGAGGAATTTGTGATTTTTCTGCAGGAGAAAACCGCCCAGATACAGAGTGAGCTAACCCCCATTCATGGCCCAGTGGGATGCCACGGGGGAGATCTTGTTTGGGAGGAGTTTGACTCCGTTACTTCCGAGGATATGGACAGGCTACGTGGGCGACTGCGAGCCACCACATGTTTATTGGACCCGTGTCCCTCCTGGCTTGTACTGGCATCCTGGGAGGTGACACGAGGCTGGCTCCAAGAGGTTGTCAACGCATCCTTGAGTGAGGGTTCCTTGCCTGCCTCCCTAAAAGAGGCCATGGTGAGGCCCCTCCTCAAGAAGCCCTCTTTGGACCCAGCTCTTTTGAACAACTACCGTCCAGTCTCCAACCTTCCCTTCTTGGCGAAGGTTGTTGAGAGTGTGGTGGCACAACAGTTTCCCCGTCACCTGGAGGAAGTTGACTATCTAGATCCGCGCCAGTCCGGCTTTCGGCCCGGGCATAGCACCGAGACGGCATTGGTCGCGTTGGTAGATGATCTCTGGAGGGCCAGAGATGGGGGATGTTCCTCCATCCTGGTCCTATTAGACCTCTCGGCGGCTTTCGATACCATCGACCATGGTATCCTATTGCATCGGCTGGGGGGGTTGGGGGTGGGAGGCACCGTTTTACGGTGGTTCTCCTCCTACCTCTCTGGCCGATCGCAATTTGTGCGGGCAGGAGAGCAGAGGTCGACCCCGAGACCCCTCACATGCGGGGTGCCTCAGGGGTCGGTCCTCTCGCCTCTCCTGTTTAACGCATACATGAAGCCGCTGGGCGAGATCATCCGTGGTTTTGGGGTAGAGTACCACCTGTACGCTGATGACACCCAGCTGTACATATCTACCCCAAACCACCCCAACGATGCCGTAGCGGTGATGTGCCAGTGCCTGGAAGCCGTGCGGATCTGGATGGGAAGTAACGGACTTAGGCTCAACCCGACCAAGACCGAGTGGCTGTGGTTTCCGGCTGCCCGATTCAACCAGCTCTCTCCAACGCTGGCCATAGGGGGCGAACATCTTGCCCCTGTGGATGGGGCGCGCAACTTGGGTGTCCTCCTGGATACCCGGCTGTCCATGGAAGATCAAGTGACAGCCGTGGCCAGGAGGGCGTTTTACCAGGTTCGCCTGGTACGCCAGTTGCGCCCCCTATTGGATCGGGACGCCCTTCGCACAGTCACTCATGCTCTCGTGACATCCCGACTGGATTATTGCAACTCTCTCTACATGGGGCTCCCCTTGAGGTGTACCCGGAGGCTTCAGTTGGTCCAGAATGCAGCCGCGCGAGCAATTATGGGCACCTCTAGGTTTGCCCATGTAACACCGCTGTTGCGCGAGCTGCACTGGCTACCTGTCGTCTTCCGGGTACGCTTCAAGGTGTTAGTCACCATCTTCAAAGCGCTCCATGGCTCGGGACCTAGCTATCTGCGGGATCGGATCCTGCCCCATACATCCTCACGGCCGATTCGCTCCCACAGAGAGGGACTTCTCCGGGTGCCGTCCACTAGACTTTGTCAGCGGGCGACGCCCAGGGGAAGGGCCTTCTCTGTGGCGGGCCCAGCCCTCTGGAATGACCTTCCCCCCGATATCAGGACAACCACGGACCTCCGCTCCTTCCGCCTAAAATTAAAGACGCACTTTTTTCGTCTGGCCGGCCTTGGGTAGTCTCTTTTTAGGTCAGGGTTTTTTAGGGGTAATTTTTAGTCTAGTTATGGGTTTTAGCGCAGGATTTATTTAATTTATTTTTAACTTTGTATTTTGTATTTGTTTGTGGTCTATTTGTATTTTTAATTGCCTGTGCCCCGCCTCGAGTCCCCTTGGGGAGAGAGAGCGGGATAGAAATTAAATTATTATTATTATTATTATTATTATTACTTAGAGAGTACTGTAAAGCAAGATGAAGTGGTATATAAGTTTTGCAATAGTGGCAAATATTTGTAGCTCGGGTGTAGGGTGAGAGTGAAGTTCTCCGAGCTTGTGGGTTAGTTTCTGAACATTTTGTTACCATGTAACATCTTCAGCAGAGTTTAGGGGATGTCAGTGTCAGTGTTCTTCTGTTTATAAGGGCTTCAGGTGTGGATGTGTCAGGAGAGGGTCTTGTGATGGGTCTTGTGATAAAAAGATAAGTCTAAGTACTATTGCTAAGTGCTATTTTAAAACTTAATTGGATATTTGAGACGAACATAATCAAATTCAGGATTTTGACCACTGCACCATCCTACTGGACAGAGTTGTATTATGCTTCTATTATAGTCATTCCTCCTCCTCCTCCTCCTCCTCCTCCTCCTCCTCCTCCTCCTCCTCCTCCTCCGTGTTCTGTCGTACATTGTTTGGCCTGCACTGCATGCCGGTTAATCTGTTTACTTATGCAATGGTGGAAATGTGACCTGGCTATTGTGGTGATTAACAGAGTCAAATATCCTCACATTAACTAGTGAGCTGGGCAATCAGGCTGGATTATTGTTACATTCAATTTAAATTACAGCGGCCTGACAGGTCCTGAGGTATTTAGTAACAGATTTCACAGCCCAGATATGCTTCATGTGTAATGAATAAACTCGGGAGAGCAACACAAAGGAAAGAGAGAGAGAAAGGGGGGGGGGAGGGGAGAGGTATTTTATGATTATTGGGAAAAATTTGCGAAGTATAGCTGGCATCAAATTCTACAAAATGAGCGGGGTCTCCAGCCAGTCAAGGAACAAAGAAGTGCATTTTTCTTCATGCTGCTTCTGAATTATTATGATTGACTTTTCCTCTGTTTACTTATTAGCACTGAACTCTTTGCACGGCAAAACGGGGATCCAGCATGGAACTTGTCTGAACAGAAAATATGCCCAGTAGCCTAGAAGGGGAATATAAAGAAAGCATACCAGAAAAATATCAGAAAGAAATCAATTAGCTCTGTGATAACAGGAGACAAAGTTGATGTGTTGAGCTGGAACAATATTCAGAATTCTCAACTAGATTGTGTCACACTGCATTGCATTCCAAGGTAGATTTAATTGAAATATTTAACCAGTGCTGTAACTCTGCAGCAACTTAGCAGGTTGGGTACATAATTTCATTCTCACAAGTGACTTGGTAACTTTGGCTTTTCTAAAAAAAATATTTTTATGATTCAGAAATAGTGTTTCGCCACTGATGGTGAGCGGAGGAAAATAAAGAGATAACTCATTCACTTTTAAGTCACATTGAGGTAACAATTCTAAACTCATTTACGATCTAATTCACAGTCCAAATAACTAGGGCATACAAAACCTTTGCCAGACCAATTCTCAAATACAGCTCATCTGCCTGGAATCCACACTGTATATTGAACCTTAACACAATAGAATGAGTCCAGAGGTATTTCACGAGAAGAGTACTCCACTCCTCTGCTCACAATAGATTCCCTTATGCCACCAGGTTTGAACTTTTGGGCTTGGACAATCTGGAACTGTGCTGCCTGTGGTTGGACCTAAGAATAGTACACAAAATTGTCCTACCTGTAAACGACTACTTCAGCTTCAACCACATTAATACACAGGTAAACAATTGATACAAACTCAAGGTAAACTGCTCCAAACTCAATTGCAGAAAATAGGACTTTAGCAACAGAGTGGTCAATGCCTGGAATGCTCTACCTGACTCTGTTGTTACATCCTCAAACCCTTACAGCTTCCACCTTAAACTGCCTACCCTGGACCTCACCCCATTCCTAAGAGGTCCATAAAGGGGACGTGCATGAGTACAGCAACATGCCTACCATTCCTGTCCTACTGTTGTCATTTACTTGCATTCATTTCCTTTGTTCATGTCCATGTTCATACTTATACTGCTATCCTCTACATATTTGACAAACTAATAAACAAACAAACAAACAAACAAACAAACAAATAAATGAATAAATGTTCCATATTCAGTTTCTGCTTTCTTGGGGCTTTTTCCCAGGGATCCTCAACAGTCAAGCTTGATGCAATGATAATGAAAATAGAAACTATTGGTCAGTTTCCACACGTGAGTGTAAAAAATTATTATGGGAGTTGAAATCAAAAAGATCAAAAGGCAATTAGGTTGACTATCCTGGGGAATTAAATTACTGTATTTTTCGGAGTATAAAGATGCACCTTTTTGTCTCAAAAAAGAGGCTGAAAATCTGGGTGCATCTTATACAATGAATACAGCATTTTTTGCCTCCCAAAGCTCCGCTGCATTCACCAAAATGGCCGTGCATAGCTTTTAGAAGGCTTTCAAAGAGCTCCTGGGGGCTGAAGAGGCAGAAATGAGTGAAAAATGGCCAGCTTTTTGACCCCACCCCAGTGCTCAGGAGCACTCTACAAGCCTCCTAAGGGCTATTCATGCCCCCTTTTCTGGAAAAAAACAGGCCTGTTTTCATGAAAATATGGGCCGGTTTGGGGAGATTTGCATCTCCCAAACCTAACCCTATACTTACTTGGCATCACTTGGAGACCCCTGGGAAGGGAAGGGCAGTGTGGGTAGGCCAGCCGAAAATAAGCTGGCGTGTGCTGAAGCAAGCTAGGGCAATGGCTCACATGCCTGCAGATATGGCTACTTGTGCCACCTGTGGCACGTGTGCCATAGGTTCGCCATCCCAGTCCTAAAATGTTACTTTCCCATTTCCCTCTTTGTAGACTGTCTGATGATGATCCATGATGCAGTACAGAGAGAATGTCAAACTGATTTGGAATAATTATTTCTACAGTCCTTTCCCTCAAATGCAACATGGCTAACTCTAAGGCCAGCTGTTATGCCTGAAGCTTTATGCAGACGGTGATGAGAATGGGCAGGTTCTATCTTGAGATTCCCTCCCCCTTTCTTTTAAATTCTGCATAACTGTCACCCAAGATGTAATGAGATGATAAAAGATAATGTGGCCTTCTCCTTCTAATCAATAACTTGCAAAGCCTAGCCTGAAATCAGTTCACCAGAGTCATTGTTACACAGGAGATAGAGACAAAGAACAAAATAGCAGCTGCTTATTGAAGATTCAAATGATTTGAGCTAAAGAATTGATCCCCAATTCTGCCATATTCACTTTTAGAAAATAGCAATAAATATATTGGTTGTGCTTGCCACCATTCAAATTTACCTTAGGGACGTTGGTGCAGCCTCATGTCATAAAATGGTGTACAGGTCTACTTCATTTGCAGGTTGAGAGAAAAGTCAGAGAACCTTATACTCTCAAACAGTCCGAAATCAGACCATGACTCAGAAATATCCGAACAAACAACATTCAGACTAATTTACATCTCATAAAAAGGCATTTAAAGACCTGTGTTCTGACAGACAAGCACAATTCAAAACGCTCTGATGATGTCTTCTCGAACGGTGATGAAACAATATCTCCTTAAATGGTGATGTCTCCTTGAACAGTAATGAAACCAAATTGCCAGACTCGGAGCTCAAATCAATAGCCTAACCTTATACTCTTATAGGTAGTCCTCGACTTACAGCAGTTCATTTAGTAACTGTTTAAAGTTACAATGGGTCTGAAAAAAGTGTTCATTTTTCACACTTGTGACCATTGTGGCATCCCCATGGTCACAAGATCAAAAATTCAAACACTTTGCAATGGACTCAGATTTTTGATGATTATGTCCAGGGATCATGTGATCACTTTTTGTGACTTTCTGACAAGCAAAGTCAATGGGGAAGCCAAATTCACTTAACAACCACACTACTAAGTGAACAAATGCAGTGATTCACTTAACAACTGCCACTTAACAACTGTCTCATTTAGCAAACGAAATTTTGGACTCAATTGTGGACATAAGTCAAGCACTATCTGTACTTGTGACTTTCACATTTAGGTCTTACACTGTCAGATAAGCAACAATATGCAATGTTTATAGAAGTGAAGGCATTGTAGTTGTGTCTCTCTAGAAGACATTCTGTTTTCTTGCCATTTAAGGAAAAAGTACATATGTTTAACAGTTCAGCCCAAGATAGGTTACCCCTAATTTATCCTTTGTAATCGTACAAGCTATTTTTAAAAACAAAACAAAACACTCCAGGCTAAAGCATGTTACTTTCTGTTTTAAAGTCTTCCAAATAAATGACAGTGATCTTATAAAATGGAGATATGTAAACAGAATACAATTGCCCACTTATTCAGGATGGCTGAAAAGAGATGGTGACTCAGTTGATTCATCTTGTCACAAAGATTGCATAAAGATACACAGCTAAGAAATGATGAAAGCTACTTTTCAATGAAAACATGCCTTTTTCCCACTCACCACAAATCACCTGCCTTCCCAGCATAAATCAGTATCAGTTGTGTGTATTAAAGGGCAGTTCCATAGTTGGGAAACTGATGCTCCCTCTCTTTCAGTATAAAATTTGGGTGTCCTCCTAGATTCCCGGCTGTTCCTGGAGGACTATGTGACAGCCATGGCCAGGGGGGCGTTTTACCAGGTCCACCTGGTCCGCCAATTGCGCCCCTTACTTGACCCGGACGCCCTTCGCACAGTCACTCAAGCTCTCATGACTTCCCGTCTCGACTACTGTAACGCTCTCTACATGGGGCTCCCCTTGAGATGCACTCGAAGGTTACAGTTAGTTCAGAACGCGGCCGTGCGGGTGATCATGGGAGCCTCAAGGCAATCTCATATAACACCTCTCCTGCGCGAGCTGCACTGGCTACCTGTGACCTTTTGGGTGCGTTACAAGGTATTGACGACCATCTTCAAGGTGCTCCATGGCACGGGGCCTAGTTACCTGCGAGACCGTCTACTACCCCATACGTCCCTACGACCGATTCGCTCCCACAGAGAGGGGCTTCTCCGGGTGCCGTTGGCCGGGCAATGCCGGTTGGCGACGCCCAGGGGAAGGGCCTTCTCTGTGGTGGGCCCAACCCTCTGGAACGACCTACCTCCCGAACTCCGTGTCACCTCAGACCTCCGCCTGTTCCGCCAGCACTTAAAAACGCACTTGTTTCATCTAGCCGGCATGAACTACCCGATACCAAACTGACTCTTAGTTGATCAAAGTTTTAATTTGGGGGGTTTTAATTATGTTTTAGCGAAGGGTTGGGTTTAATATGGTTTTTAAGAGTTTTGTATTTTTGTATATTTGTATATTTGCATTTTTAATTTTCCTGTGCGCCGCCCCGGGTCCCTCTGTGGGAGATGGGTGCGGGATATAAATATGATAAATAAATAAATAAATAAATAAATAAATAAATAAATAAATAAATAAATAAATAAATAAATAAATAAATGATATGACAATGGGGTGGGGTAGATGGATGGATGGATGGATGGATGGGAGGGCCTGCTTTTCAGAAGGATGGTAGAGTAACTTCTTAGGAACATGTCTCAAAGGTGCTTTCCAAAAAGCAACTGGACCTATTGCCTTTGAAAGTTAGAACGGAAGAAACTTCTTGGTTGAGAAGTGAAACGTTTTCAAGGGAAAAAAACCTCCAAGAAAGTCCAGTTGCCTTTTGGAAAAGCACCTTTGGGACAACTATGATGATTGAGAATCTCCATAGACATTTCAGGAGTCTCTTTCTCAGTTGCGATCCTTAGAAAGAGAACAGCACCTGTTCACATCTGTGAATTCAAACCTAAAGGAAGCTGTTAAGTTCTGGGTGAAAATGGAGACGAGGTCAGAGTGACTTTTAGCAAAGCCTTTTTATTACCGTAGTTCATCAGAACAATAGAAGTAACAGTCTGGCCAACAGTGTTCCATTTATAGGAGGCTGTCAGCTGGTTAACCAATAGGATAAAAATATTTTCCCGCTTCAATAGAGGACCTGAGTGAGAACTTCAGCAACTAGTTCAGCTACTTATTTTAATACATACCATAAACCAATTCTGTGGATAACCCAAATCGCTTACTCAAAGCATTGTATTTCCTCAGGAGGCTCAACAACAGGCACATTTGCAAATGTTGCGTAGTATTTGGAAAAAGCCAGGAGTCACTGCAAACATTTGAGAAGGTGATACTAGAGCCTTCTGATCAAAGGTCGTCTCTTGTCATGAATCTAGTAGAACTTTTTCTTTGGATGTCAGCAGTCAGGGTGACTGTCGGTTGGAGTCTAACTGGTCCACCTTGGCTTGGCTGAGATCCAGAATGTTCTTTAGGAAAAAAAAAATACATGTAGAGTCCCTTAATTAATCTGGATATTTTACTCAGCATACAAACCCTAAAGTTCCTGAGAGGACAGCAATCTATCAGCTTGCTCAGTGTAAAATGAGTATGATGTCCAGAAAAAAGAACAGGAAAGAAAAATTATTGTTGTCACATTATCTTATACACAAAAAAGCTTCACTGATGCGTACACAAAATGACATAAACCTTGAGTAAGACGTTTTCCATTTTTGGATACTGTCCAAATAGAATTTAGTTGTTTCATACTATATGGATTGAATGAAGAAAATATGATATATATTGATAGGATATTATAGATAAATCAGATTAATAGATGAAGGGCCACAGCAGGGTACAGAAAAGTATCAGTGTTGTTTTGTGCAAATTTTCAGAAGGAGCAGTGTTTCCTTTTGCAAGACAAATGAGCTGGTGGGATTTAGGTTTGCCCAGTCCTTCTAGGCCCGGGGTGTCAAACTTGATTTCATTGAGTGCCACATCAGGATTGTGTTTAACCTCGGGGGATTGGGGTGGGTTTGGCCAGGGTGGGTGTCGCCAGCTCACCTCACTAGTGTCAGGGGCGCCTAGGGTGGCCCGAGTGCTCTGCCAGTGAAAACAGGCTCAGGAGCTCCATTTTAGACTGCTATGGTTTCCTGCAACCCTCTGCCACAAAAACATTTTCGCTGGCAGAGGCACCATGGGGCACTGTTTCCAGGCAGCCGCGTGGGCCAGATCTAAGCACGACATGGGCCGGATGCAGTCTGCAGGCCTAGAGTTTTGCCTTGGTAAGGCTACACTTGGAATACTGCATTCAGTTTTGGTTGCCACGATGTAGAAAAGATGTGGAGACTCTAGAAAGAGTGCAGAGAAGAGCAACAAAGATGATTAGGGGACTGGAGACTAAAACATATGAAGAACAGTTGCAGGAACTGGGTATGTCTAGTTTAATGAGAAGAAGGACTAGAGGAGATATGATAGCAGTGTTCCAATGTCTCAGGGATTGCCACAAAGAAGAGGGAGTCAAACTATTCACCAAGGCATCTGAGAGTAGAACAAGAAGCAATGGGTGGAAACTAATCAAGGAGAGAAGCAATTTAGAACTGAGGAGAAATTTCCTGACAGTTAGGACAATCAATCAGTGGAACAGCTTGCCTCCAGAAGTTGTGAATGCCACAACACTGGAAGTCTTTAAGAAGATGTTGGATAGCCATTTGTCTGAAACGGTATAGGGATTCCTGCCTAGGCGGGGGGTTGGACTAGAAGACCTCCAAGATCCATTCCAACTCTGCTATTGTATTGTATTGTATTGTAAGTTATCATTGGAATATATTTTCATTCTATCGATTGTCTGTTTGTATTCAAAGCTGATCCCACCGTTAAACTGAATCAATCAACTGTCTTCATCTAAGTATCTACAAGACAGGGAGTGAAATGGCGGGATTGAGAGCTCTGTGTGCCACATAGTGTGTCCTTCTAATCTGTGTCCCGTGGCCAGTTCATAACTTTCATAATATGGGAAGCCTGAAGCATTGTTAGAGAGATGGTGCCGCTTGCTGTTTTTTTTTTTTAAACTACATTTGCTTTTCTAGAACAAGAACCCATCCAAGTCATTTTGTAGAAAATTATTACAAGAGGTCCTCGACTTACAACAGTTCATTTACTGACCGTTCGAAATTACAACAGCCCTGAAAAAAGTGACTTATTGTAACATTTTTCACAGTTACAACTTTTGCAGCGTCCCCATAATCAAAATTCAGATGCTTGGCAACAGGTTCGCATTTTATGATCGCTGCTGTGTCCCAAGGTCATGTGATCTCCCTTTGCGGCTTTCTGACAAGCAAAGTCAATGAGGAAGCCAGATTCACTTAACAACCTGGTTACTAACTTAACAACTGCAGTGACCCACTTGAGGCAAGAAAGGTCATAAAATGGGGGAAAACGCAGTTAACAAATGTCTGACTTAACAGCAGAAATGTTGGGCGCAGTTGCGGTTGTAAGTTGAGTAGTACCTGTATTAGGTACTAATACACATAACATATCACATTATTAAGTTCATTATGGGATATGTATCATAGACTAACACAGTTAGAATTTATGAATGTTCTATTACAATGGTTTTTGCCAAAAGCATGGAGAGCTCATAAGCACACGTGCCCACACCCATAATTTTATGCACCCTCCCAACCACGCATGTGCACGACTTCTCCTGCTCTCACCCTGCTTTTGGTGCGTGAGGGCACGGTGGACCTGTTTTTCATGCTCTCCAAGTTCCAGAGGCTTTCTAGGAACCTGGGGAGGGTGAAAACAGCCTCTCCTGCCCCCCAATCCCCCGGAAGCCCTCCAGAGGCCAGAAACGGCCCATTTTCTGACTTCTGGTTTGCATGTTGGGCTGTTTTTCACCCCCTGGAGCAGGGGTTCAGAAAATTGGCAACTTGAAGACTTGTGGACTTCAACTCCCAGAATTCTCCAGCCAGCAGAGCTGGCTGGAGAATTCTGGGAGTTGAAGTCCACAAATCTTCAAGTTGCCAACTTTGGGAACCCCTGCTCTGGAGGGAGAAAAATGGCCAAAAATCAAGGCCAAAATCAGTTGGCCAGCACACATATGCATGCTGGAGCTGATAGGGCAATGTGTCGCCTGTCCTTAGAAATGGCTCTGCGTGCCACCTGTGGCACGCGTGAACATAGGTTCGCCATCATGTTTTTTATTTTATTTTATTATTTTCATTTCTGCCCTTTGCATCTATTGGACCAAAAAGTGCAAAGAAGAGCAACTAAGACGAGACTAAAACACATGAAGAATGGTTGCAGGATTGGGGTTGGCTAGACTATAGAAAAGAAAGACTAGGGGAGACATGATAGCAGCATCCCAGTATTTGAGAGGCTGCCACAAAGAGGAGGGGGGTCAATTTATTTTTCAAAATATCAGAGAGCGGGACAAGAAACAATGGATGGAAACTAATCAACTTAAGACTTATCTGTTCCATCAAGCCAGCCTAGCTTAGCCAATGAGTAAATGTATTTTAGAATTTTAATTGGGATTTTTAGCACAGGCTTTTAGTTTAATTTATTCTTAATCCTTCTGCATTTATTGTTATTTATCGATTTTAATTTCCTGTGCACCGCCCTGAGTCCATTTCGATGGAGAAGGGCGGTTCTATAAATCTAAATAAATTAAATTAATTAAATTAAATTAATCAAGGAGACAAACAACCTGGAATTGAGGAGAAACTTCCTAACAGTGAGGACATTGAACCACTTGCCTTCAGACCGTGTGAGTGTTCCATCACCGGAGATTTTTAAGAAGAGTCTGGGCAGTCACTTGTCTGAAATGGTATAGGATCTCCTGCTTGAGCAGGGGGCTGGACTAGAAGATCTCTAAGGTACCTCCCAGCTCTATTCTGATTTTGATTCTGATTCTTTTCCTCTTCGAGCTGCAGTGTGCCCTAGAGCACTGCTGCTTAAGGTAACTTTTTAAGCAAGTTCAGATTATTCCACCCAAGAGAGACAACATGGACCATGCTTTTACTGAAGGAAAAGCTGTTTTTATTTTCATGAGCATGAGCAATACTGATAGGAAGCCTGCTTTCCACAATGATGAGCTTTCCTTGAGGAGGCTGTTGTTTTTCCCTCCTTGAAGTAATATTTAACATAGCTACAAGCAATTTGTTGTTTAAAGGAACTGATTAGCACAGTTGTTGTCCATCACAGTATGCTACACACCTGATGTTAAAACATTAGCCAAGTGTTGCCTTACAACCATTAAATTACCTTTGGTTTTCTTTAGTCAGATGGCTCTTTTCATAGCAAGCAAGCAAGCAAGCATACATTTGCAAGCATGCAAGCGTGTGCCCACACACACAGAGACACTCACAACCTGATTAACCAAGTTCTTTTTGCCCATATGGGATAAGGTGGCTGACCAGATGTTCTGATTCTAAAAGATCAGTTGGTGTCCCAGTGATTTCCACCGAGACGGGGAATCATCCCAGATTTTCCTGCTGAGAGTCTGAGCACTTGCAAGGTAAAAAAAACCACCACCCTATAACTGTTCATATAACCCTATAACTGCATTTGGGAAAAGAGGATTAAAGGAGAATCTGACTCTGGGCTAGGATGGGAGAAAGCCCGTAAGATTCATCTGCCATGGTTTGGATTAAAGCATGAACTATTATTTTTTAAAACCCCCACCAGTGATAGCAGGAGAGGGAAAAACAGTAAGAGAGAGGGATGTTCTGTGGAAGTTTGTCAGGCTATGCAGTTGCTTTAGTTGGAAGATTTGGCCTTTGGTATTGTTAGAAAAGCTTCCATATTTGTTTGGCATCGCCAGTATTGTGTATGCAGATAACAGAGAGAGAGAGAGAGAGAGAGAGAGGGAGGGAGGGAGGGAGGGAGGGAGGGAGGGAGAGAGAATGAGAGGCAGACATACAGAAAGACACATACACACACACAAAAAGAGAGAGACAGGGAGAGACAGAGAGAGAGAGACAGATACACACAGAGAGACACACAGAGAAGGAGAGAGAGAGAGAGAATGAGAGACAGACATACAGAAAGACACATGCACACACACAGAGACAGGGAGAAACACAGAGAGAGACAGATACACACAGACAGAGAGACACACAGAGAAGGAGAGAGAATGAGAGACAGACATAGAAAGATACACACACACACACAGACAAAGAGAGACAGGGAGAGACACACACAGAGAGACCGATACACAGAGAGAGACACACACACAGAGAAGGAGAGAGAGAGAGAGAGACAGAGACAGAGACACAGAGAGAGAGATGTTTTTTTCTTTTTGCCTTGGACAGGAATTTTCTACATTATGAGGTAAAGCTGCCTGGGTGGTTAGAATGACCAAATGCTGTGAATACCGTGAATGAAGGACAATATTTGTAGCTCAGGGTTGAAATGAGAGGCCCAAGACCACTCCCACTAACACTGACAGGGCAAACCACTAGAAAATCGACTGAAAGCAGACCCCCACGCCTTACTAGCACTGATGATATTACCTAGTTTGGATAATGAAACGTCTGCATCAATACAACCAAGCTCAGAAAGCACCAAGGAACCCTCAGTACTGTGTATAATGTTCATTGTTCCCTTTATTGGGGGAAAACAAAACAAAGTCTTTAAAATGAAAGGAAGGCATTTGGGCAGGAGGGGGAACCAGAAAGAGCGGGAACGGCGACCCACTTGCCATGTCCGCTCCCTGTGCCATAAAGCTCTTCACTGCTTTCTGAAGAGATTTGGATGCCTCCACCTGCCACGCCTTCTGGCAAAGGCTGCAGCGGCCCCTGAGCTCGCAAGCTCCCCATTTGGCTCCTCGGCACGGGGGTTGGGGTGGGGGAAAAGAAGACGAATCGAGAAGCACAGGGATCCCAAACAGAAATTATTATTGATTTAATCACATAATCAGCAGCAAACACTTCAGGCTAAGATAGCAAATCCATAACAGCCTGCCCACATAACCACCCTTACAAATTTACCGGCAAACCACGGCACACACTTAGCAAACAAGGAGAGCAGGGGTCACCTTCACTTGGCGGCAAAATATTGACATCCCTAAAGCTTAAATATGTTTTGAGTTAAGTGTTATCAATCAGTGATAAGAGCAGAATGTCTGTTAAACATAACTCCATTGGCAGGAGGATTACAGAATGCTTTCTTGCCATAATCTAGAAGCATCTTTCAGACAAAACTCTGCTTGAAATCAATTGTGCACAAGGAGCTGCCTGCTGAGACCTATTCAGTGTCATACAAAAGAAGAGAGAGTCTCCCTGTGATCTTTAACCATAATTGGTTATCTAATGAGACCAGGGCTTTAATTTCTTTTCACATCAAACATAGAATCAATGCTCTGGATTCAGTAGTGTGTGTAAACAGGCTGGGAAGCCACCTCTTCAAGATGAGGACCAATTTGGCTTTCCGAGCTGCCTTCAAACTTATTTCTATGAATTCCCTTTTTTAAAAAAATTGCTGCACCCATCAGGTTACAGGTAGTCCTTGACTTACAACGATTCGTTTAGTGATCGTTCGGAACTACCACGGCACGGAAAGGAGTGATTTATGACTGTTGTTTTGAGTTTGTGGTTATGGTAACCACAATTCCGACGCTTGGCAACTGGTTCATATTTATGACGGTTGCAGCGTCCTGGGGTCACCTTTTGGGAACTTCTGACAAGCAAAGTCAATGGGGAAGCAAGATTCACTTAACGACCATGTTACTAACTTAACATCTGCAGTGATTCGCTTAGCAACGGTGGCAAGGAAGGTTGTAAAATGGATCAAAACACCCTTAACTGCCTTGCTTAATAAAAGTAATTCGGAGCTCAGTTGAGGACTACCTCTGTATTCCTAGCCTATTCCAAGGGGACCATAGGCTCATTCAGCCACCAAAGACTTACAGTGTCCTGTGATCCAGTGCTTTTTCAATGATTTCTTGCTTTTCAAGGAACAGCATACAAAAGGCCAGGAGGGATTTCAGCTTAGTGTTTATGAGTTTGGAAAAGGCCTGGCCACAATAGCCAGCATGACCTATTGCTAAAGCAAACTGCTTTCTAGTGAACAATTAGGCCATATCACTGTGAAAGTTGGTCCTTAAAAAAAACAAGACAGGAGGAAAATTGACTTATTTGAGATGTGGTACTAGAGAAGGCTCCTGTGTATTTCCTGGACAGCAAAGGTGACTAACAAGCAAGTACTGGAGCACGTAAAACCAGACATGTCACCGGAAGGTAAAATCACAAAACTGTGTCTCACTTATGTTGGCCATGACACGCAGGGGAATTCACCGGGGAAAGCCATTATGCTTGGAAGAGTTATTGGTAAAAGGAAACCAGGCCGTCAAAGAACATGCTGGCTGGACACCATCAAAGCTAGTATCAGCCAGAGCATGGAACAACTCAAAGAAGTAGTGCAAGATCAGATGTTGAGAGACCTGACCTGTAGAATTGCCAAGAGTTGGACACTGATTGAATGGGTCTCACCACCACCACCACCACCTAGATTGATAGGAAAGGTTGCAAAAAGAACAAGTGAAAGCAGGAATGCAGGTGAAAAGAAGACTATCTGATAGGGCTTAGATAACATAGGGTCAGTCTCATTTATTCCAACTCACTATTTGTGTCACCTGCAAACCCAATATTTTAATTGGCTGGTACACAAATATAGATGTATATGTGGAACATTCACTTGAATAGGGATATATGGCAGAAGACATGAATTGGTGATTTCCTGTCCCTCCCCAGGCCCTGAAGTTTTATGAATTAACATTCATTCCTTTATTTTATTCAATCACCTTTCAATTATCAAAGCAGTATACAATATATAGCTTCCCTCTTCTCTCACAACCTTTGAGGTAGGCTGTGTATCTGGCTGGGGAATTCTGGAAATTGAAGTCCACATTGGGACTAAATGATCCTTCTAATTCTATAGTTCTATGATCCTATAGATCTGTAATTCTATAAGTCTAATATCTTAATTGCTAAGCTACAGTGTTTGGGATTAGATTTTTTTTTTTTTGAAAAAAGTTTTATTGGGTTTTATAAATTTTACATACATAAGGTAAGGGTAAGGTGTGAAAAGACATTTTGAGAACTTTCTCGTCGAAGTCATTGACTCAATCTGAGTCTTCATGCACAAAATAGATATTTCAGTTATACATTCGTACTACAAAGTGGACAGAGATGCAAATAGAGTTATAATAAAAGAACTGTGCTAGCAAATGTGCTTAAACATCCAAACAACATTGTGATATAATAAAATAAAGTCATTTTTGAGATCTAAGTCTCTTGGCAATTGTATCTTCTTCTCCCTGGCCCCCAGTGGGCAGAGCCGCGGCCGCCTCTGCTCCCCCATTTTCATCTTCAAGGATTGAGGAATGTTTTTCAAGAAAGGCTTGCGCCTCTACAATTGTTTTAATTCTTACTCTTCCACCTTCCCAAAACACCAACATTCCCTCCGGCATCACCCACTTAAACCAGACCCCCTTTTAAAATAATCTTTTGGACAAGAAGGAATACTTCCTTCTTATCTCTCTAATCTTCTTCGGGACCTGTTTCAAGATGGTGATCTCCTTCTGTTGATAAATTAGGGGGCTGTCTCTCTGCGCCCTCAATATCCTTTCCCTTGTCGACCTTCTAACAAATTTAATATGTATCTCTCTAGGTACTTCATTTATCCTGGCATATGCTGAATTTATTCTATAAATCAAATCAATGTCACCCCTTAATTCTTCCTTAGGACTGTGTAGATAATCTGCTAAAATTGTGCTCATTAAATCTTGTAAATTTTCTCCACTCTCCTCAGGAACGTTCTGAAATCTTAAAAAATATGACATTCTTTCGAAATCCATCCTAGACATATGACCAGTTAAATCGGGATTAGATTTTTTTGAATTGAAGATAGTTGCCTGTTGCATTTTCAGAGTCTCAATAGCAATCTAGTATTTGTGCAGAATACATTCTTTTTGTTGCATGTGTGAATCCTGTCCCTTAACCCTTCGAAAACATGACCTGTGCTTTAGAAGCAATGAGTGTGGAGAAATCTGTGGGTGCAGTTCCTTCTGTTGTGTCCTTGTGCATGTTGTCACCCCTATCTGAGTAACCCTTTTCTTCATGCATTCACATCTCATTGAAACACAGAAATACAGAAGCACACACAGATTCACTTCTTTCTCTTTTCCGAGCATAAACAGTGAAACAAAAAACAAAAAATGGGAAGAAGAAGCAATACTGAACAGGTGATGAAGGTAAAATAACACTAGTGGGAGAGGAAAAGAAAAACAAACAGAAAGGGAATTGGAAAAAAGGAGAAAAAACAAATTTAGGAATACAGAAAAAGAGTTAAATTTACCAGGAAAACAGCTGTTTTCAAGCAGAAGTTGATCTTCAGGATAATCTTCAAGGACAGCCATATTTTTCAACAGCTGCCCATGCAGCCATTTGAAGTTGTTGCCCATTTCTTTGTTTTAAACATCTTCCATACTTCCAGGAATAAAAGGCACCCACCACTGATGGCTAATTATTCGCAGAAAACAACCCACCATGCAGAATTACTCAGCTTGAACTCAAATTATTGCAACTGAGAATCTATATAGAAAAGGGTTTTTTTTCCATAGAAGAAATAATATTTCTGGTTATAGTTGTCTCAAAGGTGCTTTTTTCTTCAAAGGACAACTGGACTTTTTCCAAGATCAAAGCTTGATCTTGGTTTTATTGATTAGAAAGTTTTGTTATTATAGAAATGGCTACTTATATAGTAATATATAAAAACAAAAAGGTGAGGCTGAAGTGTGTTTATCATGAACCTAGCTAGGAAGAGCTGAAAGTCAATGCCTCCTTTTCTTTCTTTTTCTTTCCCCCCTTGTATTCCACACCCCTTTTCCTGTTCCCTTTTCCACCCTTAATTTCTTATTTTCTTTTCTTTTTCTTGTATTTTATATAATAAAATGGCTGTGAAAATTGGACCATAAGAAAGGCTGAGCACTAAACAATTGAGGCCTTTGAACGATGATGCTGGAGAAGACTCCTGCGAGTCCCTTGGACTGCAAAGCAATCAAACGGGTCAGTCCTAGAGGAGATCAACCCTGACTTTAGAAGGCCAGATGCTGAAGATGAAACTCAAATACTTTGGCCACCTAGTGAGAAGGAAGGACTCACTGGAGAAGAGCCTAATGCTGTGAACAATTGAGTGCAAAAGAAGAAGGGGAAGATAGAGAATGAGGTGGCTGGATGGAGTCACCGAAGCAGTATCCGTGAGCTTAAATGAATTCCAGAGATGGTAGAGGACAGGAAGGCCTGGAGGAATGTTGTCCACGGGGTCACGATGAGTCGGACATGACTTCACAACTAACAGCACCAATATAATCTATATAAATAAAAATGTAACTATGAGTTTGTTCAAAACAGGTAATCTCCGAAAATACTGTACCGATCACTTCCAAATTTTCACACAACGTTCCTTTCAAGTACGGCACCAATGATATATATACATTGTGTAGATGTCACACCTGTGCCAGGTACATGCAATGGAAATGTAAAAAAAATGTAGGTAGATGGATACAGAGAGAGCAGTGAGCCACAGGATGACATAATACAAAATGTCATAATATTCTATCCATAAGATTCAAGGAGAAATACAGTAGGTGGGTAGGTAGGCAGCTATAGGGATAGAGAAAGGGAGGGAGAAATGCAGTAGGTAGGTAGGTAAGTAAGTAGGTAGGTAGAGGGATAGAGAGAGGAAGAAATACAGTAGGTAGGTAGGTAGGTAGAGGGAGAGAGAGAGAAATACAGTAGGTAGGTAGGTTGAGGGTTATACGGTGGTTGTGTGTATGTGTTTGTGTGTGCAGGTGTAGATCTACACACAGATTGGTTGGCCATTTAACCAGACTGGGCCACAGCAACGCGTGGCCGGGAACGGCTAGTAAAATAATAAGAATGGAGAAACCTGTGTGGAATAAAGAAGATTCGGGCTGTTAAATCCAAGCAGGAGTTTATCTCAACAACATAAAATGAAAGCAGACATTATTCTGAAGCACAGATGTATAATTTAAAGTATCTTCCCTGTTCAGTCACATTGCCTTTCTATTGAAAACTGAAGGCAGAAAAAAACCCTAGTGATCGAGTGGGTCTGTCCTTTGAGTTGCATTTTTTTTTAAATTTTGTTGGATGACAGACATGTCCTTATCCCAAGCATGTTTAAACTCAGGTCCTGATGATTGACCCACTGTATCTCCAAACTTCAGAAAAAAGTAATACTAAAAGGCTAAAGAAGGAATCAATGCTGAAAACTGAATTAAGGAGCAGGTGTATATTCTTTTAGAGTTGTGGAGTTCTAGATTCAGAACCAGGAGTGGGATTCAGACGGTTTGGACCGGTTTGAGCAAACCGGTAGCTCTGATGATCAACTGAGAGCTAACAGTTCGCTCCGCTGATCAGCTGGGCCTGCCCACCTGCCCCTGCACTATACTGACCTATATTTCCTTTGTTTGAAATCCAGATGATAGGCAGAGCAGATTTCTGTGCTTCAACTGTTTTATTCACTGGGGCTGCAGTAGAAGGCAAGTTTTTGAGCTGTTTTCAAATGCACTGCACCCACATGGAGTATATATTTGGTGCATGCACGAGCAAACCCAAACTCAGCGAACCGATTGTTACACCGGTTGAATCCCACCAGTGTTCAGAACTCTGGCTCTGATATTTGACTAGCTTAGGAAGTACAAGTATTAACACAGAGGGGAAATAATGTACTGTAGCTGAAGTCCAATTCCTGAGTAGAGATAAAATACTTAAAAATATTGATTATAATAATAACATATATTATGGAGTGTTTGTCCATAATCAGTTTAATTAAAAAATCTTTTCTATTGATCCTATAATTAACGGAAACATTTATAAAGCAATTACAAAAGAATATAGACATAAATCAGATAGCTTCTGTATAAACAAATTAACTTAATGTGCCTGGAGAAATCATTATGCATCAATATCTATATGCAGAAAACTTCATAAAATAGACTTTTATGCTAGTCAAGAATTATCCACCAAGTTCTTCTTCCCAATAGATCACATGCAAGCTCTAGTAATATGACTGGTATTTGTACTTATAAAAAAAATTACAGAGTTCACATAGGGAACATAGAACCTCATTTATGTGCTAAAAGTTTTGTGATATCTCAGTTTTATTTAGAATCAGCATGAAACAATTGTTTTGAGCAGTGCAGTGCCCTAGAGGTAAAGATGCTCATGTCCGACTCAGAAGGTTGAGAGTTCAATCCGAGGCAGAAACAGATGTTTCCCTATCAGGGTGCAAAAAGAAAATATCTGCTGTGAACTCCACATAGGCACCAGGAAGGGCATCCAACCAGTAAATGCTCAGCTCCATTCAGTCATCAGGGATTATAGGGTTGTAAAAAGAAAAAAAAACCTATTTTGTTCCAAGAAATGTTCCAAGAAATCTTCATCAGACACAAAGGTTTCAGAACATGGGGGGAAAAATAAATGGAAATGGATATTAAAACCATGTCTGCACTTTGTTATGATCTACAGAGAGAGATTACATACATCGGCATGATTCCTGTGAAGAAAGGATGTAATGTTAGAATCCTCCAAAGATTTCCCCAAAAAATTACTTGGAAGAAGGCAAATATTTGTTGTTCCCTCATTTTCAAGACAGAAAATTTAGCTGCTTTTTTAAAACTTTCATTTAGTTTATCAAAAAAACTGTGAGGAGTTGAATTAACTGTAATAGTTATTATTATTTGTTATTATGAGTAAAACAGCATCAGATACTTGTACAAACACCCATAGACGGATCTGGTAACAGAGAAGGGTATTCTGGTAATTTGTAGCTGAATTCCTCTGTTCTTTGATATAGTCCTCCTTATTTTTCATCTTTGTGAAAACAATCTCCAACAGTCATTATTGCTAGGAATGTCATGAACTGGTGTATAGTTCACTGAGTGGTGTAGAATTCAATCAACTCCTGACACTTCTCTCTTGCCTGTAACTGTTCCCTATTCATGTGCATAATTTTATTCTCATTATAACTACTACATAATTATCCCCATGGTTATTCTTCCTTTCTTTGCCTGCATGGTGAAAAGCTGGTCTGCTTCCACTCATATTACTTTGGACTTAATCATTCTGATGATGTTGCCATCGGAAACTTTGTTTGACTGTCTCTCTCCTCCCCTTCACAAGGACTATCTATGCTCACATTTGATTTGATTTTTGGCTTCCGTGCTCCTTTTGTGCTATCTGGCTGCCCTCAGTCTCGAATCGGGTTTGTGAGTTGAGTCGCACCAAAGGGCTACTGACTTTGAATGTCTGCTGCCAGGCAATTGATCTGGCATATTCCTTGTTATTCAACAGTAAGAATCATCCAAGATCCAGTACACAGTAGTGAACAGATTGATTAGATCCAACACGTTATATGTGTTTATATGCAAAAATTCATAAAACCGATGTGATCTATACTTGGCCTGTATATTTTAGAAAGGCACATTAAACTACATTAAAAGTGATCTGTAGTCCTTGCTTTTAAATAGCTGATGAGACCACTGGGACTGACATTATCAATTTCATCAGCAATGCTCCAACAGCCTTCACAAAACAACCTTTGACAGTACATAAATAAAGAGAAATGAACACCATTAGCAGTCTTAAGGTAACACTAAGAAAGTAAAGGGATTAAATATTCCAGTCTTTTTTTTTAAAAAAAACCCACATTTCTTTTAAATTGAGAGGATGGTTTTGCATACTTTTCATGGACTATTTGCCTATAAGAGAGGAGATATATATTCTACAAATTGTGATTATTGGGCAGAAATCTGTCATCTTATTTGTATAAAATGTCTTGCATGCATGGTGATTTCCTGTACAGTGCTAAAAAGGAATCATGCCAGATCATGCCAGACGAATCTAATTGCATTCTTTGACAAAGTAACAAAATCAGTGGACCAGAGGAATGCTGTTGATATAATTTACCTGGACTTCAGTAAGGCATTTGATAAAGTAGACCATAACCTACTATTAGATAAAGTAGAAAGTGGGTTAGACAGCAGCACCACCAAATGGATTCGCAACTGGCTGACCAACCGCACTCAACGTGTAGTCCTCAATGGAACTGCATCTACATGGAAGGAAGTATGCAGTGGAGTCCCCCAAGGCTCTGTTTTAGGCCCAGTACTCTTTAACATCTTCATCAACGATTTGGATGAGGGGATAAATGGGGAACTCATCAAATTCGCAGACGACACCAAGCTGGCAGGAATAGCCAACACTCCAGAAGATAGGCTTAAGATACAGAAGGATCTAGACAAACTTGAACATTGGGCACTGTCTAATAAAATGAAATTCAATTGTGAAAAAAGTAAGGTCCTACATATAGGCAAGAAAAACCAAACGCACAAGTACAGTATAGGTGGTACCTTGCTCAATAGTAGCAACTGTGAGAGGGATCTCGGAATCCTAGTGGACAACCATTTAAATATGAGCCAGCAGTGTGCAGCAGCTGCCAAAAAAGCCAACACAGTTCTAGGCTGCATCAACAGAGGGATAGAATCTAGATCGCGTGAAGTGTTAATGCCACTGTATAGTGCCTTGGTAAGGCCACACTTGGAATACTGCATACAGTTTTGGTCGCCACGATGTAGAAAAGACGTGGAGACTCTGGAAAGAGTGCAAAGAAGAGCAACCAAGATGATTAGAGGACTGGAGACTAAGACATATGAAGAACGGCTGCAGGAGCTGGGTATGTCTAGTTTGATGAAGAGAAGGACCAGGGGAGACATGATAGCAGTGTTCCGATATCTCAGAGGGTGCCACAAAGAAGAGGGAGTCAAACTTTTCTCCAAGGCACCTGGGGGCAGGACAAGGAGCAATGGGTGGAAACTAACCAAGGAGAGAAGCAACTTAGAACTAAGGAGAAATTTCCTAACAGTAAGAACAATTAACCTCTGGAACAGCTTGCCTCCAGCAGTTGTGAATGCCCCAACCCTGGAAGTCTTTAAAAAGATGTTAGACAGCCATTTGTCTGAAATGGTATAAGGTTCCTGCCCATGCAGGGGGTTGGACTAGAAGACCTACAAGGTCCCTTCCAACTCTGCTATTGTATTGTATTGTATTGTATTGTATTGTATTGTAAGGAATTGCAGACAATATCTAATATCTAATGAGCCATGGTGGCATAGTGGTTAGAGTGCAGTACTGCAGGCTACTTCTGCTGCCTGCTGGTTGCCTGCAATTTGGCAGTTCGAATCTCACCAGGCTCCATCCTTCCAAGGTCAGTAAAAAGAGGACCCAGATTGTTGGGGGCAATATGCTGACTCTGTAAACTGCTTAGAGAGGGCTGTAAAAGCACTGTGAAGTGGAATATAAGTCTAAGTGCTATTGCTATTGCTAATACTGAGATCCAATTCAACATTTAGTATTCTTCTACTGCAATCACAAACCTCAGCAAAGACAACCTGGTTTTGACTTCTAGAGCTCAATCCTTGGCTAAGTGAATCAGCTGATCTCTTGGAAAATTAGTAACTCTTTGAACCTTTCAGAACACATACAGCTTTACAAATCTATTGCAAGTCTAGCCACTTTATTGATCTGGCCACCTTGTCTTAGGTGTGAAGATCTGACTACCCTCCAGCTTTCTTTTCATGATTGCAGGTTCATAGTTGGCCCACTGCCTCTGGCACTTGGCTTTTGTCTGCCTGATCTGTGACATGAATTCCAGCTATCTTATTTCATATCTGTTGTCCATTTATTCACCTCTGCACTGAACTACACCTGCTGCCAACCTTAGAAGTAGTCTAAGACAGAGGTTCCCAAACTTGGCAACTTTAAGACTTGTGGATTTCAACTCCCAGAATTCTCCAGCTGGCTGGAGAATTCTGGGAGTTGAAGTCCACAAGTCTTAAAGTTGCCAAGTTTGGGAACCTCTGGTCTAAGATCTTATGCCTGGATGTGTCAAAATAGAATCCTTTCTCGGTCTCACATGGCAATAGATACCACAGGGATTGTTTTGAAATGACTCAGAAAATCTAACCAAAGGTAAGGAATTGGCTTGGATTGCAGTTTAATATTAAAATGCAGTGCCATATCTCAGACCATTTACAGAGAAGCATTTTATTCTAATCTTCATATTTCCAAACCAGCCATTCCTTTCGCTTCTGTTCCACCTGGTCAAATTATTGGTTGTTGGTTTTGTTTTTTGCTGACGAATACATATAAGATAATGATCTTTGTAGCTTGGAAATGCTGTGTTTGAATTGACTCTATGTGTTTAGGCCTAAATTTTGTGGTTGCCATCTGAATTCAATAGAAATTACAACATTTAAAACCCAGATACGGTGTGGCTATTTTAGACCCAGTATCATTTTTAATATCACTTTTGTCCAAAAGGGGATCGATCAGTTTGTCAATGAGATGTAAATATGTTAATTTAATATAGCAGAAACCCATTGCCTAATCTTTCATTGTCCACATATGGTATCTGTCCTCCAGTAAAGTTTGTTAGTAGCATAAACCTAAAAAATATTTCTTTTAAACCATTACGATCTTCATCATTCCATCACTGATAGACCTTTTCCAGTTGATTTTGCCTGAATAAAATCCTTCTACATTCGGCGTATGTCTTTTTTCTTATTGAACCTTAGACAGAATTATATTGGAATTGTATTAATAATAAATTGTTTACTAACAAAGAAAGAGTGTGTGTGTGTGTGTGAGAGAGAGAGAGACAGTGGGCCACCAGGAAGACTATGATGTTTCCCCTCCTTTTTCCTCCTTGAATTATTTATTTTGGATTTAGAAAGCAGATTGTGCTTGAAATATCTGTGAAACTAATTTAATTTCTTTTGTAAAAATGTGTCTTTACCCTCAAATTGTCAGAGATATGATAAAGCTAATTAAGACATGCATGGTGTTAACAGTTTCATTAGAGGAGATAATATTGCAGAAGAAAAATAAGAAATCATTATGATGAATGCCTCAACATTACATTACATGTTAATGAAGTGTAAATGATCTAATTATTTTTGAAAGAATACAGATTCGATTAAACTGTTGGAATTAAATTGGAAAGGACAGCCTATTGTACTTTTTATGTACAGACAAGTTAACGTTAATTAGGCACAATCTACAGGAACAAATGAGGCACAGCCCTCAGTGAACAATCATGTATCCATTGCTCAAGGCAGGTTTCATAAAGAAATATATTAGGGAAAAAATTGTAAGTCAATTAAATACAGTGCTTTAGCAGTGGGAGGGAAAATGAGCAAGATTTTTGTTCCCTCCCCCACCATTTTGAGTGCTCTGCAATCAAGGCAATAGTTATGTTCCATCACTAATTTCATAAATACTAATTTAGCTGATGAGGCATTCTGATTCTTACGCCTTCAATGACTTTCCTGGAAGCATTTAATGGTTTCTGAATAGATAATATTTCCAACATTTAAACTATGAGCCAAATTAAATTTAGGAAGTAAAGGAGAAATGGCTAGTCAGTAGTTAGCTGTGACCATGGCTAACATTTTGTTTTGTCAGATGTTGTAGGAAGCTAAGTGTGGTAGAGGAACATTCCGTCAGGAGAAAGCCTAATATATAAGATAACTGATTGTGCCGAATTAGATATGTTATCTAAATTACTAAAAAATGAACACAAGAGGAGGGGGGGGGGGGAAATTGGGAGCTGTGGTATCAATGGTTAGAAAAAAGTGGGAAAAAATGGTGAGAAACTGAAGTGAAAAAAAGAACTTAACTAGATGGTGGAAAAAGGGTTAACTCATTCAATCTCGCACTGTACTACTGACAGAAAGGAAAGAAACCGCAATGAAACGAGAATGGGGGTATGATGATGGCAATATGTATAAATATATTTGATTTAAAACACCAGAACTTGTATGAATTATGGGTGACTGTGAAAGAAATGCATGGAAATTTCCTTTTTGTAACCAATTGATTCACAGTACGCAAAGAAAGAGGATTTTTTGTGTATTTTGTCTGTTTTGAAAACTAAAAATAAAATTTATTTAAAAAAAAAGTGTGGCAGAGAAACAATACTCAGTTCCTAGATGGATGGATTTATTTATTTATTTAGTGTATAGTATATAGCACATAGATAACATTAGTAAAGTTATATAGAAGGAGCACATAATACTATGATATACCTGTGATGGAAATACAGTTAATTTTGTAAGGTTGAGGAATTTCAAAAAGTGATATATAGCTTATAGGTTAGATGTTAAAATATGTTGATTAAGAATAGAATAAGTGTTCTTTATATTAACATCTAGGCTATTTATCCAATTAAGTATAATATTTTTTTATTTGGAGAAAATCTGCTTCTTCCCATATAGAAGCTCTCAAATGGCATAGTCACTATGTGTCCAGTGTCTGATGACGGAATGACTAGATGACTGAAATATGTAATTGCTTAACAGTATGGATAATCTGATGCTGCAAATTCAGCAAACATAAGATTGTACAACAATTAGAGACACACTCAGATTTCCTGAACCTGTTCATCCTTTTGTCTTAGAGCTGTGATGGCGAACCTATGGCACACGTGCCAGAAGTGGCACACTGGTCTTTGCATGTGCATGCACACCAAAAATTGGAAGATCAGGTGACTGGCACACATGCACATGCCAGAAACTGGAAGCTCAACTGCTCTTCTGATTTCTGGTGTGCCCAAACATGCTCCCATTTCAGCACTGAGTGCTGAAAAAGTTCACCAACAGTGTTTTAGGGGCTTAAAAAATAGAAAACTTAGTTGTGAACAATGCCATTTCTTTTCAAAACAGGGTTCCTACCTGTCTTCAAAAGATGGATCATTGGTATTTGTTATAGGACATAACGGAAACTCTTATTATGGACACATCACAGCCTTTTGCTTCAAACACAGCTTTTTTGCGTGTCCATTTTGGCTGTTTTTCAAACATTTCCTGTCTTATCTGCCTAGTTTTTAGGGTTCATTTATACACGAATGGTAAGATTGATCTAAATTAATTAAAACAGGGAGGAATGACAGTTTCATACTGTGAACACATGATAAATAATATGAAGCAATCACATTTTTCTTCTGCTATTTGGGATTTAATGAAAAGTACATCAAGGTCTGTCTATAGTGTGCTACTTGATATGGTTAATCTGAACTATAATGTATATGGTATTTCATGATGATTTAATTGCAATAATAATTATTTTCATGCACAAACTGTCTTTGCTAGACATAGAGAAATGAAATACATCAGCTTATTCAATAGATCAACAATATTTCAGGTTTTTTAGTCAAGCTTTGTTAGGAGAATGTTTTCCTATGCAAAAATATTGCACACCCTATTCCTGAGGCAAACTAAGCGACTCTTTATGTTGAGTAATGATGAAATATCCTCATACTAAACCTTAGCCAAACTTATTTGTTTAATCTGAAAGCCAGTCTTCAAGCAAACTAAGATGATAGTAATACTATACTGTAAGTTATGATGTACAGTATGTGGGTTGGGATGAGGACATGACTCTCCAGCCAATTTAAATCATATAGAATCTTTTCAGCTTTTCATTTCGTACAATTTGAACAATTAGTATCCTTCATACGGTATGAAATTATTTTTCTGAAATTGAATATTAAAAAAAATGTATCCCGAACTTAGCTGATCTTGAAAGGAAGTAATATATGTAAACAATTGCAATATTTCTACAATTAACTGTAAATTTAAATCCAAAATCTGTCTCTTTTTCTTTTCTTCATTGTTTCCTAACTCTAAGTTTAAGCATTGTAAATGTGTTAGTCTTCAAGACACTATAAAACTTTTTGTTGTTTTACTAATAATAAACTCAGTTTCCTCTCCCCTGTTGTCAATTCTAAATCCCGCTGGTCAGAGTTGCACTAGGTTGGTCATATTTATTTCTTGGTTGCTACTACTGATAATCCTCTACCATTTCATTCAATGAGTTTTTTTTTTAATGCCAGATCATTTAGATTAGAGTCACTAGATGGTATTTAAGGACTAGTCTCTGGGATTTGATTCTAACATCAGAATGTGAAATATCTACTTCAGTGACCGGGAAAAAAGTATGAACACAAACTACTAACTGAATTAGCCAAATCTTACAAATACCGTATTTTTTGGAGTATAAGACGCACGTTTTTTCCCTCTAAAAAGAGGCTGAAAATCTGGGTGCGTCTTATACATCGAATACAGCATTTTCTGCCTCCTGAAAACCCACCCCTTCACCAAAATGGCCACGCGCATACCCTTATGGAGGCTTCCAGAGAGCTCCTGGGGGCTGGGGAGGGCAGAAATGAGCAAAGAACAGGGCGTTTTGGCCTCCCCAGCCCCCAGCAGCACTCTATAAGCCTCCATAAGGCTATGCATGCTATTTTTTGACCAAAAAATGGTCCTTTTCACGAAAAAAACAGGCCGTTTTTCCTTGTTTTGGGCCTCCCCCAGGAGCACTTTGCAAGCCCCCAGAAGGCTATTCATGCCTTTTATTTGAAAAAAAATGGGCCCATTTTCGCAAAAAACGGGCTGTTTGGGAGAGGTTTGCGCAGTGCAAAAAGGGTTTCCCCCCCCCCTTTTCGGAAAGCTGTTTAGTTAGAGTGATTGATGAGAATTACGTTTGTCAAGTGCTATGCCTGCAGAAACAAAGATTTGTTCCAAAGGTGGTCAGTGATTTCCTTCTCCAGCACATGGGTAAATACATCTGGAAACATCTACCTACCTACCTACCTACCTACCTACCTACCTACCTACCTACCTACCTACCTACTTACCTACCTCTTCTCTCCCTACCTATCTACTGTATTTCTCTCTCTATTTCTCTCTCTATTTTTCTCTCTCTATCCCTCTACCTACTTATCTATCTACACACACTCTCTCTCCCTACCTACCTACCTACTGTATTTCTCTCTCTTTCTCTCCCTCTCTATCCCTCTATCTACCTACCTACTTTTTTTAAAAAAATGGCCTCTTCAAAACCTGGGTGCGTCTTATAGTCCGGTGTGTTTTATACTCCCAAAAATACTGTATATCTGATGATCTTTTGTTCCTTAAGAACTAATCTGAATATAAATTATCAACATCAATTCTATGGCCTTTTAGCGAAAATGTGATAAATGGAGTTTCTGTTCTCAATATATTATATTTTACTAGGTGGCTACATCCAAGTTTTAGTAACAATTTTAGTTAAAGGCTAACATCAAAAGAAGGGCCCATAGACGTAGCTGTTATACTGTATGTTTGGAGCTTTACAGTTCTGATGGCCTCTTATGGAAAGAAATACCAACAGTTTAGGCACTTATGCTATTGGCCTGTCAGTTTGCTGCCATACCAGTATATGATGTTATTTGTCAATCATTTTTATAATGGCACATTAACACAAAGTATAATGAGGTTAATTGATTCAATGGAGAACAGCTGAAGCAAGTTATACAATTTAGTGGCTTGCTCTTATTAGATTTACTTTCATGTTAATATATCAAAAAATCAGATCATTACAGTAAATCCAATTTATTGGAAGAATGTGGAAGAACTGTTAGAGAACGTAGTGTAAAGCAATTATTTCTGCTAAAATGCTACTACTGTGTCATTACAGTTGTGCTAAAGAACAATAATGAAATATCATTTCAAAGATATTTTTTCTCCACTGCTTATATCTGTAGTTAAAATTTCTCCTCCCTATTGTCATAACCTGCTATTTTCCTTGAAATTCCTCCTGCGGTGATGATAGAAGTTAGTGAAATAGATACTGAGACTACTTGACTTTTTGCTTGGAAGAATAAATATGGTTTCAGTGTAATAAGAAAAAGAGAACTTTAAAAGATATTCCCCAAAGTATTAGGATCTTGAAAAGATCATGAAAAAACATTGCAAAGACAATCTCATTCTTACACGGGAAAAACCCGAATACAACAAGTCCAGCATATGTATGTATGTATGTATGTATGTATGTATGTATGTATGTATGTATGTATGTATGTATATATATATATGCTTGTGTCACAACACCCTGTTAAGCCCCAATTAAGGGAGGAAGCATACTGCTTTCCTTTTCTGTCTTTCGGCTCATCACCAGAGACCATGCAGACAAAAAGCTATTAGTTTCGTTGTGTCTTTTTTTTATATGTGTGTTAGGTTTTGAGCTGATAAATAAACACAAGCTTGTGACACAAGCATATACTTATTATCCTGTCTCAGCTGAACAGGAGGAGAACCTGGTGGCTTAGTGACTAAAACATCTGCCTAACATGTAATACAGCCCTGGTTTAAATCCCAGTAAGGATATGGCTAGCTGATGAGAGCTAAAAAGCTTGAAATAGATCTATCCTAGTCTCCCTTGTTTATTTATTTATCAGCTCAAAACCTCACACACACACACACACACACACACACACACACACAATTTGTGCTGATAAATAAATAAATAAATAAATGGAGACTAGTATAGATTTATTTCAAGCTATTTAGCTCTCATCAGCTAGCCATACCGTGATTGGATTTGAACCCTGGGCTGTTTTTACATGTTAGGCAGTTGTATTAGCCATTAAGCGATACATACATGCATGCATTCATTCATTCATTCCTAGTGTGGGAGATTGTCAAGTAGAATAATTTGTTTTGAAGTCTTTTTTCTTCTAGAGGTAACTATCTGCTAAATTACATATGTTCACAGAATATTAACTGAAAAATTCTCTGCCTTTTTTCTCAGTATGAGGGAGAGTATACATATTAAATAATATGACAAGCAGCTGAGGTCACAATCTCTCAGGCCTCCTCTGGTGATAACCATGGCAGTTAAAAGACTGTGAATTGGAATGTAACAAGAGCAAGTAAACAGCACGGAATAACAAAATGAAAGAAAAATAGTTATATGTGTGAAGGAAGAGCGGAAAGGGGAAGGTTGCAACTCATCTTAATGAAGGTAGTAAGGGCTAGATATATTTAAAGTATATTTGAACCCTGGTGGAGCAGTGATTAAAGTGCAGTATAGCAGTTAAACTTTGACCACAACCTGGTGTTCCATCTCAATAGGGCTCAGGATTGACTCAGCCTTCCATCCTTCCGAGGTCAGTAAAATGAAGACCCAGATTGTTAAGGGCAATATGCTGACTCTGTAAACTGCTTAGAGCAGTGCTTCTCAACCTTCCCAATTCCACGACCCTTTAATACAGTTCCTCATGTTGTGGTGACCCCCAACCATAAAATTGGTGTCTCGGTTCCTAAGACCATCAAAAATATGTGTTTTTGTCTTAGGCGACTCCTGTGAAAGGGTCGTTCGACCCCCAAAGGGGTCGTGACCCACACGCTGACTTAGAGAATGCTGTAAAACACGATGAAGCAGCATATAAGTCTAAAGTGCTATATTGTTATTGTTAAGTGCTATATGAAAACTTAATTGGGTATTTAACATGAACATAATCAAATCCAGGGCTCTGACCACCGCACCATTCTACTGGAAAATGTTACCATATTTTTTGGTGTATAAAATGTACTCCCCCCCCCAAAATGTGAGTGGAAATGTCTGTGTGTCTTACACAGTGAATGTTGCTGAAGCCACACACATCTGTCCCCCCTCTTCAGCCTCTGCCTCCCAGCAATTTGCCTCCTTGCAGCAAACAGCTGCAAGGATCAGCACCACCCATCACTGCCATTGCCACCTATCACTGCCTCCGCATGTGCCATTTGTGGCTTCCACATGTCCCATTTTTGGCCTCCACGCACCCCATTTTTGGCCTGTTTCAGTCGGCGGGGATAGGCAGCAGCAGCTGCAATCCCTGCCACCTGGAATGGGCTGAAAATGGGACACGCACAAATGTAGTAAATGGTGGCTGGCCATACATAAATGCATGCACACACACACACACACACACACACACACACACACACACACCAAAAACTAAAGCAAGAAGATGAATTGTGGACTTTGGTAGAATGTTTACTGGGAAAATGGACATGGTTGAAACTGAGATGGTTTGCAAAGGTGACAGGTATGAAGGAATATTGCGAATGGTTGGGTATAAACTACACAGATATCTCTGGTTATTTTCAGAGAATTTTGTTTCAGTCAAATATTCATAGATGGTGGAATCACAGGTAATGATAATCTGAAAATAATTACGCATGCATCTTCTATTTTGCACGTGCCTAAAATACATTAAAAAAAACATTCTATTCTCTCTTGTCTCCTCTGAACAAAACCATGTACCTGAAAGAGTGGGTATCTGATATCCATTACCACACAGATAATGAAGGCACCTCTGTATTAACCATCCATGGAAATGTGAAATTGTAAGATATGTTCTAGGGCAGGGGTCTCCAACATTTGCAACTTTAAGTCTGAAGGAGGTTGGAGACCCCTGTTCTAGGGTGCAAAGGTTGGAGACCCCTGTTCTAGGGTCAGTTCCTCCAGCAAAGATCTTGGAGGTGTGGGAGACTGATGTAACTGAAGTATGCTTTGGGACAACCTCATGAATTGCTTTGGTCTTTGTGTATTCAAATTAACATAATGATCTGGATCATTATAACAATAAATAACCTAGAGTCCAGCAGAAATCTTTTAACAAAATATAATTAGTGTGTGGTGTGGCACAACTGTTATGTATCCCCATCTCTGGATTTTTTTTGCATAAAATGGTAATGTTGGGACTGGTCCATTGTTATTTTGTAAGATTTTCTTTTTTTAAAAAAAATGTGCTGATCTTTCTTCATATATTGGGTTATTTATGTATTTGCTGACCCTGAAAAAAGTTCATCGGTGTAAGGTAATTTTATTCTTAATTGCATCATTTTTCATACTGTTATCTAATCATATCAGTATCATCATAGAGATGAAGTATCAGAAAGACAATGTTTACAAAACTGCTTAATTTGCAGAAAAGTAACACACTTTACTAGAAAACATTTTGCCCTTTTACAGCAAGAGAATATATAGATTGCTTAGTCTATGTTCATATGAGTTAGCGCAAATTGTAACTCAAAAGCAGTATTTGGATTAACAAGAGAGACATTGCAGTGAGATTTCCAAATGCCAAGTGAATACAGATTGTTCAAGCTGAGCAAATTATTTTATTTTTGCATAATTAAATGCCTGCTTTTATGAAAGTTGTACTTATGGGGAAATATTGTATGCTGCTGTGTTTACCATTTAGTTAAATAAACAACACTCCACTAACATATTTTTGTTGTTATGTACATGTCGTATTATTTTATTTAACATAGTTAACAGAGTAACCAATATATTATATATACTACTGACAATACGATGGTGCGAATTCCATTGCAGTAGCTGGATGGAATAGCTGACTCAGGGCCTTTTTAGGCATACGTGAATCAATGGATTATATGTGATGTGTCCAACCTTGCAATGTTCTTCAGAACGTGTGCAAACACAAGCAGAGTATTGATCTGCAACTTATTGAAGTGCATGAGTCTGGAGGTTGATACAGTTGATTTAATGAGTTACAGATGGGGACTATATTCATACTCCTAGGCATCTTGGATCCCCTTTGCTTAACTAACTCCAAAGCACTGCATGGCCCTATCTGCTGTACATAGAGAAAGCTCTTGATCTAGACATTTCAATGAGCAGTTATGCACTATAATCCTAACTTCCCAGGATAGGTAACAAAACAGCAGCCCAATATTCTTTCTTGCTGTTAATGTTATTTTCTATGATGCACAAAAACCAATGAAGTTGTGGGTTCTGCTATTATCTTGAAAGCTGAGATACATGCACCGATAAATATAAAAAGCAAATACAAATAAAAACCAGTGAGAGCAAAAGGACAAATCTAGTACTTGGCTTGCTTTACTTCAATGTGTACATTTCATTCATTCGATTCTTCATCTGTGGTGAAGGATGGTGGGAGTTGCACATCAGCAGCATTGAGATCATGGCTCTGTCACTTTTTTGGGAGGGAAAGAGAAAAAAAATGGCTGAATGTTACTCTCTGCTCTGGCTGTGATGAACAGTCATAAGGTTTATGAAAAGATGATGTCTGTGGAGATCCTCAGCCCCCCAGTTTATACCGTGTTTCCCCGAAAATAAGACAGGGTCTATTTTCTTTTGACCCCTGAAATAAGCACTTGGCCTTATTTTTGGGGAGGTCTTATTATTTTTGAGGAGCAGGAGACGGCGAGCATGGTCACTTCATGGCTCCTGCTGTGTTGCAATATTTTCAGGGAGGGCTTATTATTGGGGGAGGGCTTATTTTAGCACATGCGCTCAAAAGCTCGATTGGGTTTATTATCTGGGGAGGTCTTATTTTCAGGGAAACAGGGTAGTTGTCTCAAAGGTACTTTTTGAAAAGGTACTGGACTGTTTTTTTCTTTGCCCGGTTGCTTTTTGAAAAAGCACCTTTGAGATTTAAACAGATGATAGTTGTGTGATACAACTTTACTTCCCAGATGCAATTTTTTAAAGAATTATGCTCAGCTGGGTCTGCAGCTTGCATGAAGCCTGTTGGAATGTATTTTTCAGGATACTGAGTGATACAGTGCCAAATTAAAAAAATATTATGTAACAATACAAGACTTATCATGTTAGCTGGAGAGTCACCTGTATACCACACACATAGAGAGAAGTAAAGCTATATCATTTGAACCTATTGCATGTGATGATATGTTATATATATCCTGTATTGTGAGGAATGTTGCTTATCAAAAGATAGGAGCGTGGGGCATGGTTGATCTTGAAAGAGGTTTTGTACTTCTCAGATCATTTAATGACAAAGCCTGCTGACGTGCCTATTTCTGGCATTTTCCTCTACAAATTTCAGTCAAAAAGGTTGCCTTACAATGCACTAATAAATATGATTCACAAGCTGTGTCTCGGAAGCGGACCCTTCCTTGCCCGTAAAAACCTTCAGCAAATGCATTCTCTCCATGAAAATATTTCCTGATAGCTCTTTTTATCAGAGATGTCAGCGGAATAAAATAATTTTCCAAGACTGGAGTTGAGTAAAATACAGGCCCGTTGACAGAAACCAATAATTCAGCGTAAGATATTGATGGTCACACACGCCGCTTTCCATTTTGAAAAGTAGTATCATTCTGTGAGGTACCCAAATAGTCCATTTATCATCACAAGCACATTACGATGGTCTGCTATGTCACCAACTCTTTTTTTGATGTGCTATCACAATGGTCGGCTACATGGCAAATTACTGCATATTGAGTACTGCCTAACTGAGCAGATTCTCCTGTTGTGAATAAGGAAATCCCAACAACTGTCTTGTTAGTAGCTGCTGAATTCCTTTCAGTTGCAGCCCAGATTATCAAATTCCTATACCGAAAAGGAGAAATATGGAAAGTCTAGCTTGAAGTGTGCATGGGTAAATCAATCCATTTAATAACTAACTAACTAACTAACTAACTAACTAACTAACTAACTAACTAACTAACTAACTAACTAGTAAACAAGCAACTAAGACAATTAAAGGCCTAGAGACTAAAACATATGAAGAACAGTTGCAGGAACTAGGTATGGCTACTCTAGAGAAAAGAAGGACTAAGGGTGACATGATAGCAGTATTCCAGAATTTGAAGGGCTGCCACAAAGAAGAGAGGATCAACCTATTTTTCAAAGCACCAGAAGATTAGACAAGGAGTAATGGATGGAAACTAACCAAGGATAGATACAACCTGAAATTAAGGAGAAAATTCCCAACAATGAGAACAATAAACCAGTGGGACAGCTTATCTTCAGAAATTGTGCGTGCTATTTGTACCAGACAAATAAAGTAAAAGGAATGCATGCTTAATAATACATGTGTTAACAGTGGCCAGAATTGTGTTTACACAACATTGTGACCCGCTACAGAAGAAAAGATAATAACAAAAATTTTAGAATGTACAAAAATGAATAAACTAACATTTGAAATTAAAGAAGACACTGAATATTTTGAGGTATGGGATCTGTTCTATCGATGGTTAAATAAGAGAAACAGGAGTTAGAATCTTGAAGATTATAAGAGAAAGATGAATCTCACTACTAGGGTTGTTTGTAACTTATTAATTTTGATTACTTTTGATTAGTATTACTAATTAATATGCATTAATGTTATGAGAGAAAATCACTGTTATTATGAAACTACCATTAGAGGATGCTATTCATTTGACTATGACAAATATTACTCCAAAGAACTGTAACTAGGCAACACACTGTATATATGAATTTTGGAACATGTTGCTCTTTTTTATCTATATTATTTTAAAAAAGAGTTGTTTGTGCTTCATCACTGGAGGTTTTCAAGACGAGACTGCACAGCCACTTGTCCAAAATTGTATAGGGTCTCCTGCTTGAGCAGGATGGGGTTCGACTGGAAGACCTTCAAGGTAGCAAAATCACAAAACTGCCTCACACTTATTTTGGCCATGTCATGTGGGGGAATTCACTGGAGAAAACAATTATATTGGGAACAGTTAGTGGTAAAAGGAAACCAAGACACCAAAGAACATGGTTGCTAGACACCATCAAAGCTGACACCAGCCAGAGTGTAGAAACACTCAAAGAAGTAGTGCATGATTGGAAGATGTAGAATCACCAAGAGTAAGACTCAACTGAATGAATAACATCATCATCACTGTTCTTTACAGTTTGCCTTCAAGAGGGTTTCATCAGTGGAAATAATGAGATCTTGCAATGTCTTTTCCTTATTTTCTTTGTATGCCACTCAGCGTTGTATTATAGGACAGATGGATGGCATACAAATTAAATAAATAGAAACAAATTTAACAAATAAATACATATTCTTATGAATTTAATATATGAGCATGTACATGCCAACTGTGGATAGGGTTGTGCAAAATGATCCAAGCATAGAAGATCTGTTTTTTGGATTGTTGGCATCTGGGAAGAAATATGTGTCCAGACACAGAATGAAATATGGATAAAGCTGTAGAATTGGGCATCTGGGCAGTAGAATTTTCTGAGGGGGATAAGAACGGGGAAAAGTAGTGGCAGCTAAGAGAAGAAACTGGGAAGGTGAAGGCAGATATGGCATGATGGATAGAGGCAGTGATGACAGAGGGTGAGGAGAGAGTAGGTTGGGAAAGATCCTGAGAAATCTAGGGGAAGGGGTAGGATATGCCATGTTGGGAGCTACCAAGGGGGGAATCAGACAGAAGACAGAAGACGGAGGGAGCCATGTCTATCAATTTTGTAAAGTCATTCTAGGACAGGGGTCAGCAACCCACAGCTCTGGAGCCGCATATGGGTCTTTTATCCCTCTGATATGGCTCCCTGTTGCCAGTCAGATTCACAATTGATAGGGCTTTCAGTTAGGACAGGTAGAGGAAAAAGGACTCCATGTTAGGAGGAAACTCTATGGTGGGGGAACCGGACTTCTGGTTGGCTCTAGAATTGAACGGGGAGCCAACCCCTGCTCTAGGATCTTTTGAGGTTGCTCCTGCTACCAGGAACACCAAAAATATTTTGGATTGATTTCCTCCTATTTAATGGACTATCTTGAATTATTAGCATGCAACTTCCAGACAAACACATTGCATTTATTTCGAGTTGAACCCCATTCCCCCATTTTATCTTTGTGAGATAAAAAGTTGACTACCCAGAGCAAAGCATCTAAAGCAAGGGCTTCCAACATGACTGGCTGGGGAATTCTGGGAGTTGAAGTCCACAAGTCTTAAAGGTGACAAGGTTGGACACCCCTGATCTAAAGGCTGCGGAATGGATATTTTCATCCACTCAGAGCACTTTATAAATCAGTAACAACTCTGCTGAACAAACAAAGCAAAATAAAAGTGAAGCAAAACAAATACAAATAAAACTGTAAAATGTGCAGAGAAATCTAGTTCATTCTGGTGAGGAATTATGGGAATTGGAAACCAAGAATGGCTGGTATGTCATAGCCATGGTTGACTCTTTTATTTGTTCAGTAGAGTTGGAGGCATTTCACAAAACAGCTGTTGCTACATTACAGTGGTGGGTTTTGAAATTTTTTAGAACCTCTTCTGTAGGTGTGGCCTGCTTTGTGGGAGTGGCTTGCCAGCCATGTGACTGGGTGGGAGTGGCTTGGCAGTCATGTGGCTGGGTGGGCATGGCCAACTTGTAAAATGTAGTGAAACTCACTTAACAATGCTCTTGCTTAGCAACCAAAATGTTGGCTCAGAAACTCTGGCATTTGAAGTGTGCAAGTCTTAAAGCTGTCAAGTTACAAGACCCTTGCACCCCTAACCCTTTAGAAAGAAACCCTCAGGGGTGTTCAAACTTGACAGCTTTAAGACTTGTGGACTTCAACTCCCAGAATCCCTTCTCTCACTCTTCTTCTTGATGATGTGCGGAGGGGCGGGGGGAGGCAGCTGGAACCGGTTGTAAATGGCACGGTAGATTTGTGGAACCTCTTCTATAGAAGAGGTTAGAACTGGCAGGAACCCACCCCTGCTACATTAGCAGTGGCAGTTTTACAGATTCTTACCTGGCTGCTAAGATATAATTTTAAATGATGATTATGCTGATAGCGTTCATTGTACTTATAAGCTAGAAGCGATCTTTTCTGTTGCTTTCTCCATAGAAAATGAGTAGTGTTGGTACAGTACCCATGTATGTAAACCATATAGCATTTACACTGTATGTTCTTTATATTTTTCTGAAAAAAATATATCAGTTGTATTTGCAGATATACATATACATAGCCCACCTACCCCACAATCAGATAAATACAGCTATTTTTTAAAAAAAAGAAAACTCTTCACGCTTGCTGTACACCGTGTTAATCTACTCTAAAAATGTAAGACTTTAGAAATGTTTCTTAGGTTCTGCACTGTTATAATGACATTCTGACTGACAAATCGGTTTAAGTGATAATATTATGATAGGTGAAACATACTACAAGATGATAATGATAGGTTGCAAAAAAAAAATATGTCACGGCAGAACAGTCAGAATTTAGAGGTTTCCATTCTAGAATCTAAGGAAGTGAGGGGGAAGCAGCGATACAATCAAAATTCCACAAAATGGTTTTAAATCACTTTCTATCAAGCGTGTAATACTGGTGTAATATTTTTCATGGAAATACATTTTGTCCTTTCAGCCTTCACAGTCAATTCCTTAAAATAAGACAGTGAATATTGACTGCAGGATACTGGTTGGACAGTCATTGTTACTAGTAAGACGTTGACAGATCAATCTTTGTATGGTGCATGAAGGTGAAACTACTCTGACTAGTATATGCTTAGTGGATCTGTCCTCAGTAAGTATATAGTCTGTCACTACATAGAGGAGATACTGCTGCTGCATATTAGCAAAATGAAAAGCACAAATGGTACATTGCTACAAATAGGTCCACCACTTTCTCCCTTCCCCCAATAAAAATGAAGATTACTTCTGGTTACTTCTTTGATAAATATAAAAGGTGGCAGTTAAAAAAAAGGGACGAAGCTACACTGTGTCCTTTGAGAAGTTCACTGTTACAAGTGGGGTCATAGCAGGAGTTTGTCTAACCATGCCCATGTAAATATGTCGTGTCATTGAAAGAACGCTTTTGAATTGTGGTATTGGAGAAGACTCCTGAGAGTCTTTCTTGGACTGCAAGGAGATCAAAATAGTCAATCCTAAAGGAAATCAACTGTTCTTCGGAAGGACAGATACTGAAGCTGGAGTTGAAATACTTTGGCCGCCTAACAGGAAGAGAGGACTTGTGGGAAAAGACCCTGATGTTGAAGGCAAAAGGAGAAGAGGATGGCAGAGGATTAGATGATTAGATAGTATCAATGATGCAATGAATATACATTTGGGCAAACTCTGGGAGGCAGTGGAGGACAGGTGGTCTGGCGTGGTATGGTCCATGGGGTGGTGAAGAGTAAGACATGACGACTTCCTGTTCCTGTTCCCGGCAGCGACGGACGAACCTTGGGGTTCATCCGCCGTTTTGTTCTTTTTTCTGCCCCTAACGGGGTGGGGCACCCCTTTTTTGGGGGGTCCCTCCGTAAAACTGGCTTGCCTGGGCTGGTTTATCCTGGCGGCGGCTGGGAAACGGCCCTTGTCTTCGGTTTAGGCGAAGGAAGACATGCTGCGGGGGGGGGGGTTTCCCCTTTGCCAATGGAGGACGGTAACGATCAGCGAATTTAAAAAGAACTGAGCGTGCGGGTCGGAAGGCTTCCTGGGGCTTTGGCAGCGAGGTGAAGAGTGAGTGATTTACAACATTATTTATGCTGGCAGCCTGGATTGAAAGAACGTAGAGGGGGGTGTTTGTTGGTTAAACCCCCCCTCGGATTTAAAGCGGCGTTCCGAAATGGCTCCTCGTTGCGAGGAAGCGGATACTTTGTTTCCGGACTGCATTGAAATAAACGAAAGTGATCTGCGGCTTATTTTCTTACAATGTATCTAAGTCCGGCTGGCTTGATACAATTTTTCTTGGGTTATTTTCTCCTCCTGGCTCTCAGATGGGGCGGTGGAGGATGGTTCCCTTTGTTCCTGAATGACTATTTTTACCTTTGGAAAATCACCAACAGCTCTTCATGAAATGGACTCTCTCTCTCTACTAATGAAGAAATTTCTGGATTAATTGATTCCTTCCCTGAGTGCATTCTCTGCTAAAATTTTTGACTGTGAAAAGTGTTTCTCTGCTGGGTCTTGAATTCTTTTACAACTTTCACCTGAACTGTTTTGCTCCTGATTTGCCTCAACGGCCCCACCCAAAAAACGCCATCTTAGTGACACTGACTTTAACAGCTTACCATGGCATCAAAATCAGAATTGGCAGGATTGGAACAAAGAATGTCATCTTTGGAATCAGTGTTACAAGTTTTGGTGCAGGAAATTAAAGCTTTGAGAGCTGATAATAAAAGTTTTAAGGAGGACCGTCTGGAAACACGGAAGCAAGTGCTGGAGAATTCACAGAAGACTGAGAAACTGGAAGAGGGGCTGGCTGGGGCAAAGGGAGAACTTAAAAATGTCAACATTGAAATTGCAGATTTGTCTGGTCATATGTCTAGGATGGATTTTGAAAGGATGTCATATTTTTTAAGATTTCAGAATGTTCCTGAAGAATCTGGTGAATACCTTCCTGATCTCATGAGTACAATTTTAGCAGACTATTTACAGAAACCTAAAGATGAGATCAGGGGGGATATTGACCTAGTCTATAGAATAAATTCAGCATATGCCAGGATAAATGAAGTACCCAGAGAGATACATATTAAATTTGTTAGAAGGTCAACCAGAGAGGGAATTTTGAAGGCGCAGAGAGGGGGGCTGTTAATTTACCAACAAAAGGAAGTCACCATCTTGAAGCAGATCCCAAAAAAGATTAGGGAGGTGAGAAGGAGGTATTCCTTCTTATCCAGAAAATTGTTTGACCACGGGATCTGGTTTAAGTGGGTGATGCCGGAAGGGATGTTCGTGTTCTGGGATGAAGGAAGAGTAAGGATTAAAACAGTTGCTGAGGCAGAAGCCTTTCTTAAAAAATATTCCTCTATCCTGGGGGAAGATCCAGGGGGGACGGAGGGGGCCATGGCCCCACCTGCTGGGGGCCAGGGAGGAGAAAAAGAAGATACAATTGCCAAGAGACTTAGATCGAAAAAATAACTTTGCTTTTTTTTAATTATTATTAATATTGCTTAACCTTATGTCTGGATGTTTGTACACGACTGCTAGCATAGAATGGAGAATTTAGGAATCTTGTACTTATTTTCACCTTGTAGTACTTTTGGAAAAATGTTATTTTAATGTTTTATTATGAAGCCCTAGAAGGGCCAATGATCCCGACGCGAAAGTTTTTAATATGTTTCTGTATCCCTTACCCTACCCTTTTCGAAAATTGTAAAAACCAATAAAACTTTTTCAATATAAAGAGTAAGACATGACTTTGCAATTGAACAACAACAACTGAGAAAAGGAAAACCAGAGCATCGTTGCTGAAAAATACTTTTGAAAAGAAGGGAATGGCTGAATGAAGTATAGATAGACTCCTTGTGCTTCAAAATACTTCTCTTAAAAAGTGGGTCTTCCATTAAGTCTTGGGTTAAGATAAATGGATGGGCCCCACGAATGATATGGATAGATGGTGTTGTTCTATTGGATAGATAATGTTTTATGAATGCGTGCTGTTGGTATAGTATTTTTTTTTAAATTTTGTGACACTTACAGACTTGTTTGGAATGAGTAGCCTAGATATGGAATGGAAGAAGGAAGGAAGGAAGGAAATTCCATTTTTAATTTATTTAAAACATCCCTAGACATTTTTATTTTGCATGAATAATAGCCAAGTGGATTTTGATTCAGACTGCTTCAGTTCCAGATCTCATGTTCCTTTAGGTGCTTTTTTGCATAGGTCAGATGCTGTTTATTAGAAAAAAGAATGAAGGATAGAGAATACAGGCCAGGAGATGAAAGAAGGCACAAAAGGTATTGGGAAGTTTCTGGGAACAGAATGGAAGAGAGAATAGACATATACAATCAAGAAACAAAATAATGTATTTTTGTATTTATGTATGGTTTTTTAGTATTGCCTGTGCGCCGCCCTGGGTCCTTGTTAGGAGAAGGGCGGGGTATAAATTTGAAAAATAAAATAAAATAAAAATAAAAATCAAGTCATTTGACAGCTTATCTCATAAATGGCCATTTAGCCTATAATAGATGGCAAGAAAATTTTGGAAGAAATGTCATATTATTCAGAGAGACTCCACTTTAATTGACGCACTATGCATCAAAGTGTAAGAGAAAGTTCTTCTTACTGTTTCAAGATTGTTCTTTAATTTAAATACTTTTTAAATTGTTCTATTGTTTTTATTAAAATACTGTATTGAAATCCATGTAATCTTTATTTATTTGGTCGGGCTTAGTCATGTAGGACTTGACAAGGCAATCTGTTCCAAAGAAAGCTTGGGAATTTAGTGGCAATCTCTTCTTCGGGTTCCTTAGTCTTAACTACTGTGAAGCCACAATAAGTTCAGGATGAATTTGCACATCATGATATTGCTGTGTAAATGCAACAATGGATGCTTCCAACACAAGTTTGCAATTAAAATATTATTTGCATGAAGATATGATGACATAAGAACCATCACTTCCTGTTGCCTTATTCCCTCCTGCATCTAAGATCTACTCTCTCCTCCAGGATCAAGTTCTTAGCCCTTGAATCTACGAAAATGACCTAGAACAGGGAAATGCATAAATAGATACTACAAAGAAACTTGACAATCTGAAGCTGCTATGTCATAATAATAAATTACAAAAAGTTGTCAATCAAATCCTAAAGCAATCTAATTGTATTAGCTTCCAAAGGATGTGTAAGGACCTTGGGACTTGGGACATCCAGAAAACAACAATTGGAATCTGATAAAATATTGAAATTATTTTCCTAAACGTTGATCTCATAGTTCTACATTGCTGAATTTCTTTGGTGTCATCTGTGATGAAAGCAAAGCAAGATTCATTTGTTCCTCCCTCAAATGTTTGAAAGAAAGATGCTCTTTGAAATAAATAAAATTTTCCCAACAAATCTGAGATGCTTCAAAATAAATAGCTGAGGCTTATCTGCAGTATAAAAATGAAGAGCCAGGACATGATGGATCTGCTGGCATGGATGAATGTTCTCATGAGGAGACTAGAAGGATGCATTTCTGCTTCTTCTGAAAGTCTAATAATATTGATCTAATAAGATAAATTGGACTAGCAAAATTGAGATTCTATTTATTTAAATTTATTTATTTAAAAAACTTACAGTATGTGGCTGCCAATTTCACACAGAGACCTTAAAGTGGTTTATGATAACCAATAAAACTAGTATAAAAACAGAACAATTCTTCCCCAATGGCACAACAAAATATGAACCTCCTAGTTTGACCCTTCTCCTAGCCAATGATTGGGGGAGCAGCCAGGTTTTCATGGCCTTCCATTTAGTCTAAAGTGTATGGGCCCCTCAAATTTCAGGTGGGACACTATTCCAAAGGGCTGGGACAGCTGCAAAGAAGGCACAACTCTGAGGTTGCACCTGATACCATAAGTTAAGGGAGAGTATCTGGAATGCAACTACCCTATCTAACAAACAGTAGTTACTCTTATGGAGGGGTGGTCCTTCAAATAACCTGGTCCTCTGCCATAGAGAGCTTTAAAGTAATGTAATGTCTAATATCTAATGACTTTACTTTCTTCCAAAAAAAATTAACACAAGAGGAGTCATAAACATATTGACTAAGATATTCTGTTCTTGTTTATCTCGTGCTTTTAATGCTAAAATGTTTTAACCAATGCTAGGTTTTCTTGAATTCTGTATGAACACAAGATGTATTCTTTTCAATGACTGTTGCAGCTGTCTCCTTAATGTGAAAAGGTGGTAATCATTAGGCAACCAACTGCCTACGTACCTACATACCTCCCTACCTCCCTACCTTTCCCTATAGCAGACCAGGAAGTGGCCCTTTGGCTGTTCCTGTCAGGCCTGCATGGATTGTTTTATTTTGAAGGCGACCAAATGCATGCTTGCCTATACACCTTCATAGCCCTATTGACCAGGCTCTCCACAACAGTCCCAATTTCTCATCTGTGCCCCTTGGGTATTAGGGTGGGTCCTTTCTCGGTTTCTTTCTCTGGTTGTTAAGCCCTTGAGGGATCCTGTCCCTCTTGTCTGATTGTTTCCTAGGCAGCCTCTCTTCTCCCTTTCCTCAAGGTCTTTCCTACATTCCATTACAGGGTGTGTTTTATTTTGGGGTATTTTTAAGTTTTGTTTCTTGCACATCTGCCTTCCTCACCTCTTAACAGGTTTTAGGTTCCCTTTTTGTGATACCTATTTTAGCTTTTCAGAACTTCACTTTTTTATTTAACTAAGCAGGTGGACCCATACTTTGAAAAAAAAATCAATAAATATATGATAATAAGATTTCTTTCTTGAAGTTAAGACTAAAGGGCTGCATAAATCCAAATTAATCAGATCTAATAGCATTTTTGATTCTTTTCCCTTAGATAGCCAGTAGGTGATGTTAATCATATTTGCTTTAACACAATTAGAGTATTTTCCTCTGGATCCTCACACATTTATTTTCAGTTATTTAGCAATATTGCCTTTTTAATGAAATAACTGTGCAATTTCCCATACTAGCATTTTACACTCTCATTATGCAAACATTCTTATATAATTTCTTAGGTATATATTGAGTTTCATAAAGATAATCCTTCCCTAATTTTCTTTCATCATTATCTTGATTTTATTTTCCTAATATTAATTTCAGTAATTTCATTTCAAAACAACCTTATCCTTAAAATTCTGGTTTACAAGCAAGACACGTAGCAGGAATCCTGGATTGTTTATTTGTAATTAGATTTTTATCCCGCCTTTTTTACTTTATAAGTAACTCATGACGGCGAACATACCTTTTCCCCATAACAACAACCCTGAGAGGCAGAGAGAATGACTGGTCCAAAGTCACCCAGTTGGCTTTCATACCTAAGGTGAGACCAGAACTTGCAATTTCCTGGTCTCTAGGCCAGCACCATAATGGTATACTTGCTTTTCAAATTTTACAAATAGGACACATTATTCCCTTTCTTTCTGTTTATATAGTTTTCAGATTTTCAAGGCATTTCGGTGCTAGTACTGTGGTTTCTGTCCCTGCCTTAGCCAAATAGATGACTTTGGGCCAATTGCTTTCTTTTAACCCTAGGAAGAAGGAAATGACAAGCTATTTCCAAAAACCTTGCCAAATAAACTGCATGGACTTGGCAGATACTTGTCAGGAATTAAGACTGATTCAAGGAAACAAAAAACTAGGCTCATAAACCTTTCTTAGACAGCTTTATAAAGAAAAAAAATGCATGGAGAGAGAAATAATAAATTTAGGGCTACAGCTTTTATGATAAAGTATTCTTGAAGCTGTAATGTATCTGAAAGAAATTGAGAAAAGTTTTATTTAAAAAATAACAGTGGTAGGAAATCCTGAGTTACTTAACAGTTACGAATCTGTACTCTGTTTCCCTGAAAATAACCCCTCCCCTGATAATAAGCTCAATTGGATTTTTGAGCGCATGCGCTAAAATAAGCTCTCCCGCAAAATACGCCCTCTTCCAAAATAAGCCCTCCCCTAAAATATTTAAATGCATGCACAGCTAGTCCCCAACATTTCCTGGGGAGAAAGGGGAGGAACATGCCCCACACGCCCCACATGCACCTGCCATCCATGCAGAACGGCCATGCAGAGGCCGCTCCTGCAAAACCTAGTGGTGGCTGCAAAAAGAGTGGGAGGCCCAGCAATGCCAGGGCTGGCAAGAGTGTGTCAGAAACAGAGACAGAACTTCTGACCCTCTCTGGATCAGCTGATCTGCAGGCCATGGGTAGAGGTTAAGGTGCCTCCTGCACCTCAAAAATAACAAGACCTCCACTAACATTTAGTGTAATGTTAGCAGATTACACTAAAAAGAGCAAAGAAGATATTTGGGGGGACATCGATCTGATTTATAGAATTAACTCAGCATATGCCAGAATAAATGAAGTACCCAGAGAGATACATATTAAATTTGTAAGAAGGTCAACGAGGGATGGGATCCTGAGAGCACAGAGAGACGGTCCTTTGATATATCAGCAGAACGAGATTGCCATTTTGAAACAGATCCCGAAAAATATTAGCGAAATAAGAAGGAAATATTCCTTCTTATCAAAAAGATTATATAAAAAGGGGGTCTGGTTCAAGTGGTTGATGCCCAAGGGAATGTTAGTGTTCTGGGAGGGGGGGAGAGTAAGAATTAAAACAATTGCAGAGGCGGAAACCTTTCTTAAAAAACATTCCCAAATCCTGGAGGATGAAAATGGGGGAACGGGAGGGGCCACAGCTCTGCCCACTGGAGGTCATGGAGAGGAAGACACAATTGCTAAAAGACTCAGATCTCACAAATGACTTTTTTCTATATAGTATAACCTTTATTTGGATGTTTATAGAAACAAATGATTGATTGCATGAATATAAAATGATATATTTGTATCTCTTTCCACTTTGTAGGGAAATGAAAAATGTATTGTATTTCCTTTTTTTCTCTCTGTATGAAGCCTCGGAGGGGGCTGACACCTCCGACATAGATGTCCTCAAAATATCTTTTTAACACCTTATACCCTTTTCCTGTTTTTAAAAATTTGTAAAAACCAATAAAACTTTTTTTTCATAAAAAATAACAAGACCTCCCCAAAAATAAGGTCAAGTGCATATTTCAGGGGTCAAAAGAAAATAAGACCCTGTCTTATTTTTGGGGAAACACAATAGTTTGCTCCTTTCTATTATGAAGACACAGCAAGTCAGGTAAATTCTTAAACGTCAGAGATGAGAATTCTTAAACGTCAGAGATGAGACTCATAAGAAAAAGGATATTCTTCATCATCACTTCATTCTTTTCTGTGAACAGTCAATCCAATTGAAGAGATGCCACATGGAGACATACAACATTCTTCGTTTTAGGCAAGGAAATGAGGTAAAAATGTGACACCATTCTTCCATCTATCAATCAATAGTTTTATGGATACAGAAAGCCAATGTTATACATTTATATTTTATTTTCTTCTTAATAGGTGTTGTACTAGCTGGTGACTACTTTATTTCAAAGAAAATCTTTAGGATGATTTTTTTTTTAATAGAATCTTGGTGAATATGCAGGCTACCATCTTTACTGAAGGGCAGTATTTCAGCTCCACAAATCCATTCTTCTGTACAGAGGCACACACTGATATTTGCATCAATGTGCTTTGTACTCAATAGTAACTCAACAGTAGTACTGCAAGAGGGATATTGGACAATCACTTAAACGTGAGTCAGCAATGTGCTGCAACAGCCAAAAATGCTAACACGCCCTCAGTTGCATAAACAGAGGGATTGAATCAAGAAAGAGTGCAGAGAAGAGCCACAAAGATGGTTAGGGGACTGGAGGCTAAAACATATGAAGAATGGTTTGCAGGAATTGGTTATGTCTAGTTTAATGGGGGGGGGGAAAGGACTAGGGGTGACATGATCACAGTGTTTTAATATTTGAGGCACTGCCACAAGAAAGAGGGAGGGGGTCAATCTATTGTCCGATGCACTTGAAGACAGGACAACAAGCAATGGATGGAAATTAATCAAAAGGAGAACCAATCTAGAACTAAGTTAGAGTTCCTGACAGTTAGAGCAATTAATCAGTGGAACAACTTCTTTTCAGAAGTTGTGGGTGTTCCAACACTGGAGATTTTAAAGAACAGATTGGATAACCATTTGTCTGAAATGGCACAGGGCCGTGATGGCACGTGTACCACAGATGGCAAGCGGAGCCATTTGTCACGGCACGCGAGCTGCCCTATCTGGCCAGCTGAATTCACCCTTTTTTGCATGCTTTTTTGACCCTCCCCAGTCCTCAGAGGCTTTATAGGAGCCTGGGGCGGGCGAAAAGAGCCCTCCCCAGAGGCCCTCCAGAGGCTTCATGAACTTCCCTGAAGCTTCCGAGCACACAAAATGACTCGCCGCCGAAACCGGAAGTGACGTCCAATTTGCTTAGAGCGTCATTTTGAGTGGTCCGGAGGCTTAAGGGAAGCCTCCTGAAGGTCTCTGAAGCCTCCGGACCACTCAAAATGACGCTCCAAGCAAATCGGATGTCACTTCCAGTTGCGGCGGCACGTCATTTTGAGTGCTCCAGAGGTTTCTCAGGCCCTCCGGGGGCCCACCAGAGGCCCTCCGGAGGCTTCAGAGACCTTCAGGAGGCTTCTATGAAGCCTCCGGAGCACTCAAAATGACACAAGGCCCTAGCCTGATAATGATTTATTTATTTATTTTAAATTTATTTATTTATTTTATTAAATTTATATCCCGCTCTTCTCCAAAAGGATGGGTGTGATCCCATCGAAAAGTTGCAAAAACACCTTTAATTTTACACGGGAAAAGACCCGAATAAACCAGAACCTACATATATATATATATATTTTGAGGGCTCTCAAAGTTTACTTCCTAAAAAAAAGGAAGTCAGGTTACTCAAGGTCAAGTTTGTCTTGCTTGATGGGTTTGCTGCCTGTGGTGCTCAATCACCTTTACTGCCAGAATTGTTCTCCACTATGATCAGATTTTCAAAATTAAATGTACAATCAGAAATATGGCTAATAAGATAAATGGTTATGGAAAAGAAGTCAACTTAGATTCTGGCCAAGTACAATTGCACTGAATTCCCATCCAGAAAATACTTCCCTGGGATTTCATCAGAAAAATCTATAGCAATGTTTCTCAACCTTAAAAAATATGTACAAAGAAAATCTAAGAAAAAAAAGAAAGAAAGAAAGTGCAAGGAACAGATAGAAAAAGGAAATGATATTTAAAGAAGCAATCTCTGATCTTTTTCAGCAGTTACAAATTTATTACGTTTCCTCCTTTTTAAGATTACATGATATAGTTCCATTCTTCCAATATTCAACCCTTTTTAATCAGCAAATCCCAT